>OX359247.1:32201674-32732492 GCA_947179485.1 Allacma fusca | reverse complement strand
TAAAAATTGTACTTACCATTACACAGTCCGAAGTTTCGAAAAATTGCCATGTGCTGTACAGATCTTGCGAGGCTAGCTTCTTAGCAGTTCGCATGTACGGATCAAATCGCGTCAAAGTTGGTCGCACACGAATTTGCTGACCTTAAATTAACATTTAAAAATATTATTTTATTACCATAAAATTGCTTTTTTATTCCACGACAACTAAAAATTTCCGCAAACAATAATAATAATGTAAATAAAGTTACCACTAGAGGTTTGCTGTTGATCGTTCTGAGCACTGCTTGCCATTTTGGATACGTGAATAATGGTGCTATGTTTTTTTAATGCAAGATGAACTTGTGAAGGAGTTTGAAGGTGGAATGCGGACTAAATCCTTAAACTTGCTTTTATATGCTCAAGTCAGGCTGTACTTTGCGCACTACCCTATGAAAGTTGGAGACAACAATTTCGAGAGCAAAAGGAAGTCTACCTACAATTTTCGATTACAGTAGGAACTTGTGCCCGGCACCATGGAGTTTACAGCTACAGAAGTAACATCGCAGGTATTCAACAGTTGGAAACGTCAGTGGTTAGCTAAGCCAGTGTTAGCTTTAAAGCCAAAAATTCCTTTCGAGGATCTTAGTGAAAAACAAAAGTATGTAGTTTCATTAGTTGAGGAACATATTAAAAAAGATTTCGATGAGCAGATTCGTTCACAAATTCGCTGCCTTGTAACAGCTATGGCCGGGGCTGGGAAAAGTGAGTTAATAGCTCATCTACGGTACGCATTTGAGAGAAAAAAGCAAAGCTGTCCAGAGTTTGAATACATACTTGCTAGTTTGACAGGGTCAGCGAGTTATCTCATTCGTGGAGCAACTATACATTCATCCTTTTCCATACCTGTTTATCGCTCAGCAAATCATCTCATCAATGATTGTGACAACAATCATGATATCGCTGAGGAAGAGGAACTTATAAACAGGAAAAAGGATCGACTATCAAAAGTCAGTATTATTGTACTGGACGAGTTTTCACTTATTGGACAAAATCTGCTGAAGGAAATTGACTTACAGCTGAAGAGAGCAGACCCTAGAAACTCAGATAAGCCTTTCGCCGGTAAATCATTTTTAATGTTTGGAGATATTTACCAAACACTGGCTATAGCCGATACGCCGCTCTTCTATCCATCATCTAAACGTCGAAATTCACATCTGCGGGGTGTTTACAACATGTACAAATCTTTTGACAAAGTTGTTGTGCTAAAGAAGCAGTTCAGACAAAGTGGGGATAGTGAAGAACAGGACGCATTTCGCAGCTTCCTAGACAGATTGAAAAGACGGGAATGTACAACTGCAGACCTTGAGTATATACGAGCCAGACTGAAAGCGAGGCTTTCCCCTACGGAACTGCAACTCTTTGAAAACGCTATACACATCTATCCATATCGACGTATGGTTTGGAGTCACAACAGGTATGTATTGCAAGGTTGTTGCATTGATCCGTAATTTGTCAAACTAAAATGATTTGACATTGGGATTTGTACAGTTAATTTCATACTGTACCTTTGTGTTTTTCCAAGGAACGTTCTACACAGTAAGTTTACAGACTCGGAAATCCTTTGCTTGGGGAATGGAATATCATCCCTAGAAATTGCGATTGGCTGTAGAGTAGTTTTACAGAAAAACCTGAGCGTCAACACTGGACTTAGCAATGGAAGCACTGGCACTGTTCGCGATGTAGTGTATGAGAGAAGCGTTGGTAATGAAAAGGGGAGCGAGGTGGAGTATATTATTGTTGAATTTGAACAATACGAGGGGGAAAGGTTCGTATGCACGCCAAAGGGTCGAGGCGTTCCTATCTTTCGACAACATGATTCTCAGTATGATGAAGAAAGGGGTTCATATATAAACTGCAAGCGATTTCCTCTTGAATTGGGATACTCCATGACAGGGCACAAATCTCAAGGGAGAAATCTTCCACGTGCGGCTGTGTTCCTTGGACAGCATCAATTATTTGTAGGCTTGGATTACGTTATGCTTTCCAGATGCAAAAGGATTACCGACATTTGTATTCTAGATGAGAATATTTCTCCAGGTCGATTGCTCACACCAGCTGAACTTAACAGCCCAACGTCCCTGCAGAAATACGAAGAGAAGAGACTAGTTGCTCTGCAAACGCAATGCTTTGAAAACTGAAACTGTTTACACACACACAAGTAATTAATGTTTATTCTGTACATACCAAAAAAATATTTCACATTTGTTTTTTCATTCTGTAATGACCAAAGGGGTACGACAAATTAAAGTCATTTGAATCTGGATAAGATCTATACACATCTAATGCATGGAAAGATAACTTATTTTGCGAGATAAAATTTAGTGTATGATTAGATGATCGTATCATATTTACATTTAGTCTAATGTTTGAATTTTTTTCAACAACATTCTTGTATGTGTTGTGATTACAAAAATGATTTAGCGTATTAGCCGGCACTCCCTTTGCTTTCATTTCACTCTGTGTATTATGCGTCAAAAGACTATACTGTTTTGATTTTAATGATATAATCTGTGATATATCTAAATTCTCAATTTTCCAAAGCCCGCTTTCATTCTTGTTAGCAAGTCTCAAGTTTGGAATATTTGAATGTAGACGGAAAAATTCGTGTGACTCAGGGATTTTGCTGAAGTCGAAAAACTCCCTATGTGTAACTAAATCATTCCAAATATCCTGCTCGTTCCCTAGTATTTCACATACAGCTGAGTCTGTATCAGTCTGGATAACAGTTATACGATTGCCAAAGATCATTCTCAGTTGATCATAAAATCCAGTATAGAATATGCATTTTGCCATTTCCAGAACAGTGAATCCACACGAGAGCAGATTATTTAAAACCACTCGTTTGGGCTTCATTTTAATAATACTTAATTTCTCATTGACAACCTCAAAATCAACGCATTCCGCCGAGGCAAGCAACTCTTGAGCTTTCGCTCCACTCTGACATAATTTCATTTGAAAAAAATTCTCTCCACTCATTAAAGTTTTCCCGTACAGTGAATTATTCCACTGTTTCAGATCAGCGCGTTCCGACTCTGTCTGTGCAACTTTACGCTTTGCAATATTTTCCTCCACAAACTGACGTAAGTATGGTCTTTCATGGAAAGAAAATCCCGAATGAATTCGGGTGAGAGTCATTCCCTTTTGCAAATAGTAAGCAAGCGTACGATAATGTATTACATAGTTCTTACGGGGGAAGCAATGAAGTAGAAGCTTTTTAACTTTCATATATGTTCGTGAACTAACATTGCCAAGCAATGCAAGCATTTCCTTTTGCCTAGTTGAGAGCCATTCTGGTTGTACGCAACGTTTTTCTGGGCATAGCGGCAGGCTGCATGTCACATCCTGAATGCATTCTGGATACTCTAAATCCACCGTTAGTATGTACCCTCGTTCGTTGCTTTGACTCAACAGTTCTTTGCACTGCCAGTCAATGTGTTGTAAATTTTCCAAGCTTTCCCATTTGAAATCGCTATGTGGAAATTTATACGACTTCATTACATGGCTATAAAGACCAACAATATCAAAGTACATAATACAACTGCCTGGCTTGTCTGACTGAAATCCCAGAGGATTCCTTGGCGTATTCGCAGTGGTAATTTTTCGAGTAGCGAATGACTGCCCTCCCCGTATTCCTGCTCGCAACATTTTGTACATTTCACGATCCCTCAAATAGTGCACTTCTTCCTCCGATGAATAAAGCCAGCATTGCCATGAGTAGCCGCTACTAGTACAACAATATGTAGGATCCAGACCGTATGTTTTAATACCATTGAGGACAAAATTTATCCAAATTATAGCAAGGTGAAGGGAATCTAACGTACAGTACAATCGTGTGTATGTTTTAAAATCAGAGATCTGATAAGTACTACATACACGCAGTATGGTCTCCCATTGATCATCTGTACACGCCTCATGTGTTAAATCGTTAAAAAAATGCTCCCGCGTTGGGAGTGGAACTCCCCGAGCAAGTTGATCAGCTGATGCTAGAAACGAGTAGGGAAATGGAATCTTGGCTAAGAGTAGTTCAAACCCACTCTCCTGTGCTTTTGCATCATGCGGCTTCACTAGTGTGTGCGTGGGAAACATAAATGTTTCCATTGCGTTGTGTAGCAGCGAGAAATGTGGAGACTCTTCCTTTCTTAGCCTAGCTACTAATGTTGCTAGGGAGCTGGGCTGAAACTGGCATGAATCTAAAAATTTTATTTTTACCTTGCGGTTACCACACGCACTCTTTGTTGCATTAGCCTTGATACCTCCATAATTTTCATACAACTTTGGAATGTACATATCCCTAGCTGTCATTGTCATTTGAACAAATTTCTGGCCGGACTTAGCAATTATATTTATATCATCAAAACCGAATAAGCTCGAGTCCATATACTTTAGAAGCAAGTGAAAATCAAATGAGGATCCAGAGTGGCATAGAAAAACCAATTCGTTCTTATACCTGATTTTAAGATTACATCCCTGACAAATAGTTGAGACGTAGCGTCCATTGTCATGGTTATGATTATAACATTTTATGACCCTTACATTTCGACTCTTTTCATTTTTCTCAAGCCGGCTTGACCGTGTAGGAATAGACTCATCTTGCTGGTTTTCACATTCACTATCGGAACTTTCGACCAGATTTCCTTCCGCGTCAAATAAATCGTATGCAAGATCTCCTTGACCTGTAGCATCTTCAGATGAGTTGAATTTTCGTTTACAATGCTTGCAATGAGTTGCTTCGTTGTGTAGTCGAATTTCTTCCTCACTTGGCACAACCATATTATTGGTTGCTCTGACATGAGAAAGTAGTGTATGTGCCCAGTGGAAGGCTCGAGTAAAAAAATGCTTCACTGGAGATTCCCCGTCAAAATATTCTGTGGCGAGCAATTCTACTTCACTGCCGGTATTATGTGCAATAACTAGCGAGTAGCTTGCTGGGATATACTCGAATCGCTTAACAGTAGCTGGACGAGCTGTTCCATCTTCTTCCCCGTTTGTTTCCAAGGGCTTACTAAAACACTCGAAATCAAATGTGGCAAAGTAGGGATAGGGATGTACCATCTCCAGTCGTTTGAACTTTAGTGTTTCTCCTTCGGCTGGAAATTCATGTGAAGGATTCCATTCTTCTTCTTCTGCCTTGTCCACATCTTCCACGTCACTGTCAGTCGTGTTATATTTACAACACAAGGAATGATTGAGTTGTTTACCCTTGGTTTTAAATTTTCGGAAGCACTTTGGACACGAATAGACTGGAGTTTTAACATCGTCTTTTAGAAATCGGTTCAGATCCTTAATCCATGCATAATGGTATAAGTCGCGACTTGTTTCCTTGTTCCCATCATTGCTTTCAACGTTTTTATGTATAAGAAATAAGTTGACATTAACTCTGCCTTTGTGCTTGCTTGCTCTCATAAGAACGACGTTCTCATTTCTGTGGGTAAACACATTAACTGTTACATCATTATTTCGTTCAAATTGAGGAATGTCTTGATAGGGATTTACAAAACCCTCTGGAATGCCTGTAAAGTCAAGCTTGCTCATGAATTTACGATACGACATGTAATTAGACAGATCACGATTCTTTTTGCCGGCAGACTTATTTTCAGCCAGTTTATCTGAGTAAAAAATTGCAGCTGTCACGGCGTAACGGAAACAAAAGTTATCCGTGTTTTTAAAGTTAATAACACCAAATCGTTTTTTCTGGAATGGTAGGGGAAGGAATCCACGAACACGCGCATTCACGAATAATTTTAACTGCCCAATTTTGATTTCCAATCTTTCCAAACTTTTTACACGCCAGTTACTTCCGTATTCGAGAAATGTCTCTTTTTTGTCAATAATTTCAGCTGCACAAATCCAAATTAAATCTTCAATACCGCTCTCATGATACAAATCATGATTACTTGATTTAAAATATATCATGGCTTGATGAGTACTGCTTTCACCTCCATCCAAAATTATATCTTTTTCCATTATTAAGGACACGCTTATTTCAAGACGAATGTTACCATAAATAGAAATAATTTGTGTGAGAAAACTGGCAAGATCGTTGTAGGTTAAAGTAAATGCTGTTTCCAAGTCGTCGGTATTTAACTCGTGACGATACATGTAGTGTACTATCACTCCCAAATGCGAGCGACTCAACTCTGCAAAGTTACGTAGATCTATCGGATGTCCGCCGTCAACATGGCCAAGCCGCTCATCCGCATGTTGACAACGATGCTCCACCTTGTAGGAACAGTATTGACCACAATGCTCGCACAGATGAATTTCTTCCACATGATTTGCGTAAAGAACGTGAGTTTTACAACTGAAACAGCATTCGGGCATGGAGCATCGGAGAATCTAAAAATAAAACAAATGGTGGATAAATCTTCCATAAAATAAAATGCATGCTTTGAAGCCTATTTGGAGCTCAATAATAACGTTTACTTACTGGTTGTGAAAACCCAGTCGTTAAGCACGATGGGTAATTTGATGTTTCATATGGAACTGTAACTTGACTGTTTTGATTTTGAATGGAATTTAGTTCTGGGTAGTGTTCGACTTCCCCGTCTGCTCCCGGATTCATTTCAGGTTCTGCTAATTCCGACGAGACCTCCATGAACGTATTAATTCACTTAAAAGTTTGTAGAATTTAATCAAGACAAGGATGAAAAGCAAGAGTACAGTTGAGTATGACACTGAAACGAAATAAAAACTTTCACATTTAATTCGTAAAATTTGATGACTTTACAATTCGCAGATAAATTGGGGAAAATGCTTTATGTCTACGCTTACCTGCTTTATTTTCGATAGTGGAGAGAGAGTCTTCAGCACTTGTCCCGTTTATGGTTGAGATTGTATTCTTCTCACCTCCTCCTCCACCGCCCCTTTGGTTTGCGTCGTTGAGAATTTTGCGCAGTATAAACTGAAAGTTAGTCATTAGACGGTCGGTTGAACTGAATATATCATTAGGCGCCATCTCTGAAGAACAAACGTTATTAGCACACTTCACCTTTTCTTGCTTACTCACAGACGGTAGTTGTGTCGACGTTTTTTCCAACGAAATACCTTGGTCACTTCCAAACGTGTAACAACTAAATTGACACGATGTCAATATGAATGTTATCAGAGTGATAAATTTAGCCATGTTGTCGAGACAATTACAATTTTAAAACTGATTTAGTGCTTCCTCCTAGACTTGTACTTATTCCGAAGTTGCGACTTTTTCCTAATCCGTTTTTTATTTTTTGTCGATTTGGAGAGCCCGTATCCTCTCTGGTTTTTCCTTGGACGTAGAGTTCTCTTTTGAGATTTGTCAGAAGTGCTTGGTACAACTGAAGCATTTCCAACGTCATCCATATTCGTCGGAGGATTCTCGGGTTTTTTCTCAGGAATTTCTGCTCTGGAAATCATACCTTCACGAGTCGCGTCGTCCAATGTCTTCCATTTGGCTGGCATTGCGTGGGATTGTTTGCCAGTTGCACAGCAGCAAATTCTTATAATTTGTCGACTTGCATGTTCTTTAGCGTTTTTATTTGCGCCATTAGTACTTGTATCTGCCACACTCGCGGGTTTATCTCCCCTCGTTTCATTAGTTAACAAAGTTTTATCAATTTTAACTGCTTCGGAATTATTTTTGAGGGCTGGAGGAAAGTCGTTTATATTTTCACCTTTTGCAAATGTATTGGATACATCAGCATTATCTAATTCTTTTCTATAAATACTCATAAGCCGTTCATAGAGGGCAGGAGATATTACTTTCATGACCTTTGCCATTGCTGACAACTGAATAAAACTATTTCACAAATATACACTTTGAGAAAAACCGTTGCCAATAATGCCTGGACAAGTGAAGAATTTCTATACAAATTCTTTCGAATCAAGTTTATATTTCCCGCTTGACGTTCTAACGTTCTTACGTACTTACAGACAACTTTGGTCGAATGCTTGCAAAACAAATTGAGATTTATGATTGCTTCTGCAACAGTAGCAAGTTCTTGGTCGGAACAGTTACGTAAAATGTTTTTGAAGGATTGTCTCTTGCTCAGAGCGAGATGTCTTAGAAATTTGAAGTTATTTTCAAATGTGTTGGTTTGCAACAACATATTATTGCGGACTGTATACTTCACTATGTTCGTCGTCTGGAAATATTGAGTTTCTCACCCAGTACGAATATTTTTTATTTTTAGGGTGCATGTCTAAAAGTAAATAACCATATGACTTGCTCGTTACAGCTTTCACATAAGCGGAAGTCAAAAACCCTGTTTGACCTGGACAAATTTGTCTAGCAATATTAGTAATTACACTGCGGTCTCTCGGAGAATCGTAAAGTATAAGTATTTGAGTGTTTAAATTAACTTCCCGTAGGCCTTTTACGAAGGGATTTTGTAATATAAGAATAATACTAGCTCCCCGATGATGACTGTGTTTTATAAAGTATCGAATTACGAGGTCTCGATACTCCTGCTTCGACAATAAATCACCTTGATCATCGAGCACTATTAAACAGGGGTCACTCGTTAGTTCTTCAATGTCAAATATTTTATTAGTAAATATTATATTTTTGTCCTCTTCCTGGAGACGATAAAATTCCTTCTGAAAATCACTATAGACATATATTACCTTGTCAATTCGTGTATCAAAAAGTTCGTAGCGCCTGCGTATCATTTCTAATGTATTAACCGTTTTACCACTTCCAGTTGCTCCTGATGCCAGAATTGTTGCAGGATGTGGGAAAGCGTAATTTATTGAATTTACAGCAGCAGCGGTAGCACTACTTGTGTTGACTTCCATTCTCAATATGTTATATGCGACAGAAGATATACAACTGGAATATTTCAATGTACAGGGTCGAATGTTTATTGACACAATTACATCCAAAGTGTAGATTATTTAAACAACAATTTATTTACGATTAATTTTCTCAATTTGCTACAGACTAGCCTATCATTATAAATTTGTCCAGATTTAAACTGTGACAAATATTTTTCAAATGACAGACCTAATGCTCTATACAATACAAATAGTATACAATACTGACCGCAAATATCTGAATTCCACTTTTGCAATGATCTACAATTTTCCTTATTAAAAAGATTTTGACTTAGATTTATATTTTTGTATATTTTAATGTTTTTACCAAAACTGTCAAAATATTCAAAACTTCCAACATTACGCATGTAAAAACAAACCCAGTGTTTTCCTGGCTTAGTAGCTACATCTGTGTTAACTACAAAAAAACATGCGCGTGCAGTAGTTTTTAAATTTTCAACTACAGAACTAAATTCATCTGCAGCAAGTACATGAAACGGAATTTTAATTTTATAAACCTTTGAGATATAAGTTAGTATATTAATTAAGGTATTAGTATTCATATTACTAATAGTCTAGCAAAACTGCTTTATTTGAATCAATTTCAAGAACATTCTGAAAGTGACTGTAAACTACAACTTGAACAGCTTCATCTAGTGGAGATTTGAACCTTAAATGAATTTTTATATTTCCACGACGGTTGACAGAGAGGGCGTCGCTTTGGTTGGGCAGCAAGTCCACCGCAATTAGGACATTTCCTTTAAACAAACCCAATGCAATTAGAATTCAAATGCATAATTTATAAACAATCTATGCTTGTAATTTATTTATTCTGGTATACCCTCTTTGTAATTGTCGCGACAAATCGAATTCCCCAACAGTTGAGACCCCGCTGTATTTTGCAATGAGCGCAGAGCTAGGAGAAAATTGTCCTCGCCAGCACCGTTGACGGTTGTAAAACTGAGTGGAATTATGCGGTGTTGGATTGTCTCACCATTCCATGAAAATCCAATTTCCGATAAGTTTTTGTGCACAAAATTAAATGCATCTTTTGTTACGCTTCCCATAAACGCATCAGCTGCAACTATTCCGCAAACAATTACTTTTGGAATTCTTCCAAGCAGTATACCTTCAGTTGTGACCTGACTTAAACCTTGGGGTACAGAAAAGGTTTTCAAGTCAGCGTTGACAATTGGGTATTTAAATGTTCTTCCCAACGACAATTCATGGCGATGAATATCAATTACTTGCTTTGACACAACCTTTTTCGAAACGTAGAACACTGCCTCGTTTATGTCATAGCGGTAGGGAGTGCCTGAGATACCGGGAAGGGTGGCAACACTGGAATCAATACAAAGTTCAGGAGGACTGCGCCTCAGCAGAATTCTCAAATCACTTCCAGCTGGCAAGTATCGATTTTGGTTGAAAATGTTGCAATTGAGATTCCCCAAAAGGGTGAATTGCTTGGAATTCTTGCTTTTTTCATAACGGTTTTTAAATCCGGCATCGGTTATCTTAAATTCTTCCTTTTTAACGTTGGGATACCAAAACTCATTCTTCAATTTGTTCGTTTTTTCAACGGCGCTTGCCGAAAGAAGTCGCTGAATGTATGACATTGTTGGGTAATGGTTATTACTGTCCGATATCAATGTTCCGTTCAGATAAACTTCCAGATTGTTGAACATTGCGTGAAAGAAATTAGAACTGGGTGCGCAAATATCTGTGTCGTCACAATTTTTCCCATCAGCTCTTAATATGCGACATGTCATGGCGAGGAAACAGTCTGAGGGATCAACGTACCCGTTCGTATCTGACATTAAATAAAACTCTATTGGATTGTACGTCTCCTTGACGGAGACAAGGGGGAAACATGGAATATAGTCCGAGCTCTGTTGAATGCTAACGTCAGTTGGAGGAAGCTGAAATAGGTTCAATTCTGATCGAAGAGATTGTGTCGAGCCCTCAAACACGGTGGGACGCTCCAGAAACACCGAGTTAGCATCCATGTTTATTTTATTTAATTACGCCTGACGCACTTGCGTTTTACTACTTTTGATCTCCGCCTTCCCGCTCCAACTTGAATCTTTCGTAGAGGTCCTCGACGACTTTTGACTGACCTTTTTCGTCTACGCTTGGTCGTTGTTGTACTTCGTTTACGCCTTCTTCCGCCTCCGCTCTGTTGCTTCTGTCTTCGTTTCCGTCGAGGTACGCCTGCTCTAGAACCGCTTGCACTGTTTTTCAAAGGTATGAGGTAAGAGCTGGCTTCTGAAGAAAGACCACTACTGCCACCAGCCATTGACGATGCGTCAACTGAACCACTGCCAATCTGCAACTGACTAGTTTTTGGTTCCAGATAGCAGGCTTTATCGTCGCACTCTACTTGCCTCATTATATCGACGCCGGTTTTGCACTAAATATTTAAATTCTTGGTCTAAAGTTTAAAATAACACTCGTCTCCTCCTTGGATAAATCCCAGGGTTGAAAGTACTCGTCTAAAAAGTCGACACGTAAAATGCTAAGTTGTTCACAGTTGACTGGTATATATGAAACTGGATGGAATTCCTTTTCAACTTCCTTATTTGGTTCTGTTTCCATTGCTAGCTCTGCCAACAGCGGAACAAAATGGTTTTTATAAAACTGATTTTCCACGCAATTTAGTAAAACTAATAATCGCTTTGCCTCCGACAGAACAGGTACAATTTCGTCTTCACCCTCCTCGACCTCACGCATTTGCTGTTCCTGAACGACAATTTCGTGTCCAACCTCGATGCTGGTACCATTTTCAAACAGTGTCAACAACGGTATTTCAAAGTATCTCTTTACTGGCACGGGTAACTCAATGGAAAAGTAGCGCGGAATTTGATTTACAAACATTGCTCCGTTTCCGTACTGAAACTTAATATCAAACTCTGGGAATTTTTCATTTTTAAATGCTTCGTTTAATTCGTCAATAACGTCATTAACTGCCATTGTTTTCGGTTCTTTCATTGGTATAAACAATTTGCTGGTGTAGCCTAGTCGAAAATACAGTGGATCATCTGCTGGAATTTTCTTAAACTCTGCTTCGTTGATGCTGCCAACACCTTCGTGGCGACCAGTTGGAAGCCTCTCGCGGTTGAAGCCCAAACTATGAACAATGGGCTGGGGAAGATTTATATAATCGGACTTATGTCCTCCAGAGACTCTTGCAACAGAAATTGTACATTTTTTGCCATTACTAAATTCAAACTTTACATCGAACCCAGATTCCAACAATCGAGTAGAAAGTGCAGAACAAAAGCCTTTCACTGTCGTCTCTTTGTGTTTATAAACGACAGCCAAACTTTGAAATTGCTGATGTAGCATAATTAAATTTCCCTTGTAATTATGCTTCACAATGGAAACTTCGAACTGCGTGTGCGCTGTCAGATTTTTGTACATATCTTCATTTACAATGTCTTCAGCCGTGAATAGCCCTCGCTGAAATAGCTTACGCTTGAATCCTATTAGAGAGGCTAAATTCTGCGATAATTCTAAAACCTCCTCTGGATCTTCCATTGCATTAGATACTGTAACTACATATTTCGATTCAGGCAACGCTCGAATATTGAAGGATATTTTTTGCTTACTAGCTTTTAACGAGTCGTTAATTCGTATAATAAAGTTTAATAAACTTGCATCTTTATTTTTATATTTTAATGTTATTTTGGCAGGTGGTAAATAATCCTGATACAATAGACCTGACGGCACTTTCTCGTCAGCTGGGATCATTCGTCGAGTTATCCGAGGTTGTGCCACCCTACTAACTGTTCTAATCTTGCGCACTGTTTTCGTTTTCGGTTGAGATGTATATTTAAGTCTTGTTAAACCAACGTCATACATCCCCCGTTGAAGTTTGAGCGGTCGCGTTAATCCATTTACAATGTTTCCAACCAATCCAACCCCATCCGGATTTGATTTGCTTGAGAGAATCGCGTAAACGTTTCTCAGGGAGCTTAGACCAGTTTGATCACCCTCCAGGGTGTAGTCTGTGTGCATGGACATGGTTAAGCTGTTATGTCCTTTTCTTGGATGCCAGCTTCTGCACTATTTTGTTCTTTCCTTTCTTCAAGCGGGTTTGTATTTGTCGTTGCTGATCTATCCTCTTCGATTTTTGCGAGCTCCAATTCTTCAGAATAAAATTGTCCTGTAATATCTTCAGGAGGGTCTGACAGATCCTCAAGTAAGTACGTGTATGGAACCGTGACTTGTACTTTTATAATACGAAATATCTCCCTAGACCAGTTTTCCGCGTAACCTAATCAACACAAGTTACCTCTGTCAATGGCACCTTCAATCTAAATCCAAATCGTTATGATTAGTTAGTAAAGTACTTACCTTTTTCAAAAAGTAGCTTTGCGCGCGAAATTCTTACCAAATCGTTAACTTTGAACTTGGGAGGCTTTCGGGCAGGGTTTTTCATTTCCTCTATGTATTTACCATACATGCGAGACCAAATATCATACTGATCTCGCACTGTGACTGCATTAGGAGCCCGACCTATTGTGGAATGATATGTGTTGTTATACGTTGTAACAAAATCTTGAAGCACGTCATATATACGACCTGAGCTGTGCTCAGTCATGTATCTTTGCATTTTTGTAAAAATCGATCGAATAAATCTTTCTGCTATTCCTGCTTTAATGTGACTGTAGATGTGGTATGGCTTAATTTGGTTTTCTTTTAAGAATTTGCGAAATTGTTTTGAAGTAAATTCGCGACCCATATCACTGAACAGAAACATTGGTTTGACACCAGCTTCTGCGAAGATTGAACGAAATGATTTTATCATAGATTCGGAATCTTTTGATTTTATCATTCTCGCATATGCCTTCTTGCTAAAGCTGTCAACAACTATTAGGATGAAAGTGTTGCAATTGTTCAATGGTGCAATATTTGCAATATCTTTCAAATCAGCTGACCATGTCTGATTTATAAAATTTATCATAATTTTACGCCTCCTAAATTTATTGCGGACAGGACGATGGAGAGCGTATGAATCCAGTTTTAATAATTCCTTCTCTACTTGGCGCTTATCCGTCCACTCTTTACTTCCTTTGATAAACGTGCCAATGCCAGAAAATGAACCATTAAATCTTTGATTAAGATAACTTTGTCTTACTGCTGACATTGCGTCGTGCGTCTGAAATTTACTGAAGTGTAGCTATGTAATGTAATCGATTGAGTGTATTTGTGTAAACTGGGTGGTAACTCAATTTGTGCACAGATGTCGTTAATAGTTTTCAATGCTTCAATAATGACATGCATTCAGTTTGTACATCGTACACAATACGAGAATAATAAACACTGATGACGCCCGCGAACTCGGAAAATCAATAAAACCCGAGGACATTCCGGAAAATCAATAAACCCGAACCCTGCCATGGGAAGGAATTACGGGAACAAGCCTGGCGGGCTGGTTCCCGGATTTACTCCCCATTATAAACACTACTTCCAAGACGCCCTCGAAAAACGAGTTTGTTCAAAGAATGACACTTCAAATGGGATAAATATCCGAAAAATGAGGTTGGCGTACATTCGTTCTCTCCGACCGATTGCTATTCAAGTGGGAAGCTTTGGAAATGGCTCGATCTATGCTTTCTACAGAATTATTATTGAAATAGGAAATTACTATGTTCTTGTAATGAGTATGTACAATTAGTATCTATAGTTTGTAGTGAGAATTGATTACAGCAATAATTTCATTTTAATGTCACCATAGTTAAGGTAAATGTGTGCGTCGTAATGGACATATCTGAAAGTTTGAACGCAGAAATATAATTACACATTAGTGCTCGGACTGGGTACAGAAACCGTGTACCTGTACCCATACCCGTACCCGATTATCGGGTACGACAAAATGCTGTAATTACCTATACCCGTACCCATACCCGAGTACCCGGGTAAATTATTTCAGTACCCGTACCCATACTTGAAACTACAATGTAGTACCTGTACCCACAATTTACCCGTACCCGTAATTTACCCAAAACCTGTACCCATACCCGAGTACCCAGTGTTTGTACCCGGGTATTACTCGGGTACTGGAAGTTTGGCTGATCAAAAGTGCCCAAGAAAACATTTGCCTATTCAGCTGAAAATGTTTAATTGTCTATTTTTCGACTTCCATTAGAAATGTCCGGGATTTTGGAAATTTTCCGTAGGCGTTAAGGGTATCCTATTTCAAATGGTTTAAAAAATCATTTAAGGTCATTTATCATTTATTTTAACACTGAAGAAATTCAAATGCTACTACGTCAAAATATTAACTTACTGAATGAAATGAATTGTGTTCTCGCGAAATGGATATTGAACAATTCTTGTATGGGGTTAGGATAACTAACTGGGACGAATTCTTTAATACTAAACTCCATAACCAAAAACTTGCTTTTAAACTTCGAGAACATGAAACAATTTTGTATAAATATTCACTGCAATAAATAATCAAAGTGTCATAAATGCCCAGGATTGAAATTACTCAAATTGCCTGAACAAAATTGCCTCGGCGTTGTCAAATGGGCAACCCTAGGTACTTGTAGCATTAAGAAACTGATCTGGCTCGAAGCTAATAAATGTATATTCATTCCGAACTTATCTCGTAAAGCGTCTTTAAATAATTTTAATGTCACGCCCTGAAATACTTGTAAGTTGAGCTTCATTCTTTAAGCCGATAAACAGTTTATCTATTTCTTTATTAGATCTGAGAGGAATCATTAGAAGCGTTCGATTACAACGACCACGTAATTATAAATGAAGCGAAGCCACTGGCTATGTCACTTACGCAAATATCTGTATACAAAGAAACAAGCAACTCCACGGTTGGCAGGTCTTATTGTTAGACATAGTAATCCATCGCAGCAGGAATCCTTGAAGTACCCAAAAATACTCGGGTACAGGTATTTTACATAGTGATACCTGTATCTATTGGGTACTACCCGATTGTCATTGAGTGAGTACCCATACCCGTACCCGTACCTGTACCCACTTTAATGACTAAAATCCAGAGTACGCGGGTAGTACCCGCGTACTTGCGAGTACTCAAATTCAGTACCCGGATAGTACCCATACCAGTACCCATACCCATTTACCCGAGTATTACCCGTACCCAGTCCGAGCACTGTTACACATGGATGTACGTATACTTCAGTATAAGCACAATATCTCCTCACAGTTTATACTCGCACAGCATCTGTACTGGCACACAAATAAAAATAGTAAAAATGTGTCTTTTTACCTCTCTGGTTTGCAAGTGGAAATAACAATCAAAAAAAAAAAGCAAGAGGGTTATTAAGTGTAGTCAAACTCTTTGTGCGTCAAACTCTCTGCGACATATGAATGCTATTCACAGCAAAAAACCTGTTATCGTAAATGAGTGTGTGGGAGAAATGAACTGTTATACACTATTGCAAGTACTAGGGGTAATGTGTGAATATGACAATTGTAATAATTGTGAGCAACGAAACATACGAACCTAAAATTAGCAAGAATTCATAAACGCCTTAGTCTTGCACATTCAAATGCTTGGTGAGATAAAGTTTTGGCCGACCGTGTAATGTAAAAATGAACACAAAATAGAAAACTTGTCTGTTTCCCATTCCAGTTTTCCCAGAGGAAAAGATCTAAGAGTCACAGTCGCCAGATCCAAGATGTGAAGTGCCGTAATTCTGGCAATATATGCATACATACTTGCATGCATTCATGAAACGTCTGAATGTAATTTATGCGTTCGTAAAAGCCTGCATTGCAGGAAATTCGACGAATGCGAATACTCACATAATGAAATGATCTGCGAAAAAATGTAAGCTTTTTTAGTTGCTACATATAATTATTCCTCAGTTGCAACTTAAGATCAGGGTAAATTTTAAAGGTAAAGAACGTAAAGCAAACCATAGGATAGGATTCATAGGATTTCAAAATTAATAAAGTTTTGAAGTTTTAGCAGTACTGTTTAGTGGTTGACTTTTGATTATTGTGAAAAGTATGTAGTTATTACATGAGACAGCCCAAGAGTTGCAAAACTAAAAAGGAATACATTTTTTTTCTATTGTTTTTCTTCCTTTATAATAGCCATATATCAGTTTTACAATCTACAAAATTTCCTTACTGTACTCTTAATCTTCACCGTTTGGCTGGATATCGTCGGCGAAGAAGTAAAATGGACCGGCATTTTATTTTAAAAGTAAATTGGCCTACATGAAATTTGCCTGATTACAAAATTAACAAATAGGTACAAGCTCTGTAACAGAAAAATGAACGTTAGGGTAATTTTAACTGACAGCAAAATGAACTGTAAGTGCAAGAAACGATACTAACAATAAGCAATCAGTTCAATTTTCTCTTAATTCTGAATTTACTAAAACCGTGTGAATTTGCATAAATCATTTTGCTTTTTTTAATCACACGTCCATTTTTGCCTCTCCACTAATTATATCCCCCTGATGATAAAGTTTATATTTTTGTTTACATTAATTTGGGGTATAATGTGCAGTAGTTTGTTTCCCTGTATTCTCAGCATAGTTCATCAGACTAAGCAGCACTGGAAGCAGACCTGGATAACGTTATGGTATAACGTTATTGAATAAGGTTATTAACGGAAAAATGACAATAACGGTTTTTGAAATCAAACCGAAAACCAAAAAAAAATTTTTTACGATAAACGGAAACAAACGATAAATGTGTTTTAGTAAAAACCGAAACCAAAACTGAAACGGAAAAAATACGGCTATTTTAGGTTTTTCCTCAACTGTAAAAGCAACCAGTACTCCAACTTCCAACTGTCGATTGAACTCAACGTGAACGTATGCCGTTTGAATACGTGGCAAATTGTAAACGTATTTTATGAGTATGTATGTACATATCGGTACGTTGATTACTTACCTAGTACACATAAATTGCTTATTATTAGATTCATTCAATTTAAGCTTATTTCGACTTCTGTATTGTTAGCTTTATGCAAACATACATCTGTTTTTGCTATTATTGTTTTTCAATTTCAGCATATTTCGATTTCTGCTAATAGGGCTAAATGTTAGTTCCACTTTATTAACAAGTTGTCGACCAGCTTGATGCTAATGTTTCTAATGACAAGGAAGACCCGTTTGAACGTTTATAGTATTTCTGAGGAATAAAGACAAAAACCTTCGTTCGTTTTGTTCCTTCGAACCAACGGATTTTGAATGGTACATGTTATGAAGTTCCGTGGTTTTGAAATGTTTGAATAATACTTGTGTTATTAGTTTAATCAAATAAATTTAAAAATAGCTCAATAAAATTTGCTGAATACCGTTATTAACCGTTTAACCGAATTCATTTTGCTTGAAAACCGTTATAACCGATAACGGTATTTTAAAATAATGGTAAACAAAAACAAAAACGGAAAAAAAATTACAATAACGTATGACGAACTAACGGAAACCTTATTTTTCGGTTATCCAGGTCTGACTGGAAGGCAACCTAGAGCAGATTTGTACAAAAAGAGAATTAGCCCCTTTTCCTACGTGTTCTTCAATGTATTCACAATCAGCATCCCGTCATCCTGTCAGTATCACTTCTTTAATCTGCCTCGCATGTTTTCTGTGACAGCACCTATTAGTAATGTGGGTTTGTTGGCAGACAGCCTAAGTATACGCCCACACCTACCTTCTGCCTGCGCTACTAGCTAGGGTTGGTTTTTAGGGTGGCGTCAGCCCCCTAGTAAAATAGCCTTGTCCCTAAGTCCTTCCGCACGACAACTCAAAAACTAGTAGAACGATTTCAATGAAATTTTTTATGGACGTTACTTGTATCAAAAGTAAGGCTGAGTGGGTATTTGGTTGAAATCGGCCTGATAGTTTTTGAGAAAAAATTCTTGAAATTATGAACTTCAAGTCAAATGAGTGTTACCTCCAAAACTACTGAATGTATTTCAATGAAACTTTTTTTGAATATTGCTTATGTAAATAGTAATGGGCATTGTTTTTGTGGTTGAAATCGGCCTGATAGTTTTTTTTGAAAAAAAAACTGAAATTTTGGACTTCAAGTTAAATGACAGTTATCCCTAAAACTACTGAATCGATTTCAATGAAAGTTTTTGTGAATATTGATTATCTAAATAGTAATGGCTAATTGTAAGTTTCATTTTACAGTGAAGCTGGTTCCGTTTAAGCTGACTACCAAGTACGCTCAATTGACGTAAAGGGAAACTTGAACTTTATTCCTTGCATTTACCATTACATGGCTCCATCTGCTCGGTGTTCTCTGACAAAATGCAAAGACAAATTAATTGCTAAGAAGAACGGAAGAACGTTCGGTCTTGCAGTACAGGGTGACTACAATTATTATTTATACCCCTTATAGGCCACATATTTCTAAAATCTAAAAAGGGCTTTATAATTGATCTGACAGTTTGAAAGGAAACAAATGCGAAACCAGTCTGTTGAAGTTTTCGTTGAAACAAAAGTAATTTACGTTCCCTGGAACAATAGCATCAATTTAAATATAATGATGTTATTGGATTACTTAAATTCTTTCATGAATTTCGGAAAAGGTTTCACCTTCTGCAAAAGATGTTAATGAAATTACCATAGCAGTACTTCGTGGTTGCTATAGAACAACTTTTAATTCCGTGTATTTTAGATGAAATAATACGCAGTTAACTGTAATTGTCTTCAATAAGGTGTCATTCTTTTTACCATGCCTGCTGATGTATATACATATATAAGCTTGGGGAGAAAAATTATGCGCGTGACGTGAATGTATAAATATTTACGTACATTTGTAAACTCGGATTGAGGTCGCGCTGCTACAATAATTTTAAAAATTTTGTCCCCCTACCACTTTTTGCACGTTCCGAAGGCCTGATAACGAATTCTCTGGAGGTTGTCGTCTTTTATTCAAAATATCTTTATAAGCTGCACCTGTAGTAATCTAATTGCAGAATGATGTACATTTGCTCCCTTAGTTCTCCAGGATCTACCCATGCTGGGCAAATCTAAAAGATAACTTTTTGCACAGAATTTCATTGTAGACCCATTCGTATTTTTTCAAAGCAAACGGTTTAATAATATAAAAGTTATGGGAAATTTTCTAAACTAAATCAGAAATAAGAACAGTAACTGAAGAGGAATCACGTCTCCGTTTGCACGGAGTGAGAGCCATGCTTCGATCGAGCTAAGTGTAGCAGGTGGTTTGTGAATTTGTTGTGATTATGGGTGGAAGAAGACTTCTTCAGACTCTCTGATACGGAATTCGGAGTGTCAACCTGGGGCACCGTGTGAATCCATTCGTGAAGAATCCCGATAAAAGCATTGACCCCTTCGAAGTCACCTTTCTCCAATTCGACAATACCCCACGCATGAAAGTAAAATTGACCCTAAAATTTCTGCAAGACAACAGAATTGACTTTATCAAGAACTCATAACGACCTGGAAACTCGAAATTTAAATACGTCAGAGCACTTGGGACTTTGGAGTGAACATGTTACGGAACGTCGAAGATATGTTGACTGCGAAATTTCCTCACAATTGACGATGACCCCAAAAAAGATGACTTACAGGAAACAAAAGTTGATGGATTCCTGAAGCTCCTGCGGTCATATTTGAGAAGACTGAACAAAGTTCGGTTTGCTGAACGAGGACAAAGTCTTACTAAATGTTTTTTAACGTTCTTGATTTCTTGTCATAGTTTCTGTCAACTACGGATTGCTTTGCTTGCAAAAAACATCCGTACAAAAATATACCTTCTACAAATGTGTAACATACATTTGTAAATGTTATTTATGACCCCTGTACTCTCGATATGGAGTATCAATAATTATTAAAGAATGTATTGTACAGGGGCAGAAATATTCGGAGAAATTCCTGTTTGTCCCATGTTATTGTTTGCCTTACAAGGGAGATTAAAGCAGGAAAATTTTGCTTCTTTTAGGGGGATTCTTTAAGATGGTAACCTGACATTTATGCAATATGCTTTACCTGTAACTGGAACGTACCCTATATCATCTTGCATATATGATTTTGAACCAGAGGAGTGTATGTTAATTTGTCAGTCCCAATGTTAATATTATGTTCATGATAGAAACTGTGTTATTCTTTTAATTGTGTAGCTGCATTTTGCTAACAATAAGTTTAACGTTAGTAATTCAGACAAGTGGTAGTGGTATACAAGAAACGAATTTGAAGAATAGAATTTAACAACTTTTTATTAAGTTAACTATAGAATAAGATAATTGAATTGACTATACAAGCATCTATAAAAATGTAGTGACAAAAATGTAAAAACTGCAATTGTAATAAAAAAGCATGTGTTTAACTTCAGTGAGTAAACATTGAACAACAATAATAATTAATATTACTAGTGCATACAATATGTTAAGAAAAGGTAACAGAAAATTATTTCAGTCACGAGTATAAAAATATAAATGTATGGATCTAAAAACAAATAACTACATAAAATATTTTAACAAAAGCTGCTACATTTAAAAATGTATCTGTATCACTTTAAGACCAGTATCGGAACTGCAGAAAGGTAACAAACGGCTTCAAGTCCTCCATTCGGTAGCCTGCACGAATAGAGTAAGAATAATAAGGGGAATTCTCATCCAAAAAAATAAAGCTTAGATTAATTACTTAATTGTTAACTGGGAGGCTGAAACCAGTGTGCTGACCACGTACCACAAGAATAATTGCGCGGGCTATGACATATATTTCTTGAAATTTTCATCATCAACTCCGGCATCCGCTTCAAAGCCAAATACCCTGTAGTATTGGATAGCATTGAGGAATTAGGACCCCTATCTCGACACCTTATCAGAGAGTGCGACACATTCAGCCTGAGGGATTTCAGCTCTGAGATAAAAATGTAAAATTGAGTAAACAAAGTGTGATTACATTAATTAATATTATTTACACCTTGAAAAAGTTAATCGTCCAAGACAATTCCCAGAAAAAAATATTTGTTAGTATATTACGTTTCAAATTTGAAAGGGATGGCCGAATGGGAGCAAACTGGTACTGCCTTAAGAAGTCTGAACTTTCCTTGCAGATCTCATCAGCTTCCTCTCTCGAAATTCCGCAAAAAAGTGAGTCCAGATTTTCCTCTGCCAGCACATCCCTTGTGTCAATATTGATGGACTCAATGTTTTCCCAGGTATTCCACAACAATGGCAAGCAATAGTCAATCCTATGGCTCGACTCGAAGTACAAGTTCTGCACGTGAGGAAACACTGTCCCAAAACACTGAAACGTATGCATTTCCCAAAACCTAGCGTGACTTATTTTCAGGTCTTTAACTTTGCAAGGAGAAGCAAAATAATCTTTGGAGTTTCGAAACGACTCCGCATTGAACAAAGACAAATCCTCAACATAAACATGTTCCCCCCACAATTGCACTGTTTGTAGATTCGGAAACAACCTATTGAAGTCAATTTTATGCAGGGACGAATACCTTTCCCTCTCATCCACATTCCTATCATACCTAACAGTCAATTTGGTAACTCGGGGAAACGAAAGTCCGGAGTTGGTCAACCAAATTAAGTTCAATTGATCCGAAGTCAGTTCTTCCAAAGATCCAGAGCTGCTTTCAGCCATCACTTGTAAAATATCGACAACAGGCTCCAAGAACTCCTGAGGCCAGTACCACCAATAGCTAGAAAAGCTTAATTTCCTTAGTTGAGGTCGACCCATGGCAAAACTCTTGCAAATTTCCATGTCTGACGGTTTCGGCTCAAACACAAAATCCCTCACGGCTTTACATTTGTTGAAATGAGTAATGAAGGGGAGATGGTGGACCAGTATCATTCCATGGATATTTTTGAGTTGGGGGGACGCCGCTATCAGCTCAAATATGATTATATCATTTGGGACACATTCGAAACTCACGGATCTAACACTGGGCATCCAACTATTTATCCTAGGCATCGGAATGTGAAACAACCGCACGAGGCTTATCATATTGAAGGGGAGCTGGGTCACCGTCAGGCTTTCCAAGCATGGGTCCTGAATTAGATCCTGAAGGAGCCGCTCCACGGGACATCGTGTGACGGAGGTCCAGAAAATGCTCAAGTGTTTAATATCCATTCTTTCTCTTAGCCACGGATGAAGCTTCGCCACATCAGCATGCTCCTCACATTCATCTGATAGTTTCCTTAAGTTTAATTTTAAACCATTGAATGGGGGATTGAACGATGTATCCACCAGTGACTTGAACTCTTTAATGTGCCGACAAGTCTCATGTCCACCAATGGAAGCCAAGCAAACTCTATCATCTCGTAAATGAGAGCGTGCAGAATTATTCCAGACCTTGTTCACTCCAGAACAAGCAAGCATGTCCGAGAAGTCGAGGTACTTGAATATCTTATCCGAGATCTACGACAGGAATAAAAAAATACAAATCAATCAACCATATTCATTGAATCAATTAAATCAGTAAATTCTGCTACGCTAATCCTTAATGCTATTCGGAATCCTTCCTTTAAATACTGTAATGATCACATATTGTTAGAAAAAGGACAGCAATACGAAGTGCCAACACACGTGTGTTCAACCGATTCACCGATTTGCCCTTTCTTAGTCCTACCCTCACAAAGTTCACACTCATTTGGAATAGTTTACTCGGTACAGGACTTAAAATAAGATTTTAATCTCAAGTTACTCATATGTCACGAGACATCACCCTTTTTACAACTTCGTATCCATTCCTTCAACACTTTAATGCAACAATAGAAACAATAATTACTTACCAAGTATATTGACATAGCTTTGGAGATCGACACGGGCTCCTCTCCCTGGTCACAAAACAAATAAACACATTCTAATATTATTTATACTCTCACAAAGAACGTCACGTGTATACATAATACACACAAGCATAAAAAACTGTCTTCAACAGACTTCCCTCAATTATGTCCCTGAATAAAAGTAGTTAAACTCTACACACCATAAACTCTTTCACTATGAGTATATTACAACATTAGAGTCACTCAACAAAGATGAGCAATACGTAAATATTTGAAGTAAACGAATATTTCATCTACATATTTCTACAAGATTATGGAAGTGTGAGAAGATTTCCAAAGTCCAGTTTACAGTAGTTCTGTCACTCTAATAATTGTCAGTATTTCAAACAATTTAAACAAATACAGACCACTAAGGCTACAGCCTAATAGAGATTAAATTAAATCTGTAGAATTTATTATCTATTTCAAAGGACGAAGAACGCTCCTCCAAAATTGATTTCTACACGACAGTATTTTATTCATTTTTTTGTGTCAATTTATTGTACTTACTAAGAATTTACTAAAAACACTACAACTTACCGTCGACATTTCTGCGGATTTTGAATCCATATTAAATCCCAATAGGTTTCGATACTTGACACAATTATTTAAAAAAATACAAAATAAAATAAACTCCAGACTGTAGTTTGTGAACAAGGAAAATTAAATAGTAACTGAGAGACAACCGCAGAGGACCTTCTGATAAAACATTCGGACTCGGACTGATAGTCAACAAATTCTGCTGAGACAAAAGGAACGGTCTGGGAACCAAACCATAGTAGACGAGTCACCATTGATTTAAAAATACTTACGTTGCGGGGGGATGATGAGCAATGATGGAGGGCATGGCTTGGGTCCTTGTTTCGTGGTACAAGCTGAGAGCGTCCTCGGGTAGAGGGGATTACTGTCCGTCAAACATTCTATATTTGAAGCATGGGATTAGTAGTACCTGTGCTTTAGAGCGTTCTGCGTTCATTCAACCCTTTTTCCCTTCTGTAATTCTTTGAAGGGTTCAGTACTATATAGGAGACTTTTGGCTCTTCCTATTATACATGTATTAAGTTTATAATAAATGCACATGTCTGAAACTTCACCTGATTATCTGTTAGGAGCTTTAATTCCCCTTTCAAATTTAGATTTTTTTTTACTGCTACAACAGAGTTTTTAGAATTAAAATGTTTTTGGAAGTAAATTATAGGAGGGTGAGTTATACCAATGTTAGATAGTAAATGACGCATTTACTATAAGTAACATTATGTGGGGCAAGGTTGTTGTGGTACTTGCCAGCAAAGGGGCCAGTCTTTGCGTTAGACTTGAAAGATATTGTTTTTTCATGAGTAATACAGTAATTAATAATTTGTGCATGTATACATAGTGGGAGTTAAACAGAGTGAGTAATAGCTTCCGCTCTGACCCCTAAAGATATTTTAAAGCAAATATGAAACTGGTATGATTGCCTGTGGTGACTTACTTTAAAGTAGGAATTCAATGAGTAATGTGCCCAAAATACGACATGTGTAAATTTGTATTGATTTTGTATTTGCTATATAGGGCTTATTCCAAATGTAATTGGGGTTAGGAAGGGTATTGTTTGATGGGGCGTGGAGGTAGTCCTGAAGGATTAGAGGAAGTGGATGCTGTTCGTGGATTTGGAGGATGAAATAATTACATAGAATAGTTGTAATAAATACAGTGTAAGGACTGTGGTGCTAATTCTGCTGGAATCCACGTAATCCTGAGGTTGTTTCCGTATCGCGGTCTGGTAGTTGCTTATCGGTCTGTATTACAATAAGCTGACGTGCTGACTATTCAGAAACTGGGAGAGGTTTACATTATTTAGTTGGAAGGGCAGTTGATGGGAGGCATGGGACCATGTAATACATGCTTGATTATGCTATCCCGTGGTAATAAATGGATTCAGTCTGCTCAAATATATTGTAAAAAATGTACATATTTTATATGCTTTGACTACGTTGACAGTTTGTATTTTTGCATGTATTGTGTACGGAAGCATTATGTGTAGTTCAATGTTTTGTCTAACATGAGAGTTGTGAAGGTGATTTAAGATTTAATACTGATTAGTAATGGGGATTTAGCAACATTATTACTACCAATACAGGCTCAATGGTCTAGGGGTATGATTCCTGCTTTGGGTGCAGGAGGTCCCGGGTTCAAATCCCGGTTGAGCCCGTACTTTTGAAGAAAATTGTAACAAATCATCAAGGGAGTAAGTATGATTGGAAAATAGTAAATTACATATAAGATCAGGGAACTGAGAAATCATTATCGATAAAATCTCACGAATTCAGTTGTACTTGTGTAATATTAATTTTAATACCTTAAAATTGATAAGTTATTACGTGATCATTTAAAATGCTAATATTCATCCTCATTTAGAATAACATAACTTACCCTTTGAGAAAAAAATGTGAGCAATTACGGGGGTAAAATCGTACCAATTTTGTGCACACAAGTTTGTCCACAGCGTGGTTCATTGAGAGGTATTCTTTATCTCAAACTCGCGCATTGACTCTGCTTTTGTTCTGCCCACAATTTTGCACAATGCAAATTTTCAAAACTTGTTCACAATTGTGCACGTACGTAGTTGTGGGTAAAATGTGGCTTGTGCACAATATTTTCAAGTGGATGTTGGTTAGTATTCTAAAGGTCTACTGTAGAATGAGCAATAATAGATGTAACGAAACTATTATACATACTACAGATAAATTGCAAAACCTTTTCATCCAACGATTTTAACTAGATTTCACCAAAAATATTCGTATATAATTTAAAAAAGAAACATCTTGAGGGACAAAATTAGAGCGAAAGACTAATTAGATTCCAGTTTAAACAAATCTCTCAAAGATAACTCCCATCATTCATTTCAAGAGCATATACCGTGGTACATCGCATTGATTTTCTCTGCATCCAATTGTGTCAAACCTTTGTACTGCCCGAGCTCACCAGGTTTCATTCCGGATTTTTTTGGAAACAGTGTCGGTCTCCGTGGGTCTAGGGCGAAAGCGTATCCCGAGTAGTGCATGATACTTTTGTAATCATACCGAAGGCCTTGTGTGTTCACATAGTTTAAGTCGTATTTTGCAAAATTATACCGCTCACCTAAATTTGTTTCGAAATATTAGCGCATATTGTGAAATCATCAATGTGAATCAAATATTGACAAAATTATTCTAATAAACTTACGATTGCGGATATTGGGCCAGTTGACAGTAACGTATGCATCCCGATCTGGTCGAGACTGTTCGTGAAAAAATCCAATGGCATGCATCAGTTCGTGAATTACAGTGCCTTTATACAAACAATTAGGGGCTTGAAGATTCAGGAGCTGTCCACCTCCTTGCCTACCAACGTAAGACCAGCAGCCTGTAAGATTGGGACAACAAAGTATATACATAAAAAGAAAATTAATATTAAATTTGTCGGACTGAGTGATTGTGAGTCACAGCCTTACCAAAGCCCCGGCCACGTCTAATATAAACCCAAGAAGGTGAGTTTCGCTCTCTCCAGTGAAACCTTATGCATGTTTTGTTTTGGATATCTTTCATAGCATAAAGAATTAGATTTTGCTCGTTCTTACCTGAATAAATAGTCAACAACAAAAAATGATTACTGACAACATTTTAAGGATTGAAGAATTTGAAAATTAAAGACACATAAAAGTCAGCTTACTGAATGAAGAATCCATTTGAAAGAATATTTTTCCACCTGGCCATCTATACCGTTGTCCATTGATACCGGATTTGATAGCGGCTTCAGTTTGCATTAATTCCCGTTGCTCTTTGGGAATAACCATATCTCCACCTTCATAGGGGCCCCTTTCTTGGATAAAATCTTGCCTCTGGTGGAAAGACTTGCCTAAAAAAATTTTTGTACGGCTTTGATCCATGGATTCTTATGGAGCTATTTGGACAACTATAACAATTTGAGTAGCGTTCAAATGCTCAGTTACCTTCTTTCAAAATGTCGTCTGATTGAGCTTCAAACACTTCTGATGATTTTGCATCAGTAATAATGATTAAAGTTGCTAGTAGAACTATTTCAACCAAACTGATGGCCATTATTTTAATGAGAAATGAACTTAAATCCAACTAATTTTAACTTCTTCCAATGAATCAGTTTGGAAATGACAGATTATTTAGTAATCCCTCGGTTTTTATACTGCATGATATGATAAATGAAATGTTTTCGTAGAATTTCAGGTATCTGAGTAACTTTCCTGCCTTCGTGGAAATTCTGAAAGCTGAGTTTGATGTATCAATAATCCTTTTAGGTCGGAACAAATCCTGTTTACACATAGGTCATGAGATTTTAACTGCATCCGTACAGACAAGCAGATTTAGGACTTGCTAAAACAAATAATTAAACTCGAGGGTACCGCATTTAATTTTCGTAAAGTACACTATCTTTATATAAGCACCCCTAGAAGAAACAAAATTTGTTTGTGAACGGGAATGCGTCCAAATGTTCTTACACAGTGATGGAGTCTTATAGGGACGGTACACAGTATCAGAATTGACAGGAAAAAGTTTCGATGGAATTAGCAAGAGCTATTCAGTTCATCTCGGCAATTTTGCGGATTTTGAATGATTTGCAAATAAACTGGGACCACCTCAACATTGGTCCAAAAAATTGTATGTGATCGCTGACGGTGTCACAGTCAGATTATTACATAACAGTACCGGAAAACGCAGTGTGTTAAATGAGGTATTTAGGTAATGTAAACTTTTGCTGTAGACTAATTTGTTAGCTATTTGCACATTGCAGCTCAAATATAGACATTAGAGAATTTTCAAATCTTCCGGAAATTAATATTACAGTTATTTTATCATTAGATACAAACGTAGAATGAGCATATTCAAACTTCAAATAAAATTTTGTAATTATATGTATTCTGCCCTGTGTTCGGGTTATACATATATATTTGTGTGCACGTGTAGTAAAGCACGCAACTTGTGTATAGTAGGATCTGACTCTTGTGTCCAGATGGGCTGATAGTGCATCAAATGCTTTCATCTCTTTTCTCCTTCCTTCATTTTCTTAAATGAATGTCAAGTTGCCTTTGTGCTTCGGACAAACATGTGCTTTAGAAGTCAGAAAAGAGAATACAAGTTTGAGGTTGCACAATTGATGTAAAACAGGTCTCGAGTGATGTTCAGTTGCAAGGTTGCAAGTAATTGTTATTTTGGGAATTATTGGAAAACGAATAGTTGTAAAAAAATAAGTTTTGCCAGTTGGCTAATGTAACCTCTTAACCATGGTCATTTTCTACAGTTAAATTATATTAAGCAGACATAACCTTTCAACGTTCATGTGTGGTATGAATGGAAAAAATCATTTTATTGCAAAATTATATTGGAAGCAAATACAGTATAGACCTTTCGTCCCTTTCCCATCATGCTTAGGGTAAAATTTTATTCTCGTTTAGTTATCATCACAAGGTTTACCGGAGTCGTCACATGTTAACCTTTCCTGAGTTATCCCCACTAATCCTTAGTGATGAGAACTCCGGAGAGACATAGCAGGAGTGCTCATGTCCAAACGGCCAGTTGGAAATAACCCAGCTTCAGAGGGACTATAAGTTTATTTTCCGAGCTAGCTTGGGAGGTATACATAAAAAGAAATTGGGGCATTTGCTGAACACCAAATTATCCAGAAGTGCATCTTTGTACCCATAGTTTACAACTTTAGTTTCCAGTGTTCCAAGAATCAAGCAGAATTTCACGGAATTTGCGTTCAGCAGCTGTTTAGTTCAGCACAGAATTTTGTCGAAAACATATTTTGAGAGGCATTTGTAGGGAATGTAAAGGGATTTCCGGGGAACTAGCACACATGTCTCTGCAAGGAGAATTATGGTCATGACCCGTAAGAAAAGAGAGCAAGGTTCGGAAAATTCATCTTCGGCAGTAACGATACGGAAAGAAGAGTTTTTGAACTTTTTCCATGAATCGTCTGACCTTCTGAAAAATATTTCGAATCGCTGTGTTTGTGGAAAATTTAATGCGAATTCATTTGAGCCCAATATCGTCTTTTCAAGTCTAAAATTGAGCTCAGGAGAACCAAATAAGTAAGGTAACATTGAAACAAAGTAAAGAATAATTTTATTATTCTCTAAAACAATAATTCCTAAGCCTTAAATTCCTTGACATTTACAATTCGTGAGACCACAATTTCTGTCTTGATAAGACAATAAATGAATCCCCTTGAAATTTGCTACAAGGGCAGCATTTTAAAATATTTTTGTGAAGGACTTGACCGTCCATGAAACAATGGCAACATCAGAAATCCCTCTTTACGCATCTTTTCTCCTGAAGATGAATTTCCTCCAACCTTGTTCTCTGCTCTTACTGGTCATGCACACAATTCTACAAGTAGAGAACTGTTCAATAGCTCACCGAAAAGCGCACAAATGTTTATAAAAATGAGCGTCAAAAGAAATTTCAGAAAAACATCTGCTTTTAAACAAAAATTTATAACAAAATTTTAACAAATATTTGAGCCCAATATCATCTTTCCAAGTCTTTCCAAATTGAGCTCAGGAGAATCAAATAAGTAAGGCAACATTGAAGCAAAGGAAAGAATTATTTTCTAAAACAAAATTTCCTACGCCTTGCTCAACATTTTCATTTCCTGAGACTACAATTTCTGTCTTAGAAAGACAATAAATGAATCCCCTGGAAATTTCCTTCAAGGGCGGCATTTCGAAATATTTTTGTGAAGGGTAGACCGTCCACGTCCACGAAAAAAAATGCAACATCAGAAACCTCCCTTTGCGCATCCTTGCTCCTGAAGATGAATTTCCTCCAACCTTGACCTCTACTATTACTGGTCATGCACACGATTCTCCAAGTAAGAACCTGTTCAATAGCTCCCCGGAAAGCGCAAAACATTTCCTAAAAAAGAACGTCGAAAGACATTTCATAAAAATATGTGCTTTGAAACAAACAATTATACTGTTGACAATCCCCAAAAAATTTCGACTTTGATTCAAGTTATTGAGAATTTTGACCTCAATTTTTGACCTACAGGTCAATGAAATAAATTGTAGAAAACATGTAAAACAATTTGCTACCAATCGGCAGAATCACATATTTTGTATTGTTACACCTTATATGGCCTAGGGGGAAAATGATACGGTACACTGCACATATCCTAAAAGAGATGTCAACCCATTTCCCTCTTGCTTAAGCAATTTATGTCCAATGTAAAACTGTATATACACAGTGCGGTAGAGTTAAAGCCAAACAAGTTATATTTTACCATGGGATTTCATAAAATGAGTTCAAACAAATATTTAAAAAAATTAGTTTGAGCTGAAAAGCTACTTTGTCGAAAAATGTTTTTTTTTCGTTTCCAATAACAAGTGTGCACTGGAACTGTGAGAAACGTAATAGATCTGGAACCCAAATGTTTTACATGACACATGCTGAAGTTTAAATTTTAGATGAAAAATGAACGCGCCTTCTTTCGGTTCCGGTGACACATGTAGTAGACTCATGTAACTAAGTTAATGTGATCAAATTGGTTGACTAATGCAATTTCAATTATTCAATTATTATATACCGTTTTAATAATGATTATAATAATTTTGAATAAATGTAAACAAGTATTGCAAACTAACGCACAATAATTCTTTTCTAAATCACATTTTCATTTTGTTAGTACACATTTAAAAAACAGACTCATCCACCAAAACTTATTCCTGAATCTGTATGATAATGATTTCCCAACATTTTCTAACACGACGGATGCTTAAATTAGTAAATCTTTAGTAAGTTTGAGTTATCACTCCCACGAGAAAAGTATGCAGAAAGGAAACAAAAAATAGAAGGAATGGCACAAGTTACGTAACTATACTCCATATTATCATGGCGTCATGGGAACAGTAAAATTTCCTTGTTGCTTTCCACACACCTCATTTCCTCCATTGGTAGTAGCACCAGACTTGACAACCACCTGGTACGTGCAGTTCTGCAAATCATGGCAGGTTAAACACATGGGATTCCCTGATTGTGCTTGTGGTAAACACAAATGATGTATGTAAATATTGAAACAACAATGTAAAACCTTACCCCCGCCACGCCGTTGTTTGGAACTCCAGAACCTGGAAGTGTACAAAGATTTCCCACGGTACAACTCTGACTGAATGTCTGACTATATAATAGGATGGGATTTTGACCCGGTACAACTTCATATAAATTGGTGACATAACTTGTGCTATCCACACCTGCAAATGGGAAATATCATTGTTATGTTGTTCAGATCTTACGTCGTACAGTAGAACTGTAAATAACATGTTCTACTGCCCCCTCCCGTCTGAAATATTGCAAAGACGTTTGGAACGGTAGGCGATATTTTTGCACGGATGACATACAATTTAATTTACATATTTAAGTAGGAATTGTAATGAACAGGTCATAAACGTGTAAGGTTCATAAAACAGAAATTACTTGGTTTGAAGAACAATGTGTAATTGAAGGATTGTCCCTGTACAAGGGCAAGAACAGGGTGGTCACAGCCGGTCATTGTCAAACCCACGAATTCTGCTTGGCTTGCTTCTGAACCCTCTAAATATTCCAGGGATATATAATAATTTTATACATATATTATATCATATTTACATATTGTTGTAATGGGAATTATTAAATCATAAAAATTATTAATATTTATGAAATCGTCTCCAGGACTTAATTACATATGTAATTATTTCGGAATAAAATGAAATCTTACCACATTGCGTAGCATAAGTGCATGGTTCTTGAACCCCGTCGTGTTGAATGACACCAATTCTGCCCAACGTAGGCACTTTGCTTGCAGTTGAAGCAATAAGCACTACAAGGGTCAGCACGGCGATAGAAAGCATAGCGTAGCTTTTTGTACAGTTTGGGATTTAAAAAAAATTAATTGTTAGGGGGTTTCTTGTTTGATTTTTCAACTAATGTTGGAACGTTTGATATTAAGCTTTGTGCTTTAACTGATGGTTCCATGTTTGGGACACGTCCATTTATACTTGACTGAACGGACTTCGTAAAAAGGTTCATGAACCGTGTTTCGTGGTCGCTTTATTATTTTTTAAATATTATAAATTGCTGTAGGAAGAGAAGTAATTTCGGGTATTTTGTAACCCGGAATATACAAGACTGTAAGCTCGATTGGGTCATTGGGTTCGCAATGTGTGGAAGCCAATTCAAAATAAATACAGGAAAAATGATAATGGAGTGGTCGAGACAGTGTTACAGCAAAGAGGTCGAATTTTGTGTTTCATTAGTTTTGGTTAAACCAGGTGTGTATTTCCTTACAAATATTTTTATTATCTAAGCATTACATACTGATTTATTACAAATCATTTGGAACAGCTATAGGCTCTTTTCACGTATGTCAAGAAATCTGTAAAATAATTATTTGGCCTCTGTTTTCCTGGTCATTACTATATTTACAAACGCAGGATCATGATCGAGCAGAATTTTGAAATCAAGACTATTAGTGTGGCATACTGCAAGGGTGTTGCATCCAATATTGTTTTGTACAATTGTTTGGATGTAGAAGTTCAGGATTACAAAAATTCATACAGTAGGTGCTATTTGTTTCACTTTTCCTGCTTGCCCTTCACAGTTGTGTTTAATTGTTTATCAGAACAAAATAATTATTGCTGATTCGTACGGACGAAGATAAGAACTATGTATTGGAGGAATTGGCTCAGATATTTGCATATGTACTGCAACGAACTGAAATAAGTGGATCAAGTACGTAGCTTGTCACTGGAAAATGAAGGGATTGAAAGCGAAGTAAAAAAAGATGGTTTAAGCCTGACATTTACAGCAGTCGCATAGCGTCAGTTGGTAAATATTAATTTTACGGTCAACCGAAGAGTATTTTCGAATGATTATTAATTCCCGAGTCAAATTTTGGTAATTTGGAGATGCTCTTACTATTATTTGTAAGAGAATTGTGCTTCAAATTTAATTTACTGGCACCAAAATGTGACTGAATCCTTGCACAAATTTGGCCAGCTTTTTTTGTAATTTTTTGGGGTTTATGTAGTGCTGGTAATAATTTTAAATATTCATATGCAAATAAAAGAGTAACTATTATAATAATTGATTCCTCCAGTTTGTAGCAAATTCCTTTCCAGATTTACTACAAATCCGTTGACCTCGGTTAATTTTTGAGGTCACAGGGGTTACAAACGAGTAGGGTATGTCGATTTGAAAATGCCCGGCATTTTGGGCAACTCTCCCGCCCAAAATGCCAGGGCATTTTGGGCATTTTCATTTCAGGGCGAGGGCGGCATAATAGGGCATATGGGGCAAGGGCATTTTGGGAATTTTCATCGAGGGCAAATTGGGCATTTTGGGCAGAATCGTGGAATATAATAGAACAATATATACAATTTGACAATGAATTTGAAAATTTCTTTGTAATTTTGGAGAAAAAGCGTTCGAAATTATCTTGAAAATTTTATTCTGTATGTCATTATGTTGACGAAGTTAATTCAACCGGTGATGAAATACGTTTGGATATCATAGGTCATATTGAACATTACAATTTGTGAAACACCTGTACAGTACACGATACGGCTATAAATTAAAATATTCTAGGAACTATTTTTCCAAACTGCAGACGATGTAAAATGAACCTCCACCATCCTGGGAATATTCACATACCCCTATGCATGTATGTATATTACTGTGATCAGAAATGTCTTTTCGGTTAAAATTTGAACCCATACGGTAATTGCTTTATACACTATAAAACTACAAACAACAATATTTGGGGGACCCATATGGAGGATGTATATTGTTTTCTACTCGAGCCATTTTTGGCTGATCGTTGCAAACTGCAGAAAATAGTGATGTAGAATAAAAGGAGGATAAAATTCAGCTACATCACCCATTTAAATTTTGACTGATCCATTACCATCAGATTTTTACTTTAGGAGTTCGTACTTCAAAAGAAAATAGTACTTCTGCCCGCCCGTCAGTGACGCATATGAAAATTTATTTCATATTATTGTTTACATAGAAGTTTATTTTCGTAGAATAAATAAATGATATCATCTCATGTCAATGAAATTAAATTGATTTGACAGTTTTTGCCATTAAAATATACGCGAAGAAGCGAATTACCAGACATTCACATTTGTAACTTACCCTTGGCTGGGCTTTCATGCATTTAGAGCGATATTCAGAATATATGCTAGTAACCCAATTTTGGTGCCATGAAAATGCCCAAAATGCCCAACTTGCCCTGCCCAAAATGCCCAAAATCAGGGCATTTTCAAAAGCTGCCCACATACCCAGTTTTTGGTCACGTGGGCAGGCATTTTGGGCATTTTCAGCTGGGCGGGCAAATACTGCAGGGCATTTTCAATCGACATACCCTAATAACAGGAATATGAAAACAATAAACTGATTTAGTTTCCATCCTATAGTAGACTTTTAATTAGATACCACTAGCTTCCCCTGGATTTCTCGTGAATATTACCTTACTTACAATACAATACGAGCAAGTTTGTACACATGTAAGTACGGTAAGGAAACAGCCTGCTATTCGGCAATGGCAGATGTCATGTCTTAAGTACCAAACATCATCTGCTAACAGCACTACGTGCTAAGTCACTAAGGGATGAAGCGCTAGTAGGATGTAACAGCATAAGGTGATAACTGTAAGTCCCCCTATAAATACCCTAAAATGTTTATAAATATACCAGTGAGTGTTGACTATTTGTCAGTAAAGCGATTATGCACACCGGTGCCCATTAAAACGTTTGTGGATGAACTCATCTACGTACATACAAACATAGACATCCGTTTGCACTGTTGGTATTATATTGATCCAAGGATTAATTACAATTAAATTATAATCGGTATCTGTATGCGTGTATAGTCAAATTTTGGAAAAACAATAGACAAGCAGACACCCATACAACCGCAACTGGGATTTTCAGCTTCACTTCGCCCCTGAAAAGCACGAAACGTGTATGTACATCTTCACTTAAATTGCAATGCTCAATGTTGCTTACTATGCTAGTACATGTTTACTTTCAGTAAGTACGGGATAAATTCTATATATTATGTTTCTGCAGTGGTTGGTGCAGTACACACTATCCAACATCTAAGTGCGACACTGCTTTGAAGGTCTGTGATCTGGTCCACGTCACAGGGCCCTGCAGAAAGCGACTTAGGTCATAGATATTGTGGTGTAATTGCCAATATGCGTACATACTTGCGGCTAAGTGTGAGCATAACCAACCAGCGCGAGAACATTGGACTGATGAGACCCCTAAGGTACCAGGTGGCACCATCGTCCACACCCTCGGTTTCGAGCTCCTGTGGTTCGGGAGAAATTTTTTGTATCAGTGAGCATTTATTCTTTGTACGAATTCATCTAAATTAAATGCATTTGGAATAAAAGGATACATTAATGGAACAATTTAACATTAATTTCTACAATATTGGCAAGTCGTAATTCTTAGAAATCTGACCTCTGTATGTTTATTGTCTCATTCAAAAGTTTCAAAGTTTTCAAGTTCTCAAAACTCATTCATGTTTTCATAAACATAATACAAAACATTTCATTAGACAATAAATATTTGCATGAATTTGACTTTTATAAGAAAAATGTTAAGTTAAAGCCAATCAGCGTTGTTGTTGCTGTACATCAATGTGGGGCTAAGGTGACATTCAGGGTTCAGGGTACCATGCCTACATGTAGACGTATAAGCTTATTGTGTGGGAAAATATCACAACTAGTAAATATATCCTCTACCATTATTTGTGATCAATTATTACATTCCTGCTTTGATTTTGAATTCAACATTGTTTATTTTAAAATATTATTTTTAAAGAATACTTTTTTACGACGTTTGTAGGAAGTTGTGTGGGTCTTCCAGGGAGCTTTCTAGTGTGTTTCTAAAGTATATATTTAACTAAAACAAATGCGTCACTAGGTCGTAAAATTGTTGTCCAGGGTTACTTATTATCCCAAAACATGTCCATCAGAAACAATGATCTAAACATAGTGTCCATATGATATTAACCTGAAACATCAGAGTAAACTTGAAGCATCAGAGTAAACTTGAAACTCAAGTGTGAACTTGAAACATCAGAGTAAACTTGAAACTCAAGTGTGAACTTGAAACTCAAGTGTGAACTTGAAACATAAGAGTAAACTTGAAACGTAAGAGTAAACTTGAAACATAAGAGTAAACTTGAAACGTAAGAGTAAACTTGAAACATAAGAGTAAACTTGAAACGTAAGAGTAAACTTGAAACATAAGAGTAAACTTGAAACGTAAGAGTAAACTTGAAACATAAGAGTAAACTTGAAACATACGAGTATCTAAACTTGAAACATAAGAGTATCTAAACTTGAAACTCAAGTGTGAACTTGAAACTCTAATGTGAACTCAAACTCGAGTGCAAATTTGAAACAGGAGTGTGAACTCGAATAGGAACTTGAAGCTCGAATGGGAACTTGAACCTCGTTGTTAAACTTGAAGCTCATGTTCAAACCTGAAAATCAAGCGTAAATTCGAATCTAGGCTGCTCAATTTAAACTCGAGGGAAAATTTGAAACTCGGTTTTAAACTGAAAACTCGAAATTAAATGCGAAATTTGAGTGAAAACTTAAAGCTTCAGAGTTGAAAATTTCGAATGCAAAGGAACCATTTCTCCCATCTCGGGTTGAGAAGGGCTGATAAAAATGTTCAAATCCCTCCGGCAAAGGTGTCCGTGTCCAAATGTCTTACAATTACTTTATCCTAATCCTTCCTATACGTTTAAATATTGGGCCGAGCGTATGTATATCTATACATATGTATATGCCTACATTTTAACGACCGAATGGATTAACCTACACATCCTTTCTACATATATGAGGAGGATCAAGTCAACTTATAAGCCGACATTTCATTGACAAAATAGCTCATTATGCGTATCCACCCTTCCTATATTTCTTTGAAATTCAAACTGTTTAAACTTGAATTTCACTCAAATGATCCAGTTTATATAGAGTTCTACTTTTTAACATTTTACTCTCGATTTACAGACCCGCCTTACAAGTGTTTAGAGCTGTTTTTCATGATTGACAATAATACTGGGATAATTTATTTAACCCGGAATTTCTTATGGGAAATAACATTGAAAAAATTAACTTCGATGTAACTTTGTTGGAACTTTTAGTGTCAAAATATTATCACGGGAGGTAGCGCAGCTCTAACCAAAAAGTAGCAACAACGGAATGTATCACTGAAATCTGAAATAGACTTTGCAGAACGTTCCTTAGAAGTTGAGAATTTCCGAAAACATTTTGGGCAAGAATTTGCTACCAATTGTTATTATTAAATGTTGTAGTTAATGGTTCGTAATGAGGAGAATGTAATGATGAGCCGATCATGGAAATAAAAAGGGAATATTGATGATATTGAGAGTGTGAGTATGAGATGATGGGGAAATGTAGACGGTAGAAAGGCACTTGCCTTGGAGTGAGGGATTTCGGGAGTTAGTCTCAATGTATGGAAGATACGAAGGTAAGATGCGTAAGCACGTATAAGAAATTGTTCTCACAGTATAGGGTTTTTATTTATAAAACGTAGTTTTGATACACAGTCAGAGTCTCTTGAGTGTGCTCTTGCTTGTGTTTAGCACGAGATCTGGAATTCCTCTCCTCTCTCGTACCTACGGAGGCACGAAGTTTTATACGGAGGTGAGCTCACAAGAGCCCACCTCCAGTATTCACAAAGGTTTTCATTTTGACCAATAATATTAGGTTAAAGTAAGTACCTAACACTTTTCCTATGGAAACTTTACATCTTAACAGTACATATATGTACATTAATGTTAACGTTACATTTATTAAGTGTTAAGTAACCAGATATCGGTTAACATTCTACGGGAAAGGGGAAACAATGTCCCCATTGTTTAAAAGGGGTAGGAACTGTAACAGATTTTTTGTACCGTTGGTATTTTTAGTCCGCTTCTATCTTGAACTGGGACGACGTAGTTTCTTTTTCCTCTGGTTTTTCTTTGCTTGAACTCTTTCCACTGTAGTTAAATACAAAGTTTTAGCTCTGCGGATATTATTTGTTCCAGTAATATCATTTTAACATGTAGACTTTACATAAAACTGTAATATTTCGTTAAAATAACATCAAAATTGTGTAGTATTAGCGTAAATGTTTGTATAAACTTCCTGGAGTGGCAGAAAATTCTGTCCTCAGAATTATTAAGATAGAATTGAAGAAACTTTGGAGAGGGAATTCGCAAGATGGAGACCTTATATACGGTGAGTAACAATTTTGTATTGGGTTAGTGAGATTGAAATTGAAAAATAGCTTATAGTATGACCTTTAAAGTGTGTGTATTACAGATTGTACAGAAATTTTGTGTGTGTACAGGGTGTCCAATGGGAAGTGGCGAAATGTAGTGATCAGCTACAGTTTCTTGAAATAAGGAAAATATGTTTGGAGCTGCAGCTCATAGTACGTAGGTATAGAATTAAGACAAAATTGTTAAATGTATAATATAAGAGTGTGATGTGGGAGAATTATGTGAAAGTGTTTGTGAAGCTAGGGAAAATTGTTAGTAATGAAAAATAATATTTTTTTTTGTATTTTTCTTGATTGTAGATGACTTGCAAATGTCATGGCGTCCCATGTGTGCTTGCAGTTGGAGCGGTCATCATAGAGGGTGCTGACCTGAACATCCGGGAATGTGGGTCATGTTGTGAAGTCTGCAAAAGTGAGTGAGGAATTTTGCTGGAACTCAAAAGAAATGTGCACATTAGTATTTTTCTCAGAATAAAATTATAATGCAGGGTTTGTAATGTTACAGGGTGACAACGGAAATCTGTGTGCTGGTGCTGATCATCATTGAAGATATTGTGAAGTTCCAAATAATATTATTTGTTCTTCGTACAGTGTTCTTCTGTTCTTTCTTGACTTTTTATATTTGTTAGGAGTACGGGTCTGCGGTTGTCTTGCCCTTGCAATTCGTAGATCCAGGGAATCTGTTGATGAAGTTGGTCATTGTACAATGTATTTTGTGTTCACATTATGAGCAGTAGATGCTTGAGGGTTCAATTTATTAAATTGCGGTCCAAGTGCTCAGAGTGACTCGGGGACCTTTGCCTGGTAATGGCAAGCTAGTGTTTAATAATGTGGGACAAGTTCATTGTACATGGAATGGAAACAGATGACCGAGGATGTGACCTTTGAAAGGCACAGATTATTATTTTGAATTTTCTGTAGTTTATCTTGATACAGTACGTCTGGTTAATGAGAGATGACAGGTCATGATGTGATACCTTTAGAAGGGCTGACTTTTAAGGGGGAAGGGTCACTCCGTGAGGGAGGGGTGACCTTCCACTTAGGGGGGGGGGTTGGGGGGGAAACCCTCTGGTGGTACTGGCGTACCCGGGTCACGCCAATTTTTTCTTGTAAATAAAAACATAGAAATTTTTGAGGTCAAGAGAGGTCAGTGAACCTAGAGTAGCATTATGTAGCGCATTGAATTTTGGATTTGTAAACGACTCCGAAATGGGAGTTGTATGTGTTGTATATGGAATAAAATTCTGTTGTAACTTGAAGGGTGTTCATGAATTTTGTTGAGCATAGAGCATATATTTATAAATGAAGCTGGATCCGATATCCTTGTTGTTACAGTTGATAACTGTGATTATTTGTAGGGCAAATTGTTGTGAAGTTGAATAGGTTATCCATAGCATGGATATTTGTTCTTGTGCTACGTCTAAATTCTGTATCTGTTCGGGAATAAAAATCTGTGGGTAATATTTTTTGAGATTCCTGTTCCAATAATTGTTGCTGTGTTCTGCGAACACGTTTATTAGGAATGGTTATAGAGGAGGAATGAGGAATTTCCACAGTGGAATTTTTTGGTGCAGACAATAGTGCTTCTCTATAGGTAGGTTTATGGACCTGCTCTGGAATTTCAGGAGGAATTGTAGTAGGTTGTTGAACGGGGAATGGAGGTACTGTATCCCGTAGTGGAAATTCATGAGTGTCAGCTGTAGGTAAATTTGGTTCAAGAATAACGTCGGGTGGACTTGAGGGTTGTTCAGCAATAATTTCAGGAGTAATATCAGGTTCTGGAGAAGGTAGTTCTCCTGTAGATTTAGTAAGTTCCTGAGGAATGTCTTGTAGATTTGTAGAAGCTTCCTGCACTGGAGGTGCATCGTCATTATTGAGCAGAGATTTAGTATTGAACACATTGGGGCGTTCATAAAATATTTTTAACCTGGACACATGAACTGTGAGGGTTTTAACAGTGTTACCAACAGATCCTCTAATAGTATAATTAACGTCAGAGGGTTGATCAATAACAGAAAAGGGGCCTTTCCATCGGGGCAGTAATTTAGTACTCGTTCCAGGTTGGACTGAAGTATGTTGAAGGAGTACATTATCTCCGATGTTGTAATTTACTGTTCTTTTAGATTTATTTACGCGTTCAGCGTACTTTTCTCTATGACGGTTTAAAATTTCGTGGGTAGTCTTCCATAGGACAGTCATATCTTGGACATTCCGGTTTTCTGGAGTAAAGGTAGGAAATGCATTTCTCAACGGGGTGCGTGCATGAAAACCATGCAGCACATAGAACGGTGTAAAACCGTGGGAGCTGTGCTGAGTATTGTTGAGATGGAATGTAATTGCTGGGATGGCTTGGGGCCAGTCGGCCTTATTTTCCGCTCTGTACATAGCAATACAGTCACCCAATGTTTGATGGGATCTCTCGATAAGACCCTGCGTTTGGGGGTGAAAAGCAGTGCTATAGTTCATTTTAAAATCAAATATTTTGGAAAGTTCTGTAATGACAGCATTGTTAAATTCTGTCCCTTGATCTGACTGTATAATTTCGGGGAGGGAATAGACAGCAGCTATTTTGTTGAAGATGAATTTGGCTATAGCGGAAGCGTCTGCTGTGGGTACAACCTCAGCTACGAGAAATTTGGTGAGATAACAAATTGCAGTGATTATATATCTTGGACGTCCTTCTTTATTCGTCAATGGACCCTGTACGTCCATCTGAATTCTTTCGAAGGGTCTGAGGGGAATAGGAATGAATTGGAACTCTCCGGGCTGTTTTTGACCACGGGGAGATTTTCGTGCCTGACAAAATGAACACGATTGTATAAAGTCTTTGATATCTTGGCTCATGGTTTTCCAGTAGTAGCTTTGTTGGATTTCTTTGAGAGCCTTAGTATGTCCTGTGTGGGACACTGGGTTATGGTGACGTTTAATGATATCCGGGACCATGTGTTGTGGTATCATCAGGAGGGATTTTTCTCCAAGTTTTTTGTTATGCCTATATAAAATATTATCGTATAGAGCGTATGTTGAACGTACTCTCCAGTTTGTTGGAAGCTTATTAATTATATCCAGGAGTGCTGGATCTTTTGCCTGTTCTTGTTGGAGAGTACCAATGTCTATTGTATGAACGGAGAGGCATGCTTCATCGTCGGTCTGGGAGTGTGTAGGCTCTTGGAAAGGATTGCGGCTGAGGCAATCGGCGACCTTATGAGTTGTACCCTTGACATATTTTATAGTAACGTCGTAGGGCATCAATAGAAGTTGCAGTCGTTGTAGCTTGGGGTCCAAGCTATCCTTACTCTTCATTATATAACATAAGCTATGATGATCTGTGCGCACTGTAAAGTGTATTCCAAGTAAGTACTCCTTTAGCTTCATGACTGACCATGTAATGGCCAGAAGTTCTAAAAGTCGTATATGATACTTAGCCTCATATTTATTTAAACGTCGGCTGAGGAAGAAAACTGGATGTTCTAAACCATCAGGGTGTAGTTGGGTCAGATAGGCTCCGAGTCCTTGGTAGGAAGCGTCTGTATATAAAAAGGTTTCTTTTTGTGGGTCGTAATGGGCTAGGACTGGTTTGCATAATAAGAGATTCTTCAGGGCTTGGAATGCTTGATCACATTCGTGAGTCCACAGAAACGGGGTGTTCTTTTTTGTGAGCTCACGCAGTGGTGCTGCGATATGTGCAAAGTTGGGCACAAATCTTCGAAAGAAGTTAGCCATTCCAAGAAAGGACTGGACTGTAGTGATGTTAGTTGGAACTGGCATCATTCGTAAACCATTGAGGTTATCATCATAGGGCTGAATTCCATAGGCATTGATGGTGAAGCCGAGCAGATTTATTTGTTCGTAACCAAATTTACATTTGGTCGGCTCAAATTTGAGATTATGTTGTGCAAAGCGTATGAAGATTTTCCTGAGTTTAGAAATATGCTCGTCAATAGTTTGACTAGCTACAACAATGTCGTCTACATATGCTAGAGCGGTATTGTATTTGAGATCTGCCAGAATAACATCTATCACCCGGCAAAAATGAGAGGGGGAATTGCGCGTTCCAAATGGCATGTCCTTATATTGATACTGTCCATTTCTGGTGATGAAGCTGAGTTTTTCTCTGGAGGCAGGTTCCACCGTTATTTGATGGAACCCGGACGCGAGGTCTAGAGTTGAAAAATACTTTTGATTCTGGAGACGACGGAGAATCTCGTCTATGCTGGGCAAGGGCCAATGCATAGGTTTAGTGATGGCGTTGAGGGATCGGAAATCAATGACCATTCGGGGCTTCCTTATGCCCTGGTCATTGGGTTTCTTAAATACTATTATTACGGGACTTGAGAAAGGCGATGTGGAGGGCTCAATTATGTCATTGTCCAATAATTTCTGTACTTCTGCATCAATAATGGCATCTTGGTATGAGGAGGTCTTATAGGGTTTATGAGCTACGATACCCCCATGTTGGAGTTCGACTTTGAAGGGAATTGTGGAGCATTTGCCCAGCTCATGTGGACCGAAAGCAAAGGAGGTTCTGTATTGTCTTAACAATGAACGGAGTTTAGTTTGATCCTCAGGGGTGAGATCCGGATTGATTTTAAATGATGCTATTTCAGTTTCCAATTGGGAAGTATTGATCGCATTGATATGTATCGGTTGCATAGAATTATCATGTGTGTCGAAGGTAGTTAAATTTCCGAGGCCCAGACCATTTGGTAAGGTAATAGTCATAGAAGTTGGATTTGTGAGAAGGAAGAATTTAGAATCGGGACTAAGTATTGCATGAGGAGCAAGTACATTGAATTGTGTGTGTAATGAGTCATGAGGTTGGAAATATAGAGGCGAAGTGTGTTCAATGGAGTGAATGGTTGCAATGGTTACATGAGACCTGGGTGAAATAACCTGTGTTCCATGGACACGGAGAACATCGTCTTCCATGGTAGTGGAAACACATAGAATAGGAATTGTTGTAATTTTGGCTTGTGTAGCAGGTTTAGCTGAGACAGACGATATGGGAGTAGGTGCAGTTTTGAGAGTCATTTTGCGGGATGTAGAAATACGACGGCGAAGTGGATGGGTTGAGCGATGGAAGTATTCCTGGTCTGTCTCATCAGAAGACATGTCTGGAGTTGGAGAATATTTTTCAGGCTGTGAATATTTATTCCCATGTTGAGATTTATTTTTCGTTGTTGTGAGAGTCTGGGAAGCTTGGTCTTGAAAAGTTGGAAGAGTTTGAGTAGACGTTGAGATTGGAAAAGAGGTCACAGGTGGTGTAGTAGATGCAAACCAAGGGTCGGGCAAGAAGGTAGCTTCCTGGTCTTTGTTAGAATGAGATTTATTTGACAGTTGTGTCCTGGTTGAAAAGTTTTGTATGAGTTGTACTGGAAGTTCGCATTGTTCTCTAAGTGCATTATCGTGTTGTACGAGAGTATGAATTAACGGGATGTTTCCTGTGAATTTGTTGAATAGGATATTTTTCTCAGTGTTAATAAGGAATCCTCCTTTAGAATATAAGAAGTCTGTTCCCAAGATGCAGCGAAGAGTTGTGGAAGGAGCAATTATAAAAGGGTGTAAAAATGTAGACTTGCCGATTTGGATTTTTACAAGGGCGAGTCCTGTATTGGGCATGTTATTTCCTGAGGCATCTATGAGTGTGAGATTGGTCTTGGTGATGTGTGTGCCTTGAGGTACATATGATGGATGGATCAGCGAAGCAGCTGCTCCTGTGTCGATAAGACACGGAAGGTTCATACCGTTTATACTGACAATGATTTTGAGTGAACATGAAAGTGAGTGTACAGTGATGTGAGTAGTACATTCTGTGTTAACGGAAGGGATTATTAGCGGCTGTCTTGTGAGTTTTGGTGGTCTGCAGCTTGTATAGGCAGAAGCTGGCGTCGGGGCAGGCCTTGTGGAGCCTGCCCGTTGGAGTTTAAAGGCTGGCCTTGTAGTTGCTGTTGTCTCTCTTCACGTCGTCGTTGCATATATTGTGGAAATTGTTGGTAATGTATGGCAACTGGCTGTCGGCAACGGTTAGCATGATGGCCTGGACGGGAGCAACGCCCGCAAATTTCTGGGGATTGAGAAGCTGGAATTTGAGGTTGAGTAGGTTGAATTGGGCAATACCGGGCTGTGTGGCCGGTTTGGTTGCACTTGTAACACGTGTAGGTTCGTTGAATGTTAGAACCTAGTCCAGGTTGAAAGTTGTTGTACTGTGAGCGCTGTGGCTGAGCATGTTGAGTGACTGCCATAATTGGAGTGTCTTTAGCTTCTAATTTTTCTATTTTCTCAAGAAGCGTGGCCAGAGTTTGTTCCAATGATGAAGGAAGGACTGGGGTTGCAAGAGTAACAGCATTATGGTCTGTATGGGGAGTTGTGCATGATTCATAGTCGCGTAGAGCGTCCAAGAGATGATTGAAATTTTTAATTTTCAGATTCTTGCTGGTTATGAAGATTTTAACGGTGGTGTCCAGTTTTTCCAACAATGTTTTCACGGTAGTAGCCTCTGGAAATGTTGACCAGTCCGTACCGGCAGCTGATTTAACACGGAGGACAAACTTGGTTGGTTGTTCATGTGGAAACGGTGTCATAGACAATGCATCTAAAAGTTTACTCTTCCTGTCGGGAACATCACGGGGCATTTTGTTCAAGAGTGTGTCCCGAAACTGGGCATAAGTCTGGCGGGAAGTAGATGTAAGATTATAGTAATGAGACAAATAGTCTTTTCCAGTTTTTGTAGCATCGGAGAGCTTTCTGTAGACATAAGACTTTTTCATCTTGTCATCAGGTTGGAAGGTAGTGAAGAAATCATCGCAGCGGAGAAGGAAATCGGATAAATCCTCGGAGGAGATTTTTGGAGACGGGTAAGAGGGTTTGTCGAAAAGAAATCTGGTGTAGTCCATGGTGGAATTTTTTGTAGGAATAATTGGAGGAATAAGGGGAGGAGTTGGAATAGGAGAAGTCGACCGGGAAGAGGAAGAGCTGTCGGTGGCAGTGGTGAAATGGAGAGATTCTGAGTGGAGTGACCCTGAATCAGAGTTTGAATCTGAAAGAGGTGGGGGGGTTATGTTAATATTATAGATAGGATTGTCACTGTCGTATGCGGCGGTAGTGTCAACGTCAGGAATGAGAACAGCGGTATTATCCTGAGGAGCTGTATGAGAATGATTATCGGTGTGATTGTCTGGGTGAGTGACGGGAGCGGAAAAAATGTCCGGGTAGGTTTGGGTTGCAATTGAAATAAACTGTTGATCTAAAAGAAAGAGTCCTTCCTTGTAAGCCTGTTGGGATGAGAAGTGACAGTGGTTGTGGGTATATTTGGAGGCGAGATTAAATTCCTGTACTATGCCTAAGTAAGATGCGTAACTGAGAAGATGGGCAATGTCCTGAGTGGAATTGTGGTCCGCTTGGAGGCGGGTGGTCCAAGCGAGGATTACAGGCGTGTAGCTGTGTGTTTCGATAACATAGGTAGGGGTCTTAGTAGTGGACACGGAAGGAGTAGTTGTTGTGACTGGAGTAGTAGTTACGGTTGGACAGAATTCTTGAGCTAGTAGCGAAGTTTGGATGTCCTCGATTTCTTCAATAATGGGTGCAAATTCAGTCGAATTAGTCTGCCAAAGTGTAAAGATGCGGAGAATTCTGGCTACTATTCTTGTAAATGTTTCTCGTGTGTTGAGATATGTACCGTCGGATGTAACTTCTGTTGTTAGGTGGAGATCATACAGGAGTTGTTGGTAGTGTGCGTAGGTTAAAATGCTCGTTCCAGATGAGTCTGCTTCTTGTTTTGTTTTTATGTCATCAACAAGCTTCTGAGCGACGTCTTCGAGAAGGTCTCGGGGGGCAAAAAGGCGTGAAGATGTGGGTTGTGGATGTGGTATGCCGGTGAGAGTATGATTGTTGGACAAATTAAAATTGTTACTTACTGTGTAATGTTGATCGAAGATCGAGTCATGAGTCGCTGGACCGGAAGAGACAGCAGGGGTGGATGTCCTACTAGGGTGAAAACTCGCAAAGCCTCCAAGAGGTGTTGTGGGTTCCGGTGTTGGTCCTTCGGTGTCAGTTTCGCCTTCACTGGATGGTACGTGGTTGAGGATGTCGTCGGGGACGGTCACCACGGTGGTTTCAGGCAGGGTCGTAGTCGAACTGTTTATTGATCGCGGAATTCTGCTTGGGTTTTTCCGGATAACTTTTATGTCACTCCTATCAACTGGTTGGGGCTCAATGTTGGAGTTAACGTAACGAGGGAGTTTTTGTTTGAACAGTTTGTAGAACTTGTAAAGATAGAGTGCTCGTGTGGAGGATAGATGACTATATTTGGCACGTGCACGTATTTCGTCGTCGTGAGTTAGTTGAACTAGTGCGGCCTCACTGAGTAATAGTGCTATATATTTTTGATTATTACAGATGATGTATTCGGGATGATTAAAGAGTTCAGCTACTCTAATAAATCTGATATCGTGAGGTGACATGTGGCACGGGGAAACTTGAGACAATTTATAGAAAAATCAGGCATAGCCTCCGGCGGCGGCTGACGCCACGTAAGAATTTAGTTGACAATGTGGTAGAAAAAATGGAAAATTTGGGCAGAGTTCTGTTTAGCGGCTGACGCCACAAATATATTTGCACAGAAATTGTTCACAAATTAGAGGAAAATAATTGTTATTAAGGGCTTACGAATTTGAGTGTTTTGTTGAGAACCATCGAACCCGCACCGTTCACCATGTTATTATTAAATGTTGTAGTTAATGGTTCGTAATGAGGAGAATGTAATGATGAGCCGATCATGGAAATAAAAAGGGAATATTGATGATATTGAGAGTGTGAGTATGAGATGATGGGGAAATGTAGACGGTAGAAAGGCACTTGCCTTGGAGTGAGGGATTTCGGGAGTTAGTCTCAATGTATGGAAGATACGAAGGTAAGATGCGTAAGCACGTATAAGAAATTGTTCTCACAGTATAGGGTTTTTATTTATAAAACGTAGTTTTGATACACAGTCAGAGTCTCTTGAGTGTGCTCTTGCTTGTGTTTAGCACGAGATCTGGAATTCCTCTCCTCTCTCGTACCTACGGAGGCACGAAGTTTTATACGGAGGTGAGCTCACAAGAGCCCACCTCCAGTATTCACAAAGGTTTTCATTTTGACCAATAATATTAGGTTAAAGTAAGTACCTAACACTTTTCCTATGGAAACTTTACATCTTAACAGTACATATATGTACATTAATGTTAACGTTACATTTATTAAGTGTTAAGTAACCAGATATCGGTTAACACAATTGAGGAATCAAGTATTTTATGAATCACTCCCATATGTGGGCTAGAGGGGAGCAAATGATTATGATCATTACGTATGTCATCGTACGTTGTTATAAACCACTACTAAAGTAATTGTTTGCCATGGACAAGTTCATTAAACATTTGAGCTCGACATATACATAAAGCATTATGTATTATCTATATCAAAGTTTTTAGTTCACATAATTAGAAATTTTAATTATACTTTGTTATACTCATTATGCACATACGCAAATACATAAAAATAATCCCTTGTCTGTCTATGAATGACTATGTGTTGAATGAGTTTTGCTTTTTGAACTTAACTGTTTTCTTTTCCTGGGTTTCACCCCAACTTATGTACTTATGCGCATTCTAACTTGGAGGTCACATCCATACTTGAAGGAATTAGCAGTATTTAATGGTCCTTAAGTGTTACCATATCAAATCCGTGTTATTAGGAGTCATGCTCTTCATTTTGGGTAGTCACACACAAACTTAATGAATTATCTGTATATGTAAACTCCATATTTTGCACCAGTATATATGCTCTATAGACTTACATTTACTGTGCAATGCACATATACAGGAAGAGAGCTCTTACGACCCTCACATCAGTATGACCATAGTTTCTACCTAATTCGACAAATTCAAAGTCGTTAAAGTGTGTCCTCGACCAGCCCAAGTTTTGTTGCTGTAGTAAAATAAACACACTTCACTTCACAGTACTTTCAGCACAAGTTTCGAGGATTTTTATGCCAGTGCCGATTATGTATCTACGTATGTAAGTCCTTACGAACATGGGTAAGTTTACATAGGGAAAACAATAAGTGAGAAAAATAAGCTGAAAATAACCACTATTGTTCTCAAGCATGTTGCTCATCAGCCCGTAAAAGATTTTATAATTAAATACAGAATCCCATTACCCCTTAACGAAACTTACTCATTGTTAAAAGCAGAAAAGCTTGGATGTATTAATTATTACACATTATCATAATATTTGATCAAAATCACTTGACTCATTTAATTAGGCAGCATTTACAACGCGCATATAATTATACAACAAAAATAATTACATGAGACATTGACTAATACACATTTCGATTTAAATTATCTACTCAGCTTTAATTTGAGATGACAGTAAATAACACTAAAAAATCTCGCAGCTGCTAAATCATTGCACAAAAAACTTAATTTTACATATAAAACAATCTATACTTTTTTTGAGCTTAAAAGTCTTTGGAAGGTTTCAGCGGTAACATTCTCACAACTGTAAACATACTTTGTATCCCTTGGGTCTCCAACATACGTATATTTTTTCATACAAATTTTAGCCCAGCAATACAAAGATATTTAATATTTAAACATATTGTACACCTACAACTTAACTTGAGTTTACGCATAAGAATACAAATTGAACTCATAGGCTGGAGGCTGCATATAAAATCGAACTATTAACGAAGCTTAAAATAAGGGATATCATGTTTAAAGGGGAGCTTATACACTAGTAGTAGTGAGCATTCATTGTTTCAATCATTGTACAAGCTCTTATTTATCATCACAAAAAAAAGAGGTTTCAACTTTCAACCCCTATCAAAGTATTTCCGCGTGTGTAACCATGGGTTTACAAATATGAAAGTGTGAAGGTTACCATACACGAAGTTACTCACCACTCTCATACTATAGTGTTTGTAAAATCTCATAATGCCTCTTTTCGGAATCGTATATGGTTATTACAATCTCACAGTTTGATATGTATTAATTACTTATAGATATGTATCATTAAGGAACTTAGATTGTTACAGTATAAATTAAGAATTATTGGCAAACAACAATACATGTAATCACGTTATAGGTTTCTCTTCTCCTTGCCTGCTTTTCCATATCAGGAATACTCCAACAATCATGAGCACTATAAGAATACCGATAACGACCCACTGAACAATGTTGACGATTTGCATCGAAGTTATGAGCTGACCTCGGATCCGGTCCAGTGTGATGTCATCAACTCCACCGGTCTGCAAGATATCATTTTAAATTGTAATGGCAATACTTTACTTTACTGTCAGCATCCTGTGCGTTACATGTTCCATGTTTGTAACATAATGATAAGTAATTAATTGCTACTACGAATAAATCAACAATGCGTTCAAAGTGGTAAGTACCTCCTCGACCCATAAAATAGGAACAAAAGTATGGGATACATCGTCAAAGGATCTAATATTAGGCAGTCGCTGGTATTCCACACTCACTTGGACCCTTTTTATTGCAAAAAGAGTCGCTCCGGTTATCTTTAACAAAACAATATTACATTTACAATAATTAGTTTCCTACTATCTTGATAGAGACTTGTATTGGCTCACAAACAATGAAACAATTTTGTTTTAATACAATAAAATTACTTACGGGCTCAATAATCATTGTCGTCTCATGCATGCTCCTATTTGGCTTCATCCCCACAACACCGTCTCGGACTTCCTTTGGCATACCGAGGAAATGCGGGTTGCTCATGACGATGGGAGAACCTTTGTTTTACAATTACAAAAAAAAATCCGATTTCTACATTTATTCACTCTCATCGATTGTCATAAATTCTTCTTTACTATAATAATTGGATCTTACCATGCTGACAGGGGAAGAGTCTTACAATCCCAGCCGTGCACTTGCCATTGAGCTGATGACCAGGATCAACGCAGAAACAGCGTTCATTCTCAGGGACCTCCTTATGCCTGGGTGGTTTGAACTGATAGGCTGGGACTCCCCGGAAAAATATTTCCTGGTCATATTCAAGATACGCTGACCGACACACTTCCGGGGAAAATAAAACAAGTTTTTCTTTAGGGAGGAAAGGTCGAATCAAGTGTCCATCCGTCCCATTGATTTTATTACAGTACTGGGGTGATCCTTCGGGTAAGGAGGTGTTTGTCCACCAGGAAACCTCTGTTTTATTATCGTACGTAACTACTCTTCCAAAATCCTCGTAATTTTTAACTCCACGATAGATTTTGAACTCCTTGGAGGGTGTTCCATTTCTCTATAAAATAATGACAGGGTAAGGAATAGATTATTTAAATGAAATTATTCGTAAACCTACAGTATATGGAAATGTATCTGTAGAATACGTTGTAACAGCTATAATAAAAAGTTACGTTAACTTACCCCTCCATATAAAGCAAAAGTCCCATCTTTGAACTCTGCGGGGATGTCACTTGCTAAACTTCCAATGTCAACAAATGTTTGGTACGTGGGTTTCAACTTCACCCCATCAAAAATCAACTCACGAATTTTTACTTCACGGAGAACAACACTCTCCCCTTCATCTTTCAGGAGATCAATTGCATAGTTTGCTGCGAATGAGTATAGATTGGTGTACAATTGGGTAGCTAAAGACTAGAAAGAGTAGATGACACATTGTATTTAGAAACCCAGTCTCTGAGAATTAACTATAGTTAACATATATGTGTAAATCATTTTGAGAAAAATTGTCGAAGTTTTGTCTTACTCACAATGAACGGAATATTCACTAAATTAATTTGATCTTCTTGACTCCCAATAGACAAATCTGGCCTGAAGTAAAATCTTATAGTTTCTGTAAATGTTAGTGTGTCTTCTTCTTCATCAACTGCAACAACTTCCTTTGTGCGTTTTTCTCTAGTGATAAAGAAAGGGAAATTATTGATAATATCATTAATAAATATAATTATAAAAAACGATATGTGTATCTATATTTTGAGAAATGGCTCGAACACTCACTCCCATACATATGGACCGACATCTTGTACTTCGAACTTTGAGCCATTTTGAATCACAGCCTCAGGATTAGTCACATTAAAAAAGTAGAATCTGAGGTAAACTGGAACTGTCACATTGGACCATTTGGTCAATGCCTCGGATCCCTCCAGTAGCTGAGTACCCTACAGATTTTCACAAGAGTTTTATAGAGTTTTATAGTGGGTCCATTTTTGTACAGGCCATTTGCATTTGGAACAATCATTACTAAATATTATTTTTGTCTCTCTTACTGCAGTAACAGTCTCTTTGTAAATGTAAGGTATACCAAGGAAGAAAATTAAAGTTGTTGAAATCAGCAAAGCCAGAGAGACTACTGCAATTGCCAGACCAGTATACTGAAAAATAATAACAGAATTAATAACGTACTATCCATATCTACATACCTGGTATGTAGTTTTTAAAAAATGTAGAGCGTCGAAAGAAACTTCCAGACCCGATTAGCGTATGTATATAAGGAGGACTGGTAAAAAAATATTCTATTCCACGTGTTTTAGTTTTTGAATTTTTACTCCAATTTCAATTAAATTTTTTAGAATGTCTTTCAAACCTCTTTAATAAAGAATTTTATAAGCTTCTCAAGGAGCTATCAAAAATGTCCTCCCGTTGAGACATGAGTTTTGGGCATCACCATCGGCAAAAATTTAGAACAAGATTCATGAGATTCTGCTTCAAGAGAAAAAATAAGAAAGATACGGAAAAGGAAGAATTTATGATCTTGTCATTTTATCAAGGAGTATCACGGAGCATATAAAAATATTTCAGAGCTCTGTACTCAATGGGGAATCGAAATTTTTTTTGCCATCCCTCCTTACATGGCCTACGGGGGATTTCTTGGCACCCTATAAGAAGACAGACCGGTTACTCAGAAGTACACAATATCAAGATAAATTTATAACCAAGTTTTAAAAAGCAAAAATGAACCGCTAAACTTGATAACCGAAAGCAATACAGTTTAAGTAAATTACAGTTGATATGAACGTTTACACTACGGAAGCAAAAGGTTCACTTTCCTTAAAATTTTAGATTGGAATTTTACCCATTTTATGGAACTTTTTTTGTAAGGATTTCGATTCTTCATATTGATTCCTCAGTTGGAACTATAATATTTACTGAGTGGAAAAACGCCTCCCCAGTGACTCTCCAACCTACAACCAAACTTCTTTTAATATTTGAAAAAATAAAAATATTTCAGTAACAAAATCCTTATACATCCAGTAACTGGCTCAGTAATGATGTAACCTAACATGAAATATTGGAATACCTGTAAACTTAATTTCTTGCTCCTATCAAGTTTCCAAGAAAAACTTTGTTGGTCACACCGGCCATTACTTATAGTACTGTTGGTCTGGACTTTGATCAAGGCATTTCTTAGAGTGGGCTCCTTTCTGCAGTTACTGGAAAAAAAAATTAGAAACGCATGGAATTGACAGTCAGGGGAAGGAGTACACAGAATTAAAAGATCTCTGTATCTTTCAGCATTCATTTTTTTTTGGATCATTATAACATACATAAGTATGTGTGCGCATGTAACACTCTCGTAGGGAATTAGTAAGGTCAAAAAAGCAGGAACTTTTTCAGTGACGGTAGACACAATGCCAATGTTGCAAAAATTATTATGCATGATACATTGCCATGACTGTATATCACATTGTCCCTGTGCAAGATCCCCCGTGGCAATGATCTCTCTCTCTCTCTCTCTCTCTAGTATGATCAGTTAATGAGAGTAAATGCGCGATAACTTCTGAGATGTAATAACAAGTAAAGCATAGTTAAGTGTGTACGTACATGGATTAATTCCTTCTAAACAAGAAAGACCTGCTTCAATAATAGCCCTTGTTAAGATGAGTAATTTCAATCGTTTGGACTAATGGATAATTCTCCCTCCAGCGTCTCTCCAAATGAATATTTTTTACAGCCAGGGAATTAAAAACTCGAAACAGTGCAGTGTATGTACAACTGCAGTAAATTTATGAAAATTAATTGAAAAATATCACTTTAAAATTTCACTCGGAACAATATTAAATATATGTTCTGAAACTATACATTACGAAAATTAATAGCAAAATCCTACAGTATAACTTCAAATTAAACTAAATTAAAATAGAACATATAAAGAGAGCTTGATGATCTTCAATTCCACGCTAACTAAAAACAAGCTAGGAGCTAAATGAAACTCAAATTATTACACTCAAGTCTATTGAATGTATGTTTGTTTCATTATTTACGCTGATAAGCTAAAGCTACGTAAATAAATATAGATTCGTGTACATATCCGCAGCTGCGAACCAACTTATAAAATGAAACTAGTAGGAAATGAAAAATCATGTGAACCAGTCGAGTCTCTGAGAGGGGATGTACAGCGTCCTTGTGTAAACGCAACGAGAGCTCAATGCAGATATCTTTATTTGTCTGTGTATTTAGTATTACATATGTATGCACTAACTACTAATTTGAAGGATAGGAAAAGTAACTACAGAAATATTGTGAGCTCAAGTATTTACAGGTTTTACTATTATAATATACGACAAAATGCTTATACATATATCTACTCTTTAAAATAGCTATAGCTTTACAGGATTGGATTACATGGTGCAAGTGTCCCCATAATGCAAACAAAAGTAAACGAGCCTTTTTTTTACACATAAGAATCTCTTCTTTGTATATCTGTGGGGATAATTCTTCATGGGGTCATCGTTTCAACTCCCCAATAGGATAAGATAAGAAAAGGCTTACGCACTTAGTTTTTGAATGGACCTTATACATAGAGACCATTGATTGAAATCAATACATCACTCAAAAAACATTCTCCAATGATTATTAAACAGTATGATTTTAGACATGCGACAGTTTTTTTTAGAGATTTATCAGTCCCGAGCTTATAGCACAAGGGACAAAGGTTACATTTTATATGGACAAAGCTGTAGGTACCTAAACATCGGGGTGTTCTGTTCTACTATGAACAAATACCTCACTACCAAAATGTTTCTCTTGTAGATGCTTCAAAAAAAACTCGGTTGCGAAATTCCAAGTCAGAACCTGATTTCATTTATTGACTACTGACTGTGTGAATGATTTTAAAATTTATCACGCACTTGTGTGGAAGAACTATGGATGATAAATGACCTCCAAAGAATCTGCAGGTGTTATGGAGGAACTCCAGAGCGGAATATTTTTTGAGTAGGATTACATTAGGAAATAAAGTTCTGGATATTATTTATCAGTGAGAACAATCTCACTGTATTTCCAATTAATGGTTAGGAGTTCTACTCGGTGACCTTTGGATTCTTAAGTGGAAAGACTGCAACCCCCCTTCAATGTACTGTAATGAAAGGTATCATATTATTATTACTAACAGTAAGACAATTTGACGTCAGTCAGATGCCAACAGGAAGTTCCATAAAATTCTCGGAAACACTCTACAATGTCACCGTCCAAAAGATTCCTTAGTTCAAGTTTGTTCATGTGAGGCTATGCATAAGGAGGGAATTAATTATTATTGGTCAGTAAATTCATTGGGAATAAATTGGAAGTAGAGTCTATTATTGAAAGGCGTTAGCTATTGATACGTGAGGTTTATTATTGCAAGGCAAGAAAAAAGTAGGAATTTTTTTGTACTAGGAGTTTATGCTAGCACTTTATAATATTTTGTCCGTAAGTACAAAACATTAAACATTAAAGTAGAAATGCCTATGCATGGCTGTCAATATGATCCAACATAAGGGTATATAGACTTCCTGTGAGTCATAGGTTCCCCAGAGTCACGCTTATAAGGGTGAAGTGATTACAGTAAATACTTGGACCAATAGATACATTATATTAGAAGTACAAGTGTGGATCCTATCTAGGGATACTTTTAAATCTCAAATGATACAATGAAAATAAAATGTATTAATCTATTTGTGAGGTCACACTATCACTTCCAGCAGCTGTGAAGGTACACGAAACACGAGTCTTTGAGCGTGGTTATTTTACATGATAATGATTATTGAGAGCTATTTTATTTTGTACAGTGGTAATGAGCGAAAGTATTAGTTTGAAATGTGTCAGATTACAAAGTTATTATTGACAGCACCGCATCAATTATTCCTCTGAGGTTATTCTTCTGAATCATGTGATTCTAACTATCATTTTTGCTCTCCTACTTTCGCAAGTTAATTTTATTCCCAGGAGTAGAAGGATAGTCAGGCCAGCAAAGACGACCCATTGACCTATGTTGACGATCTGCATAGAGGTGACTAGTAAAAATCGATATTCTGCGAGTGAGTCTTCCTCCAATCCGCCGTACTGTTGAGAATAAACAAATAATTAATGCATTATTATTAAACTTGGATTTTCGAAGTAGATTCTAGATCCAACTCCCTCACACTTTTGATGGCTGGCAATGAGTCATGAACGTGGGCATGAGTCAATAAATTAAATAAAATTTTTGAAGGGAATTCGTTACAAAATGAGGGGATATTTTATCTCTCGTATCCATTTACTGGATGGGGGTCCCAGATAACATTATTCTCCTCCCATAGTTCTATGGTTTGGGATATTTTTGTGGTCTTTTCAATACGCTAGCTTGCAGGTCCAATAGGGGTATATTTTGGTCATGACAGCAATAATTATGGGGCCAGTATAGGAGTAATTGGGCCTCATAACTGGAAGTTGAAATGATGTGGGATATTATGAACAACTTCTGTTGAAAAATCAGTGTACAGCGTCAGGTCACTACAAAAGTTTTTAATTTGTAATTCTGAGGCAATATTTTCCACGGGTGTGTACTATATAGATGTCAAGTAAAAAGTTGTGGTTCAAATGCCTGGGGAAATAATTCATGAGAAAAGAATTTTTAGTATTTACGAGAAGAGAGCAAATCAAGACTTGAGCTAAAATTCCAGTGTGAGAAAAACTCTGAATGCGCTGATTAAATCCCACACACTCTGTACATTTTCAGATATAAACATGAAACGTAGAACTTGCGCTAGGGTTCATCGGCATTTTAATTTACACTATATATTTAACCAGTGGTAGCTATGTAGACTTTAGACGGAGCAGATACTGTGGGAGTTGTTAGACCTATAATCTGACAGACTTGAAGGTAAAGTTTACCGTTAGCTTCATTTAGCAACTGGATTTCCTACATCTGGGTTTGACTGTCACATTCAGCATGCTACATATGTTAAAAAGATCAAAAGCATAAGCGTACCTCTTCTACCCAAAAGATAGGAACTAGCGTGTGGTTTACATTTTCAAATCCCGGGATGTCAGGTAATGTTTGATATTCTACGCTTATTTGAACTCTCTTTGAGGCAAAAAGCACTGCGCCGGAGGTCTGTAAACATAAGTTAAAACCTAATTACCTAATAATTGATTTTTACTTACAGCACTAACTTACTTTACTTATGCACAATTAAGGTACAAAATTATGCAGTATTCAAAATTACTACACTTACTGGCTGAATTATCATTTTAGTATCGTGACGACTTCTGTTAGGCTTCAATCCTACGACGCCGTTTTGAAGTTCAGCCGGTGAATCCAGGAAATGTGGCTTTGATACAACAACTGGAGCGCCTATGCGTATATTCACAAACGATTTTCATATTTGCTAAATTCGATGGTAAGGTTGTGTCACAAAATCAAAGTCCCTACCGTTTTTACAGGGGAAGAGTCGCAAAATAGCAACGTAGCATTTATTATTTAGGTTCCTTCCCGGGTCAGGGCAGAAACATTGTAGGTGATCGGGATACGTGTCAGGGTTCGGTGCTTTGAAGTTATACACTGGAATGCCATGGTATTCGTCTTCTTTATCAAATACAAGGTAGACTGAGCTGCAAACGTCTGGGGAATACACTTTAAGCAGAGTATCCTTTGTGACGAATGGGGGGAAAATGCTACCATCTGTCCCATCGATGTTGTTGCAGTGATCTGTCCAACACGTGACTTGCTTTGCGTTGTTGTAGGTCACGATTTTGCCAAAATTCTTGTAATCTTTAACCCCTCGGTAAATTTTGTATTCCTTTGAGGGTGTTCCATTTTTCTAGGAGTTTAAAAAATCTCGTGACCTCACACTGTACACAACATGGTGTTGACCGTCAAAATGCTCCATCTCTTATAATGTATTCGTTAGTCTAATAATAAATCATAGTACGTAAAATATTAAGATAATGTTACATTGTAATTGAAAGCAAAAATCCCGGCTTTTAGTTCTGGGGTTGTTTCTTTGAATAAAGAACTAGCGGCACCCATTGTTAAATAAGTTTCCTTTAAAGGAACACCTTCGAAAATTAACTGACGGATTTTTAACCCCTTTGAGACAATGGTTTCTCCTTCGTGATCAATTAGTTCAGACATCAGAGTGTCCTGTATTCCTAACCATGATGTAAATCCGGGAGCCATGTACAATTTTGTAGCTGCAGTCTGGAATAATAATTGAATGTGGGCATTAACAACGTCGGAACAATATATTTATTTTTTAATTCATGTGTGCACTTCTTTGCGTACGTACTATGAGAGGAAGATTGACCATGTTAATTGTATCGTCTAGGCTTCCAACCGACAAATCTGGTCTATAATAAAATCGGACTATTTCTCTGAAAGTTACAGTGTCCTCTTCCTCATCAACTGAAATGATTTCTTTCGTCCGCTTCTCTCTAAATAAAACATAAAACATCCCAAGAAAAGGGCTGGTAAACTGAGAATCAAATGACTTCGAGACTTCATCATAAGGGGGGGGGGCAAATATTTAAAATGTTCCTCCCTGGAAAAAAAAGTAGAGGAACAATGTCCCATCCAATGGGTTATTTACCCACTGAATTATAATAATGATAATTTATTACTTTACCACTTTTTAGTATTGTCAGAATTAATCCCTTATTAAATTTTGTTAAATATAGTCACTCACTGCCAGACATATGGACCAACTTCCTGTAGCTCAAATTTAGCCCCATGATTTATTACAGCTTCAGGATTAGTAACGTTGAAGAAATGATACTTGAGGAAAATCGGCACTGATATGTTTGACCATTTATCCCACGTTTTTGTCCCGTTAATCAGCCTAGTTTCCTTAGTTAATAAAAGTGATTTTACAAATTAACATTCCATGGTGCACACCAGCAGAAATATAATTATATATAGATGTATTTTGAGTCAGGTCACTCAGGAATATGTTTGTTGAAATTTTTAAAAAATTACCGATTTTACTCTCTCAGGAATGTAATAGGGAACTCCAACGAAGAAAAGTACTCCGGAAGAAGCCAGTAGCACCACTGCAGTGGTAATTATTGCAGGGCCTGTACAACTTCGCTGCGAGACGGTCATTATGAGCTATTAAAACCAATGTTAATGAACAAATAAGTCATATCGTGAGAGCACGATATTTTGTGGGATCTCAACAGATTTAAAATAAATGAAACCAGCAAGTAGGAAATTTACTCCATCCTGCCATCAGATAACGGTTACTTCAACCTCAGGAAAATTACATGGATTCAGCGAAGTGCAGGGACAATGCTACTGTTGATTCAAAATTTTCACAACAACCAAATGCCCCTTCTAATCTCACAGGTCAAGTGTTTTAGGTCAAATTAACCTATTAATGATAAATACCATTACGCACTGGCAATGCTTTATTTTATGAGTTCAATGGAGACATACAGTGACAGACATTATGTACATATGTACATAAATGTGTATTCTGGAGTCATATTTTAGCATGGATTGTGTTCGATAAGGTCGTCCCAATATTTTTAGCATTCAGGGGAAGGATGGCTAGAGCACACTGCCTGTGAGAGTAAAACTTCTTTTCCCAAGATATTAACCCCTTAGAACCCAGTATAAAAATTGTTGATTATTTTTAATTGCAAACTTCCGATAGCATTTTTTCTTACAATTGATCACTAAGATCGGCTAGTAGCATGCTAAATTTAACCCTGTCTTCATTATCTATGGAACGAGAGCAGAGCTGTTAATGCCACGCAGATAACATACAATGCCGATAATGACAATGAGATTACGACAAGGAGACTTCTGCTTTGCGTCGATACTCCAAAAAGATGCTCATGGATGTCATGGAAGATCAAGTTGAGCAAAATCCGTCAGGGTGAATCCTACATATGAGCGTGATTAAGATTGTTATTAGCTTTAGGTACATATAATTATATCACTAGTGATATTTTACCGGGACTGCGTGTAAATAATCCCCTTTATCATCTTTTTCTTAAGCATCTGCAGATATAATACATACATTGAAATTCACATCGTACGATAATTAAGTAAGCTACAACTTATGTTCACATCTCATTCATTTCTGAAGAACGACAACAAGTAAAGATAGAGAAGAGTTATCAGGAGTAGTTTATCATTGGTAATTTCTTTTAATTTTGGATTGATGTAGGAAATCCAAGCATAACTTTCTTTAATCAGTTCGTCGCTCAACATTCAACTTTACATCAATTTAGGCACCAACTTAATTATCAATCAACCCAGCACCACAAACAGAATGACTTGCGGAACTAAGTTTTTGTTATGCATAATTAATAGTTATGATAGCATTTACTACATTTTAGTGCCAAAATAACAGTACCTGATTTATTTTTATAAAAATTGAATTTACAAAAATTTAACGTAATTATGTCAATAAAGGTTTAAGTAAATACTTCTGTGATACACATCAACACGACATCCCAAAATTAACGACCTTTATTGCCCAACGTTGAAAATAATAGTTTTATTTGAGATGTAAATGACCTCGCAAAATCAGTATCGGTAGCAATGATACGGTGATGCCAATGACATTGAATCGTACGGTTCAAAAAGGTTACTCAAGGTTTCAAGGAGTTTCTCGAGGATACCAATCAAAATGACTTTCATGTTGAAATCATTTTCTCTCCAATGCATTATCTTGTATATATCCCCAAAGTCTAATAATATAATAATTACGTTACATTTACTATTTTGAGGTTTATTATCTCATCCCAAATAGTTAGATTGCGAAATATGAAATATGCAACCATGAACTCGTCCTTGGATTATTTAATGTATGAATTGTGCCTAACCCAATGAATTTTGGGAGCGTGGGCAAGTAATTAAGTAAAATTTAGATACATCAATATTGAAATCGCAAACTCTAAATGCGTGATATGAATTGAACTGAACCCTTTCCCTGATTGTATGCATAAGCATGCATTGCTTGTTGAATTTATGTAGAGTGTCTCTAATACTATGCGAACTTACGGAGTCAGTTTTTAATTTAAATCAAATTCTACGGCAATCTTCTACATCTATCTCTGTTATGCCCAGCAAAGTGCACAGGTCGATTTTGCCCAGCATCATTATCGATAGTAACTTGATACCGGCTTCCGTCACATAACTCCGCGGAGCGTCCGTTACGATTGGTGCGGACACTGCAAATGGTTCGACCGTTTCTTGACAGTTGGTCTCCTCTCTATGGCGTAGATACATTTTTTGATTATATTTTTAGCAGTGATAATTCTTAAAATAACACATAACATACAAAAGATTTACATCATGTTTGGAGATTACAACCTGTTGGAGATTAAAATCCTGCAAGACTTCCCCAGGTGTTGCAAAAATCAAAGAATTCACAGGCCGATGGGCAATATTTGCTGGTACAAGGTGGTAGCAATCCTCACTGGTTCTTGGTCTATAGTGTACCGCCCCCGCCTGAACCACATGCTTGTTTTGAAAAGCACGCCAGGACTGGCCAAGGGCTACTGAAGTAAAACTCGTAAGTGTAATTACAAGTGATGTGATTGTGAATGCATGAGGGAAATAGTACATTTTGCTTTTTCGGCGTCTAATTTTAGTAATTTGTCACCTTACTACTTTTTGCCAAACAATCGAAACAATTTTTCTAAATTCTAATAAAAAATTTAAATATGGTTCGAATACAGAATACAATGCCAACGCCAGCTTATTATATAGTAAAATCCTACAATTTATACTGCAAGAACCAAGTGTAGCCCGTATTTGAGCTGGAATTAATTAAATTGCACTTACACTAAAATATTTTTCTACATCAAGTGACATCTCAACTGACATCTCAACTGACATTTGTTGCACTTAAAATACAAATTGTAAAGGTACACAGACCTTGTAAATTGCAGATGATGGTGTAAATGCATTACTTTGAATAGTATGAATAAATGTATAGTTATTAGAATTAATGTCTAGAGTGATCTATTGCTATAAGAGACATCCTTATAAACGCGCTGTCTACACGAGCACAAATATTTGGACGCACACTAATTTGCCAAAAAGGTAATTTTTATCCTTATAAGAGCCTTTCATTGTTTGAATCGAATTTTTGAACCTTTAGGGATGCTCTTGTAATGAGAGCACACTGTGTTAGGAAACATTCTCGAAAACCACAAAACACATGTCTCCTGCATTTGACAGGGAGACAAAGTAAAATGAACACGCCTGATCACCTGTACTTGAAATTATTTGTAGGAGTACATACACTTTTACACATACTAACATGTGATACAATTTGCATTGTGCTTCATCAAACAATTATTCTATTTAATCCGAAAAATTCCAGTAACATCTACAAGCATATGAAATTACAGATAATTTATAATAACATTTACATATGTATGTACGTAAAAGTAGTAAACCCGCACGGATAATGAATTAAAATACACCACACAACATACCTAGATCTCTGTTGGTGCACTCACAATCAGAGACCTGTAGTGTTCACAGTCACTACTCACTTTTGGCGGGTGTACAACCTGTAATAGATCTGAAAGTGGTATTTCCCAAATTATTGGTATTGCTTGAAAAGGGGGAGATGAATTCATTCTCTCCTTCACAGTCACGTTCACCATACAAGCGTACGCAACTGTCGTAGGTCTTGATAGATGAGATTTTTCCTTCCAGGTCACCGAAATTTGTACAGACGAATTGATCGGTTCCTTCTGGATTGAATTCCAACTCCCGACCTGTTGAAGTAATTAATTATTATAGTGGAATAGTACTAAGCATTTCCCCTTGTTTAACACATATAAGGGCATTATGTCTTGTTCCAAATTTTTGAAAGTTTTAACTACCTTGATACTCGGGTTCCTCAAACAAGGTAGCTCGTGGAGGCTTAGCGTCCAGTCCTGTAAAACATTGAATGATTTGATTACTGACTCATCTTGGACATTCCCATAGAATCAAACTATCCAACAAAAAAAACAAGACCAGTGTCCGCAAATACAAAGCGTGGGTCTATTTTTTGCTATATGATGCAATGTAGTCTGCGGAAAAAATTCATATGCGATAGGTACCTTTCATGCTGAGAGCATACTTGTTGAGAGCAAGAACATCATAAACGACTTGCAGGAATCCTGGGTTCAAAACACCTGCAATATTCCAATGTAATTAAACTCCACACTGACTCATACAAGGAAAACAGTGATTATACAAATTCCACCAAGTTATTTACCAAACATCTGGGAAATCCAAACATTTTGATATTCGATTTCACTTAAAAATCACAAAAACTGGATGTCCTTGAAGACTCTTCATTTTAATCAGTAATTGTATGTATGCATGCATACATACTTACATGCATGTATTAAACAAAATTATAAACTTCAAAACTTAGCTTACTTTCAACCAACTGAATACGGGTCCGGGTGTTGTTCAATTCTCTAGCGGTTGCCTTTATTTGCTCTGAAAACAATACGGTAATCATCATAATAGCATCATACGCAAACTGGCTTATATTTTAATTATTTTAATTTTAAATTAACTAATAAAAATTACTTCACTTGTTGGCATTTTTATCTGGAGCCTAATACGTATACATTGCCTTTTAATTCCCTTTAAATCCTTTAATTCCCCCCTGCCTAAATTTCCTTTATAAAAATGTATCTTAAATCCTCTGCTAAAAAAATACCCCATGCCCCTACAGTCTACCCCGAAATGTTAAGAAACACTGGCTATACTGGGAATTATTTGACAGCCCTCCAGAAATACAATTCAATTTGATGGTAATGATTTACCAAGGGTTTAAAAAAATCACACCATTTCACATAGGCCCATTTCTTTGGTGGATTTCACTTATATACATATGTATGCGTACCTTTATTACCACTACCATACATATATGTATTCATATACAGATTTGGCTATAATGGTCAGTTGTAAAAGAAATCCCCTTAATGAAGTAAAATGTGTCTGATAGAATTACCTTCCAAAATCCGAACCCGGAGTTTCATCTCGTCCATTTCTTTGCTTTCGTCATATCTTCCTGTGGAAAAAAAAAGTTTGGAAATATGAAATTATTATATTCCGCGTGAGAAACCATGACACTGTATAAACTACAGTATGGCAGATAAAGGGCAGATTTATACATCACACCCATAAATACAGCAGTTTGTAAAAAACTCATTAAGGAACAGGGTTTTTATCCACCAGAAGTCCAAACCTTTAAATGATTACATAAATGACTCAAAATTCGGACGGTACAATAATGGAATATTTGTAAGTGCGCTCAATTACTACATCCCGTATTCAATTTTTTAAATTTAAAGGTAAAGATTTTTTTAAAATAATCAATTTTATTACGTTCAATGTAGTGGTGTCGACGGCTTCCGACTGCAGTTCCTAACACATAGAGAAATGCGAAGCTGAACAAAAACAAAAGTGGTCCGAAAGATTTCATTGTCCTAGGTCCTATTTCTTTGATGATTTGTCTATGGCTCTTTACCCTTCGTAGTCTTGGTTTGAACTGCCAACAATAACTGCAAGATCGATGAAATTGTTTTCATCCTGAGTGCATCATGAAACTCAAGTATGGACTCTCCGACATGTAAATTTCCAACGAATCTTTCAAGGTTAATGGTCAGTCTAAGTATTTGCACATTTATGTATATTAAACTTGTCCAACAAGAAATCCTACCAGGATCAACGATGAACTTCAAGTTACGCCACTTAATAGGAGAAGGTGCACTTATTGTTTCATCAAGGAGTCATTCCATCAAGTCTGACCAGATGAGTGTGTTTACATATACATATACCCCAACACTTTATTATGTGCTGTTATTATAACTCGGTTGTTATATGATATAGAGATAGAATTATCTGCACGTAAATGAGGGGATTTTTATTCTTTTTATTATTTCTCATGACATTCATAATAATAATCCTTGCACGTATGGTGTTTACTCCAAGTGCAGGAAGGTAGGTGAGAAAAATGCTTTTGTGATAGTGAGTCATTCGGCGTCTCAAGATTTTCTTCATTGTAGTTCATCTTTTGCAAGTTGTACAGAAGTTGTATAGCCAGCTAGTCAATTATTACAATGTTACTGTAATGTGAGAAAATTTCGTGTTTCTCACTAGCAGAATGTTTATACTATTTAATTATGTATGTATGCGTCTACCTATTTTAAAATTGTGGATAAATTCATATCTTAGCATAAATTCCCATATCTCTAAAAAAATTTGCTTGAATCCACACGTGCACAGACAGAGTTAATTTTTTATAAGTATAATATTTTATATTCCATAATTATATAAACTTAAAAATGGGCACAATACATTTGCTGAAGTATACCTACATGCATACATATGTATGTGTGCTTACTACAACTATTGTTAATGAAGAGATCACACCGTGCAAGGTTTTGTAGGATATGGAGGTCGTTGAATCCATAGGGAATTAAAAATGTTAGAGAGTTGATTCTCTTGACAATCTGATTTTTGAAAACTTCTCGCACATACATACATATTATTATGAAATGTACTCACGCTCCAAAATCATAGTAGGTCAAACTCCATAACTCATGTTTTAAAAACTTCACAAATACCTTACGTTGCCCCTCCTTCACATATTGTGTAATGTTGTTACGTGTACTTTTACAAATTACTACTCTCAGCACCTCTTTAAAAAAAAATTTAGGTTGAATTGCTATCTTACAATTAGTAAATAAAGTCAAAATAACAGTCCGAGCATTTTGGGCTATAATCTTCAATTGACCACTTAAAATTGCATTCATAATAATAATTCAGATGTGTCATGTGTGGAAAGCGTTAAAAGGAAGTTTTGATATTTTCGTTCTTTCACTTTCATCCACTCATACTTATACTCATATTCTCATTTTTCTGTTCGGGTGCATTCATTATGGCGATGGCTTTCAGTTGATTTCCCTCCATAAATTATTTTACGCCTTGAAACATTGTTACTTCCCAGAAATTACTATAATTAAATGAGTCATCATTAAAACAATATTCCATTGTACAGTTAATTTATGCGGAACTCATGAAATATTACTGTTTTCCTGTATTCAAAGCTCAACTACGAAATTTTGCAGACAATATACTCTGCTGACAACTTGAAACCAATAAATATTAACTTTTCCAATTTTGTCAATCGACACTTAATTATTCCTAGTCTCTGGTCATGTCATGTGGATATGAATCTTCCTATAAAATTATCCCACCCATCCAAACAGATGAATTTGAGTTTTTCTGCCTGGAAGTTCGAAAGGGACTTACTCCGATCCTTGGATATGCCACACATCCTTACAGCTTTTTAGTCAACTCTTTTCCACACATTTTCCCATTTGATCCACCAGACGAAAAACAAGATTTAATTACAGCAATTATAAACACAAGGTATGAATTTCCTTCAAAAACTGCATCTTTTCACTCTAAAACTATCCTGCTGCCGCCTTTGTTCCTAAATAATTAGGATGTGTACGTTGATTTGAAGACAATTATTACAATATTAAAATGTAATAAAATAATATGTATTTTTTAAATTCTATAGAGACTATGTACCGGGCTACACTTACAGTAGCAATTGTGATTGCCTTGAATATATTCCTGCAAGGTAGAGTTAAGATTCAATCAATTTAATATCGTATTCTGAAATCTACTGGCTTGGATGTACTGTAAAAACATACCACAAATTCTTTTACAGTTCCATGCAAATCGCAATCGACAAAACAAATGCGATGCCCTTTTTCTCCAGTGATCACTGATTCCAATGGGAGCCCTGCACCAAGTCAAACTGCCTCCTTGAAGGTGGGCCGGGCCGGACCAATTTTGCTCAGTGACTCTAATTTTCTCAATATCATGGCCCACTTTAATCGGGAGCGTCTTCCTGAACGCGTGGTTCATGCAAAAGGAGCTGGAGCTCACGGTTATTTTGAAGTAACTAATGATATAACAGAGTATACTAAAGCAGCCGTGTTCTCATGTGTGGGAAAGCAAACCCCAGTATTTGCAAGATTTTCAGCGACCATCGGAGAAGCCGGGTCCCCCGATCCGGTAGTAGATAGCAGAGGGTTTGCCATCAAGTTTTACACTGAACAGGGTAACTGGGATCTGACAGCCCTAAGCACAAGCGTATTTTCCATCCGGGATCCAATCCTCTTCCCGAGTCTCATGAGATCTGCAAAGAAAACTCCTCGAAGTCGCCTTTCGGATCCAAATACAAGATGGGACTTCCGTGCCTTTACCCCAGAGCAAGTTTATTTTGTGATGCAGGTTTATTCCGATATTGGTCTTCCAGATGGCTTTCGTCATATGAATGCAGCGTCTTTAAATGCATATAAGTTTATCAATACCAATAATGAGGCCGTATTTGTAAAATTCCATTTGGTTTCGGAGCAAGGCTTGAAAAATATGACAATTGATGAGGCCATGAGGGTATCTGGTATTAATCCTGACTATTTTGTAGAAGATTTGTACACTTCTATTGAAAAGAAAAATTATCCCGCATGGAAACTTTTTATTCAAGTAATGACTCCGAAACAGGCTAAAGATTACCGTTGGAATCCCTTTGATGCTACAAAAGAATGGCTGGAGTCGGACTTTCCACTTATTCCCGTGGGTAGATTAGTTTTCAATAGAAATCCGCTTGATCATTTCCAGGAAGTTGAAATGTCTGCTTTCTGTCCCTCAAACCTTATTCCTGGGATTGACTTAAGTCCGGACCCTCTACTTCATGGAAGGGTTTTTGCATACCCTGATAGCCAAAGGCATAGGCTGGGACCGAATTTCCAAAGCTTTGCCATTAACAAGCCCAAGTATAGCAAGACGTACGAACGTGATGGAGCTTGTGCTGCAACTGAAGGAGGAGATCAACCAAATTATTTCCCTAATAGTTTTGAATGTTCTCGTGTGGACAGTACTTCTGCAACCCCAAGATATAAAATATCAGGCGTCGTGGACAGGACTGATACTCGCAACGACGATAACTATTCACAGGCCAAATTATTTCTCAAACGAATTAGCTCCTCTGAGCGGTCGAGACTCATTGGTAATATAGCAGGCGATTTGGCAGGTACGCTGGAACGTATCCAAGAGGCGAATTTGAAACAATTTGACCAAGTTGATAAAACGTTCTCCGAAGACATTAGGAAGAAGATTAACGAGATGAAGAGTCAACCGAAAAAATAACCTGCACAACGACAGCTTTCAAAATCCTCAAGTGAAAAGTAAAAGTACGGGACGCGACCCCTGCAATAAAGGCTTCTATAAAAAAATAATATTTTAATGAATCTATTTTAGACTTCAAAGGAGTTCCCAAATCTTGATGGGTTCTTTTGATGTACCAAACCATTCTCTATGAACGAAATGAAAATCCAATATGTATTAAGCGACTTTAAGTCAGTGAGAGAACTGACTCTGTGGAGTTAGTACCATTACTAACCACACTTACTAAATTCTATTTACATATTTCTCATGAGTTCCGAAAAATATTGGGGATAATCAGAAACTGAGGATTTTGCTACCTAGGAAATTTTCAGCTACTTCTTATTTGTTTTGCGTGCCAGCAAGTACATCATGACATAAATTTAAAAAATCGGCAAAGTATAATTTATTAAATTTTAAACCCTCAAAAATGTAATAATTATTTATAAATAATATATTTTACGCTAAATATATTATTTATTTTAATAAAATTTGGAAAAACTAAGCTTTAATAAGCACGCATGCATGTAGTTTTATCATTTGAGAACTTTTCACAGACTGCTGTCAAATACCGTGGACGCGGACCAAATTAACCAATTAAAACTGGTACTGATGCTGGCGCTGGCCGAGCCCATAAAAATAACTCAAACAAAATTCACCAAGTAATATATACATACATTCTAATTGCACAATTTAGCCCACTTCCTCGTCCACACACGTACACATCTTCAACACTTTCAACAAACAAAATTTCACCACAACAGGTAAGTCTATTAATTAACTAGTATTTTCAACTAATCTTATTTACTAATATTATTCAACATTCTGCACTCAAATTTCCTGCCCTTCATCAATTTATGTTCATACTGGAATTTAAGACGAAAGCATTACCTATAATATTTATATTTATTAACGATAAATCCTTACATGCATAATTGTAAAATTCTAAGGTGTATTATTAGTGTCGGATTTGACCAGAGCAAAAATTTCAGAGGCAACAAAGACACACGTATAATGTCTTTCGATTCTAACATACCTACAATACAAAATCAGGCGCAAAGAAATTTGATCAATCAGTCATCCCCTCAATTTTCAAACCTACAATACCAGCATAATGAGACAGATGAGAATATTGAGAATACATTAAATGACATCCCTGCTTCGGGTGCTACAACTTTCATACGTAAGCTTCCTCAAAATTGCGATTTTTTGCTATACCTTTCACCACGATCGCTTTGAGTGAGCCGACCTGCAGATTAATTCGTCAGTTCTCAATTTTCACGTGAACCATGCTGTATTGTATTCATACAGCCCAACCAGGACCAGCTTTAGCCCAACCAGGACCAGGGAACGTCCAAAGATCTGAAAGGGACTACCAAAGACATAAGGCTAGATTGATACAATGTCGAAAGTGTGGAAGATCCTTCTTTCCGCACACCATCACATACCATGAATTGAACTGCAAGGCCGGGAAGCTCAGTGAGCATAAATTTAACACTAAGGCATTCCGTCAAACCATCAATCCTACTCAATCGGACCGGGTGTACCAATTTCAGCAACCCCGCCCTTCAACGCAACCAAATACCTTCAACAGGAGCGTTCCTACAAGACGCAAAGATTGATACTGCCTGTGATGTCCAACCTAATATTTAATTAGTATGATTTCCTAACACATTAGCGTCTAGCAAATCCGTCCAGCCCTAGCCCATGCATTTTAAATTCTAACAATATTATTGTAAAGCAATTAGACGCACTGGTTACATTCCCGGAGAAATTTTGTTGAATAAAACCTTATAAATTCCTTATTGGCATGTACCTTTAAGCAAAATTCTACATATTCTGTAACCATTGCTTATATGTACATACCTTGCATGGATGACTTTTAACTAGGTTATATGACTTATATTCTATGTACTTTCCGACAGCAAATGTAAAGAAGGAGAATATTTTGACTTTCTAAAGTAATTGCACAGGGTAATCATAAACATTTCCCAACATCTCCCTAGCCCACATAAAGGAGAGACTCATCAAAAATATTTGATTTCCCAATTAAATTTGCTACAAGGAAGTGATTTGAAATAGTTTTAAAATGGACAGAGGTCTTCCATGATAAAATGACAACATCTAAAATTTCTCATCCTCCCCATTCTCTTTAAATAACTGTCAATTATTAGAGCTACTTATTGTGATTATCTCAACACTTTATAACAAGGCAAGCCGTGAATGTTCTGTATTTTTTATTTACGTTATTTTTATTTTTATTAACGTGAAGTGTGAGACGGTTGTGTGAACGAAGATGTTCTCGACGGGAACACAAATACCTTCATCAACCTTGAACCCGTTCCCAAACCCGGTTCCGATCCCGAAATCCCGGGTCTGCTGAATATATTCCTGAACCTGGTCCCAAAGTATTTGGGAACATTAATTAGACACCCGACCTCGAACCCGTTCCCGATCCCGAACCCAATTCCCGGGTGTATCCCGATCCCAAAAGTAGCTCTACTGTCAATTATGCTCCTCACGCATAAATCCTCCAATCTTCCTCCCTTTATCTTCACGTAATGACCACAATTCTCAACGTAAAGATCTATCAAATAGCTTCTGGAAAGCCAATCAAATTGTATTCCAAATGTAACAACACAAACAAAAACAAATGAAGAATTTTACATTCTAAAAAACCAATCTTTGCTTCACGATGTGGAACATGGTGACCTCAAATATTGACCCGGATCACTCATGTAAACTGTAGAAAATCTAGAACTAAATTTGCAATAAAATGGGGGATTCAAATAATTATTTTATGAGTCATATATGTACGTTATTGATTATCGTCCCCGTGTAAAATACTTTCACTCAAATAATAATCATGTAATAATTCGCTAAAGCACATATCGAAACAAAAACCTCGAGCGTTTTATGTTGATTAACTATCGCAAATATTTACAGTAAACTTTGTACAAGATAACAATTTGCATGAGTTGGGGCATACTCCTACAGCAGGATTTTCAGTATAATACGATATCGATCCTGAAAAGTATTCATACACAAACAGTGCCTATGTATGTATGTAGATGACTTCCATTACCTAGTTTAAAAATGTCCATATCCCAACATAAAAGTTTAATATGTTAATTGGCTTTAATGTATATTGGGAGCTTCTAGGAAATAATATAGATTATTGTGAAAGTTTGTCCATGATGCAATGCTGATGCAAACCTTGATACTGTAATTTCCAGCTTATAGGAACCCAGACAAATGTCAAAACGGCTCGTTTTTGATTATTTAGTAGAATTCTTATACTGTACTTAAATTAATTCTCCTTACATTCGGAAACGCTTTGAAAAGACAAATCTTTCAAATAATAAAATTACAAATTGCCGTCAACTTTTATAAAGTTATCTCCGAGCTGAAATGTATTTTCACGCCCCGTCCATCCCTCTTTGTATTTTCATTCTGGGACTAATTAAATTTGTTTTTTCGGAATTCTTAATTAATGTACGTCATATCTTACCACCAGATTCTAATAATTGCTTAATCCAAAGTGTTTCTGCCAACAGCCTCCATCTCATTGATTATACCTCATTCAGTCAGCCGTTCCTCATTTCAAATATAGAATCAAACATGATATATTTAGCGAATGCAACAGAACAACCACGGATCAAACTCGCGTATTCAAAAGAAAAACTGGTATGTCATATAATCATCTTTGCCGTAGCTGAGGCACATTTTGAGTCACTGATAGCGAAGATACCGTCCCCATCTGAAAAGGTTACCGCATTTTTGTCGAACAGTAAACTATTTCTATTTTGGTCGAAACTGCGAGAAGTAGCAGCAGAATTGTATCCCATATATCCAAAGATGTTCTTTTTGATCAGCGATGGTGAAATGAAGTCTCAATTACGGGGAAACTGGAATGACGCTTCCATTAGTTATACAAAAAATCATGTACAATTAGCACCGGTTTTCATCCTCCAATACTGCCGTCAAAAACACCCTGCATCGTCACCCTATTTAACTATCACGAATGGGTGGTTCATGTGTTGGTATTGCTTCGATACCGTTTTGAAAGCTTTTGGGGGTACATTCCTGACTCGTCAGTATGAATTTTACCAGTTTAATTGCACACCTCGCTACAATTGTTACAAATCCATGGACGAAACTTACAAAGCTGCAATTCAAAATGGAAGAAATATTTTTTGGTCATTTTACCCCACGCGAATAATATATGGACTACATCATAAACTAGCAGATAAAAATCCATTTAGTAGGGTCGAGCCAGTAGACATCCAACAAGCAGTAGCTAATTACCTCACTCAGGCTTTAAATCTGACTTTTGATTTGCACGTTTCCGTTTTCATTTCAAATCCAGCGTACGTGCATTTATCGCCAAAAGCAGATTTTGTTATGGCGGACTACTACCCAACTGGATTTACAACTTCTTTTAATTTCATTACCTCCCATGAGGTTTCTCCGGTCAGGACAACTTTCCAATATTACGCTCCTTTTGATTGGACAATTTGGGCTTTGATTACTGGGTCAATTGTCTGCGTCGCCATTATTGCTCAAGTGATTTCCAGAATATTTGATGGGAGTTCAGCCAACTCTTTCAGAGCTTTTCAATTAACGTGCTTTTGGTTATATGGAGGTTTGGTTGATCAGTGGAATGAGATTAGACAGATACCGGAGAAAGCAAAAACATTTTATGCAACTGTAGGCATCATTTGGTTGCTTAATGCACTGATCATAACCAATTCCTTCAAAGGAATGGTCAAATCAAACCAGGTTTTATCTCGACCATTCGAAACAAAACATAAGTATTTGAGAGAGCTATTAGATTTTAAGCTGATTGTCCCGATCACCAACTGTCCGACGGACTACTTTGCATCTTCTATAATAGCTGCCAGAAATTCCAAATATTACAATCAAACAAGAGTAAAAGGTATGTACTATTGTCCTTCTTATCAAATAGCATTTTTTTCGGCCGTCACCTCAGGGGATATTTCAAACGTTGTTGAGGATGCCATTAAAACGTTGAGCGCAACTGCAGTAATGGGCGCTGAAAAGTCAAAATTGCGTAGCTACGAAATCCTTCGTGAAAATGTCTGTTACATTTGCGATTACCACATAGATAAGCTGATCCATTCGATATTGTCAGCCCCAGAAAAGGCCGCGTTCCTATCTAGTCGCGCAGATTTTGAGCACTACTGGTCGATCTTCGAAAAATACATGAAGAATGAAACAATTGTGTTTGCTCATAATGGGAATATTCTGGACGACTATATTTTGAAACGCAGTGTTGGCATTACTATTTCCACTGGATTTGAGAAAAGTCATGATTTAATTTCAACAAGGGCTAAAATTTTAATACAATCTGGGGTTTATTGGTTTTGGGAAAAATGGGATGCAATAATATTTCCGACGCATAGCAGCAGCGTGAAGAGGAGATGTTTCCTGAATGACCCAAAACCAGTTTCATTAGACAAAACTGACATATATTTGATATTCAAAATGTTAATGGGTTTCTTGGCTTTAGATGCAGTCGTATTTTCTTTCGAGGTTTGTGTATATTCAAAGATCTGCATTCTAACCTTTTCTAAACGAAAGATGAGAAATTGAGGTTAATGAAAAAAGGAACGTTGAAATAATTATCGTATAATGAATTTTTTAATTCTAGGAATCATAGTAGCATCAAATAAACAGTAATAAATAAATAACATCTGCACAAATTATATCAATGTATAGCAATGATACATATTGAATAAATAGTAATACGCTGGGGAAAGATGTGGATAAAACAATAACACATCAAATTGTTACATTAAATCCTACAATAAATAAATGGAGTCTAATAAATACAGACTCAAGAAAAGTAGCACTACTTCAAACAATAAATACAATAAACTTAATTCGAAATTTTGCTCTACCATTACAAAACAGCACCTGCTACAGTTGCTGCTGCACTAGCCGCAGCAATCGGCCCACGATTTTCCTCCAGCCAGTGAGATATCTGCTTTTCAAATCGCTTAAGCCACCGAATATTATCCTCAACAATTTTGATAGAACTCTTTAAAAGTTTCATAACAGGCTTAAATGTATCCGAGTGTCTTACAACAAATTCCTGGAGCTCATCCAAATGCTCAGGATCATTCCAGTAAATACTCAAAGTGGAAATGGCATACGCAACTTGCTCAGCTCCCCCAAAACGATTCACAATTGCCCCGAGACAAGTCTTGATTTTGCCAAAAACTAAATCATTACCAATTGTACTGGCTGCCAGGCGCTGGAGTAAAACGGAAGCATCCACAGACGCAATCCTGGAAGTTGTGTTCACGGCCTCATCAACGAGGAAACCCAAATGAGTCCTATTTCTGGAGCAAGAAAGAGCACTGATGAGTTTGAACTTCTCTGAAACCGACTCCGATTCTTGATACTTTTTCCAAACAAAATCCCAAACTTCATCTGTTTCAGAAGTAGCCACGGCTGTGCAGATCATTACTGGTTGGATGTCGACTGGGATCGGGTTGAGTCCGTACGAGGAGTCCATCCACATTTTGATAAGGCGCTTCGACAATCGTGTACACTTCATGTACTCTAAATTACAAGCCCAATCCAGTAAATTCGCGCGGAGTAAAACATCCAAGCCTTTTTCCCCAGGAATTTGTTCCCAACCAATTCGATCCAGAGCTGAGACTACTCTCGGCCGGAAATACGAATTGAAATTATCAAACCGTCTACCAGATCTCATTCTGCTGTAAATCTTCTTCATGTTCAAAAAAGTAGTGGTCCAGACTATATAATCCGTTTCTTCTCCTAAATGCTTTGTAAAACCAAGGGCGGCATCCATCGGAATGTAATCAGCATGTGCAGCGTTGAAGTAGTCATCGATGAGTCTGGCCCTCGCGGCGGCGGGCAAAGCGCTATGATTCTTCACTAATTGCTCTTGAAGCAATAGCGTCAGTTTATCATCATAGAGGACGCGGTAGTAACCTCCTAAGTTCGGATTGAGTATTAACCAATCATAGTCTAAGGACTTCGAGCGAAATAACTCGTTCTCAGTGCGCCATTGCTTTCTCAGAACATTTTTTGACAACCAAAGGTCGGGTTGGGTTTCTTCAAAATTTGAATTAAGGCTGGTTTTGATACTCAAAGGTACCCACCAGTGCTCTGCAAGGGTTACTTCCTCACTTCGGTTTGTAAGGAATTTTTCTTGAGTGAAATACAAAACATTTGATGCCTTTCCGAGACCTACACGAATCAGAGGGAAGCCAGGCTTGTAGGTGTACGTATCCATGACTTCCTTCACTGTCAGATTTTCATACAAGCTGTCGAAATTTGCTTGACTATTGAGTTCCAGGTAGAGATCATCTGTTACGACATTTCCAAAGGCGTTTTTGTGCAAGTACTGCTGAAGCCCTTTCTTGAGTGCCTCTTCCCCGAGGATTCCTTGCATCATTCTAATTAGTGATCCTCCTTTCTTGTAGGTGATTATATCGAAGTCTCCATTGGACATTTGATTAGTGACGCTGTCATTGACCAGAGCATGAGCTTTCGGACCAGCGTCAACCTTCATTGCATATTGTAAAGCTTCAGCGACAAACAAATCAAATGGCTTAAATTCTGGGGCTACAGAGTTAACACCCAGGAAAGACACATAGGTGGCGAAACCTTCGTTCAGCCAGAGATGCGTCCAGCGCTTGCACGTTACTAAATCTCCAAAATTTTGATGGGCGAGCTCTGAAAATATAAACATAATAATAACCTGAATTAACGCTTGAAACCTGTCATTCTATAAAATGCATATACTACAAATGAACATTTGCAATTAAATATTATATACTGGGTAAATAATATCTCATAAAATCATTGAATTGATTGTATGTACTGTTATATGTGATATACGCATGTGTATGTATATGTACCATGAGAAATAACAGAAGTGATGGAATATCTCTCAGCCTCGGTGGTGTTCTTCCCAAAATACATGAGCAGCTTTTCCCTGTAGGTATTTGCTCCCCAGTTCTCCATGGCTCCGGCCTGAAAGTGTGGTAGACCAATGGAATCCATCTTTGGTATAGGGTAAGGGGTATCGAAATATGTTTCATAAAAGGATAAAACTTTAGCTGCCATCTCAGCTGCATAAGCGCCATCCCCTTCCTCTATGAACTTCGGCTGACCCCATGTTTTTACTGGTCTTCCCCCAAAAAGGTCCGACCTCGCGGTCGCGCTCTCAAACTCCGAGACGATAAAAGAAATTAAATACGTGGACATTCTGGGAGTTGTGTCGTAATGGTCCCACACCCAACCTAAAATATAAAATGTCATTTATACATTTAAGTACGGGAAGTATGTATGTATGCATATTTATATAAAGAATTGGTATTATTAATCATTAATTTGACTCCAAATATGGATACGTTATACATCGTTATGTGCTAGAGGTATATTCATGTATACTGTAGTAATAATAATTGTATATTTACCTTTCAGCCCCACAATCGGTTCTGTGGTTACAAGATTCATGTTGCTAATTGAGTTGTACGACAGTTTCCTGCCAATACTCACATCAAATGTTGCTTTTAAGTCAGGCTCATCGAAACAGGGGAAGGCTGTAAACAAGTAACGTAACCAGTAAGTACAAATCATAAAATGGATGTAGCATATTTTCTGGAACGTCCAAAAACGTGGGGGGGACAACATTTTTTCGTTTAGAAGTGCATGTCCTGTTTAATCCGTTGGAAAATATCAATTGGACCAAATTTTGTGACGGAAATATATTATTTCAAATTTTTTTAAATACAACGAATAGCAATTTGTGGAATATTTTTTTAAAATCGAAGCTTTATAGCAGTTTTGAAAGGAAAAAGTCAGAAAAAGTTAATTTGATTCTTGAAAAGTTGGGGGACAGTAGTATAGCCTGTCCATCCCAGGCTTTTTTTGGGAGGGACAATGTCCCTCCTACCCCCCTTATTCTGGAGTGCCTGTGTCTATAGCAGTTTATAAGCCCAAATGGTAATGACAACTCTACATTCACCACAGCTATTAGAGGTAATTAGCATTAGTAGAAAACGTTTGTAAATCTGCTACAATACCTTTCCTCGCGTAGATACTCTCGAATTGAGTAATTGCAATGTACTTGATATCTTTTGTGGCCGGATCGGTATAATTGCTGAGGTACAAGCCAGTCATCCGCTCCCTGGAGACTACGGATGTGAATGCAATAGTGAGCGTGTACTCCTTATTAATATCCAAGGGATGGTCCAGAACAATTTTGTACACACTGTCAGTGGGGATGTACTCCATTGCCTTGATGGAAAAATTTTCTTCTGCTTTGATGCGGTTCCGTATTTGAACGAAGTGGTTGTTAATGGTCATTTCCACCGCATGGACAAAAACTTCTGACGTCGGCTTTTCACATTTAAAGGAGATTTTGACTATTCCGGGGGCAGTGAAACGTTCCTCTGGATTTCCCGTGTCATCCAGGATGGGTCGGATGAATACGCTGTAATGTGTAGGGACAACTCCTTGTGCTAATTTTTCTATAAGTTTTTGAGGCTTCCCTTTGAATTTGTCCTTTGGGACGCTTTCTTCATAGAGACTATGATAATCGCGATCTTGAAGAATATTTGTTAAATGGGCTAACTGTGACTCTAATTGTAATGGGGGGAACTGAGAAAAAATTACTGCTGGCTGGATAATTAAAACTATTACGGGTATCTTTAACCAATTGACTAACATTTTAACGAATTTCTTCGAAAACTTGACAATGTCTCAACCACGGTGTGTTGCGAGTGTCAGAAAAGAAGTGAGAATGGAACCAAGCTTCCAGAATACGGGGTTGGATTTGCGGGTAACGGGTGAATGGTTATCAGCGAGATATATTTATATGCATACCGTTACTTTCTCCAATGCTGTTATTTATGGTCATACAGTATCATTCCACACTTCATGCTTTGAGTTTACAGTTAGCACAGATAGCTGCTGCTAGGGTGGGCAATAAAATAAGTCTCACGGAACATAAATGGTTTTCGAGTTAAGCTTTAAAGTTGTCTTCGATTTTGGTTTATCTTAAGAATATTTGTACATATGAGCTTGAGTTTCAGTATGTACTTGCTGAGGTAAAATTGCTAAAAGGTTGGGATCCAGCTAATAGTTCAAACACAATGAAAGGAATCTTGTCAGACTATTTTAGTGCATGAGTAGTTTCTTACAGTTCCGGTAACCGAACTGGCATTCAAATTTGTAAAGTATTGTGCTCACGAATCACAAGAGACTACAAAATCCCACGGTACTGACTGTGAGCTACTCACAGCAAACACTTTTTCCTATCAATGTTCCATTGTAACAACTGCTTTACTTGCATCTCCCCAATAGCCCCAGCCCTCAAAGTGTTGAACATGTGTAAAATAACATCATGAGTAAGCATAACATTTTAAATATATATAGAATTTTATAGCCATGAGTGGTGAGAAATAGGCTCCAGGGCGGAAAAAGTCAGTCAAACATGAGTCTGTGTATATACGCATTTTGTTTACGGCCGAAGTAGATAATTATACAGTAATTTATGTACAAACTCACAAATTGGTACCTTCGGTTCGGGATTAATAATTCTGCAAATTCCCACAGATAGTGCTTGTATTATGCATGTACCTAATACACTTACTTTTCGCATTATTACATCTGTTTCCATTACATGTGTACTACATTTTAATATTCACATATAAGTAATTATGTGTTTCCTACCTTAACAACATTTAATTACTGAGACATGAAGGGAAGGAACAATACAACACAAAAGGGAAGTTTATTCCACGGATTACTCATCGTCAGTTTTTACTTTGATTTTCATCATACACTTCTCCCATCTTCTAGACACTGGGCTTGAAGAATTGAAACCGTTTCACGACTCCCGAGATGCCAAAAACATTCAGTCTCGAGTTACAGTATTAGTGTTTGGTCGATCCACTGACAATGTTAATGTACATACATATATCCGTAAATGAGTGTATCAGTGCTATGGTTATGATGCATAAATACCAGGTTTAATTTTTTTTTAAATGTAATTATACCGAACACGAACTCAGGAGTTTTATTGTGCATATTTTGGCACGTTGAAACAGGGGGTTACGGAGACAATAGTTTTTGTATTAAATTAAATTAATATAAACAATAACTATACACGTATGCATCTACAGCATACCCTTTTCGCTGTAACTTAAATCCCAGTTTACTAAAGCAACCTCCGCTCCATTAAGAACATGTAAGTCATGGGGGTAGTAGAGGTAAAAACTAAACTTTGTAAAATTACATGTTTAGGTATGAGTAAAGATTGTAGCCTAATAGAGTTACATACTTACATGTGTGTGCATACGTAGATCACTCGGGAAAATATTCGATTAAGGGTCAATATGGTCAGGCATGTAATTTTACTTGTGTCTACATACATTTACCTTAGGTGAATATCATTTCGCTTTTATTCGCATACAAACTTACATTAACATAATTATTATTTCCTACAGAACACTTTTGGTTGACCACTGAGATTCTGTTCAATACCCAACAATTGGTTGACAAAATTCAAGCAAATTTATAATTTATTAATAGTTTTCAAATAACAACAGCATCATGATCTACTGGAAATTTATAGCCGAGTTTTTGAACGATCGGAATCGTTCTCAAAACTAATACCCTGGGATAGAGGTAAAATGACAGCAATTTTTCCATTAGTTTTGAAATGTATACACAACGAAATTATAAAAGGTCAAATTTTCATTCCTGTGTATTTTATTACTTAAGTTTGTATAACTTTTGGATGCTTAAATTGTAAGTAAGGGCTTTCAAGAGACGAGTATGTTGTTTTTTGAAAATCACATAAGTATATGGTTTGTGGCTACCTATTCCATTTACAAAACTTTTCTGTGTCAGCTTCTATGAACATAATTTCCTGTAATGGGTAGATATTGACAAGTGCAAATACTAATATGAAATTATTGTCAAAATATTCCGCCACAGTTTCATAGCAAAAAAATTATAGTGTAGGTTTAGTCATTAGAAGCTTTGCATAATGGTTGTTATTTAAATTTAAATTAGAAATTATGTATAATTTGATTGAAAGCCACTGCTGCCGGTACGGGAAACTGTAAGATAATGTAGTAATTTTATTGTATTGTATAAATGTATTTACACAGTAAAAAACGTCTCAACTGTCCTGTCACGACATGGCCCATTTTGGCATTGCTTTTCACATAAGTTCATCATTAAATTGAATGCTCCTGGCTAACTAGATATAATTTTCAGTACTGAATACCTCAAGTTTCTCAGGGAGAATTTAAAGCCCATTTCAAGGCACACGGCTAGAATCTTCTTGCAAATTTTTAAACAATGCTACTAAATCAACCTGTTCACATCATTTTGCACTTTATCTGGCGTTTCATAGCTTTTGGAGGGACTTTTCCCTTCAAATTGAATTCATGTACTGCTAAAGTTGTGCTTGTTTGGGACAGACATTCATGTTGGAGGTACTTCGTTTACATCTTTATGGATGCATTGCAAGTTGGGCTTCACATAAGATCCTTTGCGATGACTGGAGCCACTGCGAGTGCTTTTGAAGTATTTTACGATATAGCAAGCATATTTGGCTACCTTTTTGTGCTAGTATTCAAGATGAATACTTTCTTATTTGGAAGAGAGGTCTGTGATTTCTTTAATTTGGTAAATCAAGCGGATTTCAGTATCGAAGGTACCTCTTACAATATATATTGTAATAATTTTATGTATATCCGCACGGGAAATTAGTTTCCCATCGTAATTATAGAATGATAATTGACGTTGCATATAAAATTTGCTAATATTGCAACTGTGATTTCTCAGTGGAACCAACACAGAGACACAATCACAGTGTCAGATCCAAAATTTCAAATCAAATGGATGTCAGTAGCAGTGCTTTGGTGCTGGACGAAACGGGTTGTTTTGAAGTGGTGTATTCGAAGATTGAGACCATTTGGTCAGCTGTGCGAATGAGTCGAAATACCGGAGATTTTTGGACGATTGTCTTCTTATTTACCTCATGGTTGGAATCCTCATTTATAATTCCAGTTAACACTACAATGGTATTTCTAAAGTATCGAGACACGGAAAGATATTTGTATGGCCTCTTGCCCCAGAAGTCATTTCTTTTACCCGTTTTTGTTGCCTATGAATCACTTCATGTTTATTTTTCTGTGAATCACGTTTTATTCTACTTTCAAATGTGTTTCGTTATTGCGCAGAACTCCTTACAAAGTCTGGCAAAATTAAGGTAAGCGTAACTTCAATATTAAAATTATGATACAGTAATGATTATATTATTAATATAATTCATTAATAATGAGACAAATATAGGAAAGAAATGCGAGTTCCAATTTTGAATTATTGCAGACTCTCGGATTGCCAAGATCGAATGAAAAAGTTGCGAATGTATAAACTGATCACGATCCTTGTCGGGATGGGGAACGAATGCCTTGGGATAGTGAATTTCTTGCACGCATTTGGAATGGCGCCGCATCATATTATCTGTAATGTCATGATGGTCAGGTATTTAGGGGAATTGACCATTTCTGAATACTTGATTTTCCCTACCATTTCCATCGGATGCACATTCGTTGCTGTTACAATGTACGGAATGGCAGGGAGTCTGACGAAGTTATCTACCAATTTTTTGGAGTCTTTTAAAAATGAAAAGGATGTTACAGTAGAGTAGAGGGTGGAAATTAGATCTCTCCAAAGCATTCAAATCAGCGCGAATGGCTACTTCAAAATTTCCCGATCAGCAACGACGAAGTATTTCGACTTCGTTTTCAAATACACAGCCAGGGCACTTTTTCTCTAAGAACTACAAAGCCATATGTAATTCTTTTTGAAATACATTTTCAGTTTATGAGAAAATATAGACTCAATCACTAGTACATGGACAGATCGCTAGAATTAATCAAGTTAGTGATTAGAAATGTTCTTACTTTTCATATTTTAAGTCATTGCTTTTTGTGCAAATTAGCCTCGGAGTATAGAAGAGATCATCCCGCTCTGGAATTCCCGACGAGGTTCACCTTGTGAAAAGTAATTCCGCCTGAAGTATTCCCGACTAATAAAGAAATGAGATAACTCCGCTGGTGCTAAAAACAACTGAGTCTTGTAGAAAGAATAGTTTCCGTAACAACTTTGGAATTAGATCAATCATGGATCCAAAATCAGGGATACCAGAATCCCTTAAGACATATAAGGAAAATTACAGATACGGGGGAAAATTAATATCCTCGGAGTATTATTCCCACGAGAAATTAGATTATAAAATTCGCTTTTCAAGTTAAGAACTGGAAAGGTTATGAACACCTTTGTAATTTTCATGAATATATGTACATAATAAACTTGACTGACGTTTTTCCTCCGAATTATGGGTACTGGTAGCTTCCGTAGTCACAGCTAATAGCAAAGGTTGGCGCATACCCTACATGTATGCCTACAAGTAAGCAAAATTGTAGGCTATGCTCAAATTTTCACATATTTTGTAGGCATTTGTATGTAGGCTGTATGTTTCGAGGGGAAAAAATATGCAATTTATGTATGCTGGGAATAATCAGTACGTACCTACATAAAAAAAGGTAGGTACTTAAGCACGAAAATGTATGTATGTTTGTTCAAACCTTTCGTATTCAAAAGCGCTGAATAAAACCCCATCTACACTTTCTTTCACATATATACATATGTTTCGTAACTTTTGTTTACGTGCTGGAGTGCAAACGATTTCAATTCGTTTGCAGTAATTACAATAAATGATTGCATAATTTCATTTTAGTTATGCAGGTATGAATCAATTACGACAAAGAGGTATGTTGGTTGTAGGTAGGGACAAATCTCGGGAGTGATGTATGTAGGTTGTAGGTAGGGTCAACTCTCGGGTGTGATTTATGTAGGCTAAAATGTAGGCTGTACGTAAGAACCTAAAAATATGTAGGTTTTAAGGTATGCGAATACTTTGCCCATCTTTGGCTAAAGCGAATACTTTAGTTGTTTTCAACCAACACTCAACACATTATTTATGTGGTACAATATTAAGCAGGGTCAGGGTCAGCGGGATGCCTTCTAGCTTAATGATAATTTCCAGCCCTCCAGCCAATTATTGATTTCCAGCCTTCTAGCCTAATCATAGCTTTCAACCCTCCAGCCAATTATAGATTTCCAGTTCTCCAAGTAATAATTGATTCCCAGCCTTCTAGCCTAATGGCAATATCTACACTCCAGCCTATTTTTGAGACCCCATATTTAAACACGTTGTATGACGTAGTACACTTATATTGACTTGATTTATGATCAAATTTATTTTAAATGTATTAAATACCCAGTATCATAAACTATAAATTTTCTATAGTTTTTTATCTCAGATTGGCCAATATTGGTCTTAATCGATTTCTTAGCCACAGATTGACCATAATTGGGCTTAATCGTTTTCTTGGCCTCAGATTGGCCAATATTGGTCACGATTGGTTTTTTGGCCTCAGATTGTCCAATATGGGTCACAATTGGTTTTTTGACTTCGGATTGACCAATGTTGATCACAATCGATTTCTTGACCAAGGATTGACCAATATCGGTCACAATCGATGTCTTGGCCACAGATTGCCCAATATCGGTCACAATCGATTTCTTGGCCATAGATTGATCAGTATTAATTATTTTATTTCCCCAGTTTGTGGCAAATCGGTCTCAAATTTTTGCAGTCATGGGAGTCACGCACATCAGGCAAATTTGAGATACTTATAATATTTGGAATAAAACTGATATTGGTCAATCTGAGGCCAAGAAACTAATTGCAACCAATATTGATCAATCTGAGGCCAAGAAACTAATTGCAACCAATATTGATCAATCTGAGGCCAAGAAACTAATTGCAACCAATATTGATCAATCTGAGGCCAAGAAACTAATTGCAACCAATATTGATCAATCTGAGGCCAAGAAACCAATTGCGACCAATATTGGTCAATCTCAGGCTAAAAAAACAATTGTGACCAATATTGGTCAATCTAAGGTCAAGAAGGTAGTTTTGATAAATATTGACATATCTGAGGTCAAGAAACCAGCAGTGATCAATATTGGTGAACATGAGGCCAAGAAATTTTTTTTGCGGGTTTATACTCCGATTCGCCCGAAGACCTGATAGGGTTTTCTTTACCTCCTTCATTTCCATGTAGACCATTTTGATTTTAATCGAAAATGTACGACGAAAATGACCATTTTGCCTCTTCACCGACAATATCATGGAATTAATTAGTATAGTTGGTTGTTTGTCGATTTAATTGCAAGGCAGCTCTCATGCATCACTTACTCCTACATGTCCTTCAGCTATGTGAACCTACATTGACGTTCAGTTCAGCTTGAGAATTTCATTCACATGAACTTAAAGTTAAATTATTGCAGGAAAAAATACTTACAAAATACCTGAAATTGCAAGTTCGGGGTCAGGTATTTTGAATTCGTTGTACCTAACTTGTACATGACATTGAGCTCATGTATATTTTTTAAACCCGAATTTGATCGTAACCCGACCTGTACTTTCAGGTGTGGATCATTGATCTACCCGCACTTGACCCGAATCTCAGGTACGTTTTTTGTAGCTGACCCGAACTTGACCCGAACCCGACCCGAAGGGTATTTTTCAGGTACTATCTACCTGATACCTGCAAGAAATTTTGTTCTATACCCTTTAAATACTTCAGTGTTGAAAGAGGTCTACCTTTACATGTATGGGTATAACTCCTGGGAGAATCTCAAAAACAGTATCTCAGTAAGTGTAGTTGTATAGAGAGTCGTTTATATTTAATTATGAAGTTAAGTAAGAGATTGTGTTTTGTATGTATACTAAGAAATAATTGCAACTTGGTACGGATTTGTTTGTACAAATAATTAAGCAAACTCACGCATAGAAGTGAGTGTATGTATCTGCGAGGTAACAGAGAGAAAGGAACGCCGTGAATTTTTATACAGAACAATAACAGAGCCCAAGAACCGACCTAGCCAGCTTCTGAAAACAGAATCAATAGACTAGCAATTACAATCTTTATTTTAAACCGGATATACACCGCAATTATTTGCTACACAATTTGACGGAGCAAAACCGTGGAAAAGACTCCCACATTTGATTGCTAAATCGTTGAAAAACCTGATTTTGACATGCGTCTGCTCGATACCTTTGGGCTCTCCATTTGTGGATTACTGAAAGTAGGAAATATCGATGAAATACAAATATGCATATGTGTTTATCTTGTCATAAATGATTGCTACAGTAAACTCCAGTTGTTTCCTCTTAAACTTGTTTTATCGACATGGGAAATCAAAGTGTATTAAGTAGAAATAACATAATTACATATACGCCTATGTGCAGTACGTAATGTTTGATCATGACAAAATCTATATTTGTTGCTCAATTTTTATTCCAGCCTCCCCATATATGTAGTTTATATACAATTATTATTCAATCAAAACTTCAGGTAGCTTGAGCTTTTAAAAGGAATAAAACCTGTTTCATCGAAATGGGAAATCCCACAAAGTCTAATGAGTTGAAATGGCTTAATTGCATTTACACGTAATGTGCAGTAAGTAAGTGATGTTTGGGCGTGGGGAAATCTGTTTGTTGCACAAGTTTCCCTTCTTAGCATCCACATCTATGTATGTAGTTTACATACAAATAATGAACCAAAACTTCAGGAACATTCAGCTACAATATACATAAAAATGATTCTATTTTCCAATTAAATGAAAATGTCAGAGTTGTCTCCGGATAACAATACAAACCATTGGGTTCAAGTTCCGTGTATTCAAGTCAAGAGAAGACGTCAAATTAATTTACACAACCCAATTTAGTATATAGTATGTACGTAGTATGCATATTACGAGTCCCATAACAAAAGTTATGGGACGTCACTTTCGCTTCGCACGTGATCATGACATCACTTTCCATTAACTTGTGGAAATTATAGAGATGCTGTATAAGTTTCGTCCATTCCGTAAACTTGTCAAGTTCTGTATAAGTTACACTTCATGCAGAACCTGAGGTATGTATGTATGTGCCAGATAATGGGATACTCGCTCGCAAGTCAATAATACAAGGTTCATGATGGGGATTTGAGGTGATCACTGCTAAATCTTGAAGTCACAAAAACCTACTGTTGCAAACTACCCGGAATCAATTGCTGATTCGGTGGTGACAGTTATCTAACAGCACAATTTAGCATTGTGGTGCAAAACGCTCAACCGGTTGACAGTTAACCGCAGAGATAGCAACCCTCCAAGCAGAGATAACTAGAAAACGAAACTATGTTTCTCAAAGTATTTATGCAGACCAGAGGTAAGGGAACAACCAGAGCTATGCAAAATACTTGGTCTTCAATGACAAAATACAAAATAAAATACCTCAAATAAAATATGGAAAATACAAAATACAAAGTAAAATACCTCAGGTTACATTGCTAAAATACAAATAAAAATACAATACATCGTAGGTAATTTAAAATACTCAATTACAAAATACTGTATTTTAAATGCAATACTTTCCTTAAAATACCTACCTAATGCCCACTCTTTTTGGTTTCTAAAACACAAAATCACTTCAAAGACTGAAAACAAGACACATGAGTAACACATTGTTCAAATGTTGCCGAATAGGTCAGTTCATTATAAGTATAATTTAGGTCGTTTTGACTCTTAATGAAGTACATAATATAGATTAATATGAATTTTCTATTTATTACTATTTGAATGTACTTTTGAAATAATTATTATGAAAAAGAGTTAATGTCTGAAAATTGAATCGAGTCGGTCTTCGGCGTACCGTAAATATCGTTGGTGAAGAGGCAAACTGGTTTGTGCTGTACACTGTACAAAAGCATGCTCGCGTGGACCATTTTGCCTCTTCAGTGACGATATGTAATACCGAGAACCTGAACGTATTTGATGTAGTACAGGGATTCATTCCAACCAATGTTATTCCAACGCTAAAATGGAATTTCAGATAATACACATACAAGCTACATACAATGTCAAAGTCAGAAATCATAAAGGTGAAAAGTATTTTGAGCCAAATACTATATTTGAAATACATTTCACATGTCATTGAGAGTAAGTAAATACCAAACACATTTGTACTTACTGGCTCTTAAAATACTAAGTACAAAATACTTTCCCACAGGTGGGCAATTTTGAAATACAAAATACAAAATACTTTGTGGTCTGAAAATACGTATTTGAAAATACTATATTTGAAAATACTGTATTTGAAAATACTCTATAGCTCTGGGAACAACTCAAGCAGAGCACAACTTTACCTCCCTTAAAGGCAACTAAGTAGACCTCTTGACAAGACTAATTTTTCTCAACCAATAGTAATCTGTTTTAAATGAGAAAAAAGGCTAACAATTCAGGGACATAAACAAAGTCCGAAAACCGGGCAATTTTTATATAAAGCATCCACAATTATTACAATTTTTCACAAGTAAGTACAAATAGGCCAATGTGGGCATGAGCTCAAGCACGGATGTCAGCATTGTAACTAATCCGATCAAGTGCATTGTGATGCTGCATTGGTATTAACTAATAAAAATATAAGCTTGTTCGAAATCAGGTTACGGTATTTGGAAACTCGGTTGTCCAAAATTTGCACATAAGTACATATAAAAATCTAAATTTCTCAGGGTAACAAAAACTTCTTTGGGGGTTCTTGTCCAAAAACTAGGGAGTATGAATTTTCATTCACAAATAATTACTTTTCAAAATCCAAATTACAATATATCAATGATATCAATATCATTGATTTTATTATTAAAACAATTAGCGGGGATTTTTTAGTTCCTTGGAAAACTTTGTAATGTCACCAAAGACTACTTGATGTGAAAAAGTTTTTTTTAAGAAAATGTTTTGACGCTCGTTTGTAGTAATTGTTATGAGCTTTCCATGGAGCTATTTGACAGGTCTTGACTTTCAGAATTTTTGACATTACTGGAAGAGACACGGAACGAAGCTGAAGAAATTATGCTTGAGGGGCACAACTGAAGAAAATGTGGAGAATGGCTGGGGTTATTTGATCGGAATTTCATTCATATACTTTGGTATTCATACACGAATTAGCATACCATTTAACATATTCTGGAAGAATTTGTATTAGAACTGTAGCTCTAAACATGTCCGTATCTCATCGTAATTAGTATTTATATTTTTTGCCGAATATCTAATCCGAAACGTAAGGTGCTGAAAATGTCAATGGTATTGAAAATTGGATGGGTTTAATTTAAATATCGAACGTCCGCAACCAATTTGATTAACTATAGGAACATTACCGCAACTTTGAGGAGTACTGCAAATGATATCTGCGTACATATGTATAATTACTTCCAAATATTTTCGTATATAATGTTCATGCGATAGTTGGTGTAACATTCACTTTACCAAGTATTACCGAGCAACTTTGAAATTATAAAGGACAATTTGGCTTTATGTGTGCAACGATGCAAATAATAATAATTATTAAATATTTTGAAAATCTTAAGTTCTAATGCGTTCAACATATTAAATACAAATTACATAAGTTGCGAAACCCAGTGGAAATGTGTCGGGATTGTTACTTTCCACACCTGAATTGTAAATCATTGAATGAGAAATGAACTACAAAATAGCCAACGTTCTTGTTTGACTCTACACGACGTGCTTACATACAAAGCATTGTAGAGGAAATGGATTACAAAGGGAGAACGAACTGTAGAAAAACTGTAGTAGAAAAATTGTTACTCTATTCTCACAATTTGATGTTGTCGATAAGTTGAACTGTTGCACAGTGCATGATATTCCTGCCTTTTTACAAACACATTTCTACCTGTTTCGGTTAAAAAAATCCGGCAAAATACAACTTCTACTGTAGACATCGAATTATAGCACTATGTTAAACTTGAATAGAAATTTTCCTGTTTCTGGAGTGGCGAAGACAGGAATATATATTCAGTTGGGAGTAGGGGTGAGTGAGTATCTCGTTAATTTTAAAATTACCGTTTGTCTCATTACTGTTGTCGAATATACATATTCTAATAATTCACAAAATCTAGCGGATAACATACAATTTTATTCAACTTCACTAATCGAAACCATCCCAACCGCAGAATACTTGTTTTTGGGAATTGACAATTAAATTGTACAGCAAATGAGAACCTTGAAAAGTATAAGTATATGAAAGCCCCCATCAATAGAAATTAGGACCAAGAGTTGAAAACATCCTATGTCTAGCCCAATAGTAAAGCAAAAGGATTGAATTTTCCGTTTTCTTCGGGCTCAAACAAGATTTAATTTTAAACGATGTTGTCGATTAATGAAACAACATGACTCCTCCGCTCTCGTTGATGCAAAAAGATCGAAACAAACGAGATTCTCGTCTCATTCTGTCGTTTTACTCACCCGTAGTTGGGAGCAAAGATCGGGCTATTGCGTATTTTCGAGTAGGAAACTTGTATAGTCCTGCCGTCCTGCGTGTAGACTAGAACCACTGAATAATACTCCATAATAAAACTCTGTCTGGAAGGAACATGTATTTACAGGTACTAAATAAAGTCTACTCAAATCAGGTTTTCTGTACATAATTGGTCCCACACAAATTCCTGAACTAGTCTTCCTCCCTCTTGTCGATCATTCGTTTTATCGGGTTCTAATAATTAGGAAGTCAACTGCAGCGTAAATCTGTAGCATTACCCTTGGATAATTTGGGAAAGACAGAGAAAAATTATTTCTAGCAAATTAAAGGGGTAATTTGTCATGAATTATTTCTTTTTTGATATTTACGAATAAGTAATTATACAAAACAAATTAATTAAGATAGTGACTGAATCAATGAATATAAGAAACCAAGTCGAAAAGAGTAAAGGGTATGGGAAAAAATTTCACTGTTAAGGATTCATAAAGGATGAATAAGATTTGCGCCCTTTGTTAGCAGTTTCTTAGGCAAGTGTACCGGGATCAAGCAATTTCGTCCCTTGTAACGAGAAACCAGCTCTAAATCACTCCCTTCTAACACGATTTTACAGTAGCGACACGTATAACCATTTCTTACAGTGCCCCAAAATCTTTTTTTCCATTTCTGTGTGTGCTATATAAAGAAAATGTAAATAATAAATGATTTGTAGATATTCTTCCAAGTACAGTAAATGGGAATATACAAGTAATAATTAATTGTAGATGACTTAAATAGTAGTTATCAAAAACAGTTTTTTAAGATTCAAGCAACTACAGGACAACATTATTATGTCCCTTTTATGTCATTTATCGTCACTCTTATATCATTATTTCTTGAGATTTTATATTTAGCTGTATGAAAGCCTACAACATTGACAACACCACGTTCCAGAACTTTACATTTCATTAATTACATGCTTTTTAGCATCGTTTGTCTGCCGTCGCCATGGCCAACGATTTTTCCACTAAGGACTTATCATGTCAAGTGGAATACCCAACGGTTGGCTCAGTATCACCAGTTGCAAAAGAAAATATTGCCAACTTCCGGGATGTAGAAAGCCAGGGAGATGCTAGAGCAGTTGTGGTTGTTTTGATAGGTTGGGCGGGAGCAGAAGATAAGTTTCTCAAGAAATATTCGGATACTTATCTAAACATGGGGTATGTTTTTTCCATATGTTTCTTTCCTAAACTAGAACATTCAATGTTTCTATCTTCGTTGTGCATTACGCTATGACTATGACATTTTCTGTTGAATATTTTAGGTGCATCGTCGTACGATTCATCGCACCTCTTCGGGTGACATTCTTAAATTTTGACAAAATACCAAAACTGTCTGTACGCGCTGTTGATATTTTGAAAGAGTGTCAGCTCAATGCACACCCTATGTTCTTCCATGTTTTTTCAAATGGTGGTTCTTTTTTCTATTCACCAATGATTCAATCCATTGCGGCCAAGCATCATGCAGGGGAGTGTGAATTTGATATCCGGGGAACTATTTTTGACTCTGCTCCATATCCTCAGTCGATATCATCTTATTATAGAGCAATGAAAGCAATTGCCAATAACTACACTTGGTAAGAAAATGGACACATATTTTTAACATCATTATCGTTTACTCGGTTGTGAATGAATTATAACGAGTTTTGATCTTTCAGCTGTGGTCTTGATTATATTATTGGTTGGTTGGCCTTTTTAATAATGACGATTCGAGTATTCTGCATATTCCATCAACGCGCTTGGAGGTTCTGTACAAAGGGGGCGACATTTGTTGCTACAGAACTTCCAAATAAGGATCATTTGGTTTCAAGTGATTGGCTAACTCGAGTATGTAAGATGAAAAGACACGCTTTTATTTTCCTGTATTCGGAACAAGATTATATTGCGCCTTGGAAAGGCATAGAACTGGTCGCTCAGACACTACAGAATCGTGGGAATCCTGTAACACTTGTGAAGTTTGAAGGATCAGATCATGTTTTTCACTTCAAGAAGTATCCACAGGTGGCTTTTCTTTAATTTTTAAAATTTTCAAAGCATAAACAATCAGTAAAAATTACCTCAAGGATTTTTGTGAATCATAATGTGAAAATTTAAATTGTAGGAATACGCTTCAGCTGTCACGAAGTTTATTGGTGATACAATGGAATGCTACCAAGGGCCTACAACCTTTTGGGATGAGTTTTAGAGATAGACTAGAAAGGAGTAATCGATGTTTGGGGTATATGAAACAGTGTAAAAAAATAATATTTTGATCTGGATGTCATACAACATGTGATTTGTTAACCAGAAACGTATAGCTTAACCAGTTTCGTGTGAATGTTATCAGACCACAGTGTCCCAAGGCTATCTTCCAATTAAAATGAAGCAATAATTATTATTGGTAGCATATTTTTATACATTGTATTTTTCAAAGCCTTTCAGATAAGATTGGATAAACAATGAACTGCCTCAATTAAACTTTGAAAATAAGTATTTGTAACAGGGATGGATAACGTTATTCATAACGTTATTGAATAACGCTATTATCGGAAAAAGAGAAAACGGTTTACAGTAACGAAAACGAAACGGAAACTATGTAATAACGTTAAACTAAAACTAACCCGAAGGTTGGATTTGCAAAACCAAAAACGTAAACCATAACCAAAAATACAAACGTTATTTTCCGTTTTTACCAATCCCATGCATTGCCATCTTGTAAGCTCCAATAAAACTTAAGCCTGATCTTAAATGAGACGTAAAACGCTTCTATTTCGTATCATTTCAACTAATTCTTTCAACAGGTGCTCTCCTTATGACATATATATAGAAATGCATACCAACTACAGAAAGTCATTCCTTAGCCATTTACATTAGGTAATTGTTTACACATAAGCAAGTAACGGTCATCATTGTTAGTGTTCATTTGATGTAACAAACAAAAGCAAATACCGAAATGGAACAAAAAAAGACGAGCGTAGTGTCCGATTTTTTCCAATACAATCTTCGAGAAAACAATTCCCGGTGTTTAGTGGAAGGCTGTGATTCAATAACACGGGTGAGCCTTGCACCACATGTTTACTACAATTTCAATTGTTGTCAATTGTGATTTTAAAAATGAGCCCAGTGTACTATTCTATTATTGTGTACTGTATAATAATATTAAAAAATATCAATGATTGCAAAAATTCAGGATAAAAAATTCTCATAACCGTTTTTAACCGTATGTCATGAAAGCTGTAACCGTAATTTTGGAAAACTGTTTTTAACCGTTTAACTGAATAGCACGGAAGCCGTAACAGTTTTTACCAATAACCATTTCTTCAGATAACATAAACGAAAACGTTAACGTAAATAATTCTGACAGAAACTTTAAGGTAATAACCAAAACCATATTTTTCGGTTTTCCATCCCTGATTTGTACATACTTTTTTTAATAGGGAGGTTTATAATAGCTGAAGAAAATCGCAACTGATTGTTTACTTCCAATAATAATTGCTGACATGTTCAAAGTTTGTATATTATTTAAACTTCTTTTGTAATAAATGTGTCCTTTCTACAGACCGATACTTCTTGTCCTGAACTAAGGTTCTAAACAGGATAATTCCCTTATCCTATCCGAATCCTATCGGATCCGAATTTTGGCCGATAAAACTGAAGCGCATCCGATCCTTTCCACTTCCATCGGATTAAAAATAACCTTATCCGAAACTTATCCGTAATTTTTCGGATGACATGTTTATACTATCCGAAGCCGTCAAATGCAAAAAAGAAGCTATCCGATCCTATCCGCGGATACACAAATCAATTGTAGAAATTGAAATTGCTCCTAAAGCTGGGCTTTTAGATTTAATATAATATACTGTTAACTTATAACAAATTGTAATGACAGAAGAAACCGTGCACATGTGTATGTTTGTTTGGCAAAACATTTAACATAAACGGTTTAAGAATTAATAGTTCTTTTGTTTTGCATATCAGATATTTTCAAAAACTTACTGGAAAGCAAAATGTGTCTGAATTTCTGGTCAATATATAAATACTTGAATATGTACATGTTTATATTCGTGAGGTTCGGTTCTTGGCTTTCTACAAAAGCTACATGTGCTGAAAAAATCAAAAGCGATTTAAGAAATCACCGAACTAATGTCATGTTGGTGATTACAGCAGATAGCAATTGCTTGAGTGGTCGTCATGTTTTCAAAAATTCGTTTATCCGACGGATTATTCGTAAAACAAAAAGTCGCCATCCGATCCGTTCGGATGGATGTATTAGTGATAGATGTAGTAGTATCCGATCCTATCCGTGATTTTTTTCTGATGGGAATGGTACAACCAAACCTCAGTTTTATCCTATCCGTATCCGATCCGTATCCGTTCGGATATATCCGATCCGTTGAGAACCTTATCCTGAACACATATTACAACAAATTCCATTAATCAATTATAATTTATTATAAATAAATGTATGTACATATATATTTTAATAACAAAAGGCTAAAATGTGTCAGCATCAACAAACCGAATAATTTTTGAACTACAGTAGTTGGAGCAAATTTAAGGCCATCGTACAATTCAACTTGTAACGACTAATGTTGTAGTTTGTTCGTTTTGTATTGTATTTTTTCGAAATTGAACAAAATTAGAATAATTTAAGCTATGTTTTGTTCACCGTATTTTAAACAACACGGATTGTATAAAAACAATCCAAATTGTTTTGTTGTAAAGATCTACAGGAAGTTAAAAATTTGTGAAACCGATTCTTTTTTTTAGTACTAAAGCATATCGTCGGTGAAGAGGCAAAATGATCTAGGTGTATGATCGATTAGAATCAAAATGATCTACTTGCAGTTTCATTAAAGGCAAAATGATCTACTTGCATTGAATTTTAAAATCAAAATGATCTAGATGCAGCTTTTCCTAAAAGCAACATGATCTAGATACAAATTATAATAAAAACAATATAAGTAAACACATTCTAATGCCGGTGTACAAAAATGCGAGGTATTCAAAATCTTTTGTATGTGCATTTAATTCCCCAATGCCTCCATTTCTTTCTTTCAGTAACATTGAAAAAAACATTTGTCAATTATGATTTAACATTTGAAAATGATTTTGAATGTTATGATAATGGTGATGATCGTAGAATACGATTTAAAAAAACTCCACGTTGAGAATTATTAAAGGGAAAACCAATTCAATGTGCACACTAACACATGAGCTTACTGTGATTTTGATTCGTCTTTTAATTCGTCGATTTTAAAATAAATGAATGTTGCAGTTTTCGTAACTAAAAATGTATTAGATGCAATAAGTGAAATTTTCTGCCGGAATGATCCTTAGTAATAGCAAACCCTTCAGAGAATATTAACCCACAACCCTAGGTCAATTACAGTAATGGTTAGCCCTTATAAGGCACGTGTCCTCATTTCAGATGCTAGTTTTCTCACAAAAAAATTATACCAGCACTTAGATCATTTTGCTTTTAAGGAAAATTGTATGTAGATCAGTTTGCTTTTAAAGAGGCTTGCACCCAGTTCATTTTGCCTTTAGGGAAAAAGTTATGTAGATCATTTTGATTCTAATCGATTATGCACCTAGATCATTTTGCCTCTTCACCGACGATATAGTAGTTAATTGATGTAAATTGGACCCGCGTATAAAGCAAGGTAAGGATAAAGAAAGGGCTTTAACTAGTTTTAAGTGGATTTGCCTTACAGTTCCCGTGTAATTTAAGTATTAAGCATGTTGGTGATAGTTTCTAAGATGTAACGCTCGTCCCTTAATTACGTAGTATGAAAAAGAGCTCCTGTAATGTTCGCATTGTCACCATGTATCAACAAACTAGTGTGGTTTCACCTTGTGCAACCCATACGCATAGTCTTGGGTACCTCCGATGTATTGATTAAATTAACCTCGTACTAATAGCCACTAAGGTCAAAATTGAAGTCATGTTGTGACCCACTAAGGTCCAGCTCAGGTCATGGAATTACTTGTGACACTCTAAGGTTAATCTCAGGTAATGGGACTACGGTGACCCACTAAGGTCAATTTCAGGTAATGGGACTACTTGTAACCCACTAGATAGAGTTCGCTCGTAGGAGCCGGAGAGAGAGGAAGTGGCTGTCAGTGGCTCTCTTATCTCTCCAACCTACAGTTCGGGGGACGCATAACATTCGTTAGTCCCAAAGCCCTCTGGTCCTCTATGGACAGTGACTGCGGACTGCCGAGTTGAGTGCCCGTACCTGTGCCGGAGGATCCTCACTGACCCGGGATCCAAGGGCTAAATCCGGAGTCGGGAACTGCACAGTTAAGGGTTTGCACTAACTACATACCATTTGTGTAGTGTGCTGCGGCTGTATGTGCGTTGAGCGTGTACCGGCCATACGGGGACGCAAAACGTACATGCAGGTTGCGGCATACCTATGCAAAGTAGTTGCCTTCCTTTCCTGACTCTGGATAGGGCTGGTATGTAAGCTCGTGCAGATCTGCATGACTCTGCCTCTGCCGTTCTTGGAACATTGGACCGGGGGTAAAGACCTTACGTTGGAGCTCATAGGGTTTGGTAATCTCAAGAATTAGGAATGCTGGTGACTGACAATGGGACGTATATATACGACACCATCAGATCACCAGCAAACCTGAAATCTTTGCATAGATTATGCAAGGGCAGCTCCGACCTGCAAGAGGAGCGGTAAGATAAGGTAAATCGGACATTATGCAAATCAAAGCATGCCACACAATATATGTGTGACCATGCGATATGCAAGTCCGTATATTAAGCAATGCAAGTAACTGGGCGAGTGCAATAAGCCTTAAGGCTTGAGCGCCTCCTAAGGAAATCCACAATGGATAGACTTGGGTCCCATCAAATACATACAACCCACTAGATAAATTTGGGGTTATGGGACTGCTTGTGACCCACTGAGTATTACAGTATTTGAGGAAATATGATTACTGTGAACCACAAAGGTCAATCAGAGATCATGGGACTATATATATATATAGTATAAGTACAGTAAAACCTGTATATAGTAGTTTTCCTAAGGACGCCAAAATTTGACCACATGAATAAATTATATAACGCTAATTTGCCACATTTTTGACTACCTCTGACCCCGAGTAACGCATACGTAACGCTGTCATCTAACCCCCACTATCATGCATAACGCAATGATAACTAATTTATGCATAACTTAAATAATTAGTACTACAATTATATCGGAATAGTTCCATTAACCTTATTCTGTTAATCCTTCTAATCTAACTTTTATTCCAATATAGTTGCAACGCATTCTGTGAAAAGGCACATTAACCATTGCTCTAAATTAGAGCTGTCCTCGTCAAACGACAAATTCAATGGTTTCGTCGATATCTTCGCCGCAAGTCTTGTGAACTGATTTTTTGTGGGAACCCACCGCTTTCTTAGAAGGAAGGTATTTGTGGCACAAAGGACAAATACGCGCTTGTAACTTGGATTTCATTACAATAGTAATCGAAATGAATATTTCCCGTTTTCTCTACAAGCTCCAAATTATGAAGTGCGATTCAATCATTCGACGAAATTACTCGTGTCTTGTAAAAATTGCAGTCCTTTGATTTTCCCACATATTCTTAAAATTGAAATCTCGCTCTCAAATATTTTCACTAAATATGACAAGAATGCCTACGCGTTAAAATCGGGTCTAATCAAATATTGCGTTACGTAAAAGAGTACAAAAGTACCACCTACTGTGCGTAACGTTAGCATAACGTTAAGAAAAACCACCACCGACCGACTAAGCGTTATATGCAAAGGTGGGCACATATCCTATATTTATGCATAAATATATGCAGTTTTTTATGTATGTTCACACATTTTCCGAGTATTTGTATGCAATATATGTAGGCTGCAAGTTTCTACTAAAAAAATGTATGATATATGTATGCTGTGAATACTGTATGTACGAGTATGTATGTATGTATAAAAGGCCGGGAGATTTAGGTATGTATGCACCGTGTATGTTCAGCGAACTCCATCTGTATTTTCTTAGCATGGTCTGTGTCTATTGGTGTATTCGCATTTGTTATTTCCTGCTGCAATGCAAACGATTTCTACACGTTTTGACTGGAACCTACGACACTAGAAATTAATATTTTTAAACTTAACCATCATATATTGTATTTAGCTTTATAAAGGTTCATAACGTTCAACTGTTCAACATACACTTTTATAGGCACGTGTACATATATTTATGCATAAATTTATTTATATGCATATATGTATGATTATATTTCTGGAAAAATTTATGTATGCAAAATGTATGCTCTTTGAAAACTATAAAATGTATGTATGATTTAGGATATGCAATTTTTTTGCCCAGCTTTGGTTATATGATTTATGCATGCCACCTAATTCCTGACTCCATCGCTTTTCCTTATTCAAATTCCTTATCTTAAACAGTCTCATAGCTCAATACTATGCTAAGTCTCATAGCCAATTATATTTGGCAATTAAAATTGGATGTTAATGCCTTTTTTGATATTTTTAAAAGAAAGCAAGTATATTGAGTACCAGATAGGACGATAGTATGAGACTTAGCATAAATTTTACCATGGGGCTTAGTTAGCATAGTATATTATCATGAGACTTACGAATGTTTTTACCATGGGACTTATCATATCATATTATCATGACATCCGGTGTCAGTTGGCATTGTGGCAGTTGTTACCAACCAAGTATTTATGGAGGGGGCAAAAAATAATTGTGGCAGTTGTGCCTGGGGCAGTTCGCCCAATGGCAGTTGTGATTTCGGCAGTTGTGAAGGTGGCAGTACGCCGGACACGGTATATTTGATTTACAGATTTGTTATATTTCTTTGTTTCAATCTTTCCTTTCATATTTCGTTCTCACAGGCGCAATGGTTGATAGATTTTATCGGGCTCGAATATTTCCAGGGATAGATTTACGGGGTGGCCCACCCTGGCCCGGTCAGGGTAAAAAATTTAGGGCCAGGGTAAAAACATGTTGACTAAGTCCCTCAGATTGCATGTGTAAAGGCCCACAAATCTATTTTGAGGGTTAGAGCCAGGGTAAAAATTATTTTATTATGAGATTTTAAGTGTAAATAGCGCCTTTGAAATTCTTCAAACATTTTCAAAATATCACAACATTAACAATCCGAATTGGTTTGCACATCTACAGTAACACCTGTATATAATGCCCGTTCATATAATGGATTCCTGTTAATAGTGGTCATATTTTACTTCCCGGTCCCAACTTCTATCCTTTAACATAGGAAACTCCCTCATATAATGGTTTATAATGGTCTATATAGTGGAAACCTGCTCATAGTGGACTAATGATCGTACCCCTTCAGTTAAAAATGCAGCTTGAAGGACCTGTATATAGTGGTCAACCAGTCAGAACGAAGGGATACAACTCGCACGAACCCTTACCAATAAACAGTTGCTTGAGTTTAACTCAATTAACAGCATTCGGACTACGTTTTTAAGTATTTGAAATTTTGAAGCGGTTTCGTGCACTACATCAAATGCTTATATATTTATATATTAGGTCCATTGTATTTATGCAGTGCTGCGGACAAGTTCAAGTAATACTTGAGTTTTCAAGTCAAGTTCAAGTTCGGGTCCAGTTCAAGTAGGCCAAGTTTTTTACTTGAATCTTTCGGGTCAAGTTCAAGTACGTACTCGTCTTGACCATGACATTCTAAGACAAGTCAGGTTCAAGTACAAGTAAGAGAAATTTACGTGAACCTCAAGTCAAGTTCAGGGTCAAGTAATTGAAACAAAAAACTTGATCATGAACTTGAGATTTCATGGTCAAGTTCAAGTAATTTTAGATTGCGCATGCCATAAAGGACGGAAGCCATTTCAAAATCACAATCTAATTTCTTGTCATGTTCAGGTATTTTGTTTGCGTATTGTTATTTGACGCATCAGTCATTATAGTCAATAGGGTCGGTTAACGTGTCTATGAAACTCAAATATATAGGATTACGAAGGACCACCACAGAGGAAGCTGTGGACTTCAATTTAAATACAAGTTAAAGTTGTAAGCTTTAACTAGAGCTATCTTTAGCTTCGTGAGATTACTATTATTTTCACTTGCAATCACTTTTACTATAAGATGATACGATAGTTCTCTTTTACGATAAACTCTAAAATCAATCTGATCTTTATTTCATTTCTACTATCAATCATAATATCATTGCATCCATTTGATTACATTGTGAATTAGAAAATTACCAATCATATTATTGCATTACTTTAAATTATTACATTTGGTTTGATAATCACTTTCATTTCATATCAATAGTACATTTTGCTAAATTTTAACAATCCAGACTAATTTACATTAAATGTTTACTTAAATCAAAGGATACTAAATTTCCACTGCTCCGACAATACAGTGCAATGGCTCATTTTAAAGAGCATTTAATTCTAAACAAAACTGTCCGAAATTATATTATAATTACAATTATAATAATTATCTTCATTAGTAATACATTTTATTAATCTGAATTACTTACAATATTACCCCATAAACCCAAAGGATACTAAAGTACCATTGCTCCGACAATACAATGCAATGGCTTAATTTAAAGAGCATTTAATTCTACACAAAACTGTCCGAAATCATGCTCCTATACATACAATTATAATACTTATCTAATTTATAATAAATACTATTATTCTGCGCCAGTAACACGTATGTTATAAATCAAAGAACAAAATTCAAAACCAGAGTCCGTTGTATAGAGGTTTTGTTTAACTGACATTGTTAGTTGTTGCAGTAACCTCTAGGTGAAATGAAAGAATTGTCTTGATAATTCGTATTATTACTTTATTTTTATTTATTTTTATTTTTTAATTATTAGTTTCAACTTAGGTAAATAATTTTCAATATAAAATGAGCTTGGATTGCCCATTACAAAAAGCATTTAATAAACAAGTACATACTAGTTTACTTTATTAATTATTAAGTTAAGAATACTGGGAATGCTCAAATACAGCTCACAGTGAAGGTCCATTATAAGAGATCAGCTTATAAGGAATGTATCGATATGCGGGATGAATTTGTTTGACCTCAACTTTCATTTACACAGTTAGACGTTTCTTGTAAGGGAAATTCCTTTACAAATTGTACTATCCTTTATACCTAACTTTTACTGTATTCAGTATAGGCTAAAGAATGTCCTCGAATGGTTTTAAATAAAAAATAGCATCAAAATTGTTTTCTGAATGCGTTTTGGTTTTAAGTCCGACGGAAATAATTTGCAGATGTATGCTTAAAACTTTTGTGAACATATTCTATTTCTTGTGATACTTAACTTGAATTATCAAGTTCAAGTCACGTTCAAGTCATGGTCAAGTCAAGTTCAAGTCAAGTTTGGAACTGTAACTACTTGATCAAGTTCGGGTCTTAGAAAATTTACTTGATTAAATGAACTTGACAATTCAAGGAATTACAGGAATGCGAGTTATCAAGTTCAGGTTCTGTCTTGAAAATTACTTGAAGTTTCATGGTCAAGTCAAGTTCATGGTCAAGTTTTGAAATTACTTGACCTGATCGCAGCACTGTATTTAAGTACCTTGTTTCTTATTAGTGCTTTGAAGTATTTTAAATTAATTATGAGTGGTTTATAATCAGCATAATATAATTATTAGTTGTTTTGCAAGAAATCAAATAATTTAGTAATGATTCGATCGAAGTTACGCAAAGTTCTCACTCTCTCTAAGAAACTTACAATTATTATTGAATGTATTGAAAAAAATCCCAGAGTGAGCTTGTTGAAGAGCTAAAAATTGCCAAACAATTAGCGACTATTTAAAAAAATGTAAAATAACTGATTTTCAATAACGTATACAATCAAAATTTGTCGGATTCCTGCTGGTATGCCTGCATGTGTATGTATTTATATAGTGACCCCTGACCACTATATACTTATATAGTGGTCCCTGTGTATAGTGGTCAAATTTGGGCGTCCCTAGGAAAACCATTATATACAGGTTTTACTGTACATGGTCAGGAGATTTTGTTGGGGAAATTTTTGTCCAGCTAAGCTCAATGGTATAAGCCTTTGTGCCGACAAGGTGAAAACCGAGATCGCTCCAGGATTCCTTTTGTTGAGAAGTCTCCCATAAATTTTGGAAAACTGGGAAATTCGAAGTGGTAGTTCGATCATTCATGAGGTCAGGGGAACGTTTAAACCAAATTTGAAGCAATTTGTGCCTAAATGGGCTGTTCAATTGGTATTCATTTTGGTATTAATTTGATCGAGCGATTAGTTAAATTCGACTTGTATAGCCAAATATTGAGTTTGGGAGAGAACTTTAGTGGGCTGGAGCGTTGTACCATAATTTTTTTATGTTAAATTGTCAACTAGCTATAAGAAACGAATTGCCCTGTGAAACACGGGGTTTTTACTAGTTAATCTTATTGTAAACATTTTAATTTATGAAATTATGACTACTGTTAGAACTCAAATTATAAAATTTCTGAATTGTTCAGTAATCTGATGGATAGTCATCCAATCGTTTGTGAGTTAACACAAGAGAGCAAAAAGGTAATTACTCAATGAAATTTATCCTATCTAGGCGTACAATAAATAGCCCTGTTTCAAACCTTTCCTTTGACAATTGCCACCGTCCTTAAATTGAGCACATTTTCCATTAAACTACTTATCCAGAGTCAACCTGTAGATAAACCTGTTGCTCAAGTTTTAATTCTTACAAATTACCCTCCCCATGCACACTAATGAGCGAAATGAAATTCGGTGGGAAATTAGACACCTTGCTCAATTTTTTAAAGCACGCTTATGTTTGGAATGTTATGAATCCGCTTTCCACCTGAAACTAGGGCGAGATGCCCAAAATACATATTAGTGCGCTTTAAAACATTGAGGGATATCCAATTTCACATCCAATTTCATTCTGATCCTTAGTGGGCATGGGGCGAAGGTTACTTATTAGCATCCACACTTATGTAGTTTACGTACAGTAAACCAAATACAGAAAAAGTAAAACTCCAGGAAGCTCGTGCTGTAATGGGTATAAAACCTGAGTTACTGAAATCCCGCAAAGTCTAATGAGGGGAAAAAAGTAATTGTAAGTTGCAAATCATTTCTATACCCTTTAAATACTCCAGTATTGGATGAGGTCTATCTTGACATGAACGTGTATAACTCCTGGGAGAATCTCACAGTCAGTATCATTTCAGTATGAGCCGTTCAGTTGTTTATATTTAATGATAAAGTTAAATGAGAGACTGTGTTTGAGTATGTAGTTATTAATAATTATGTGTTATGAATATGTTTGTACATATAATTAATCAAGCTCACACATGAGAAACTGAGTGAATTTGAGAGGAAAACGAGAGAAAGGAACGTCACGATGCATAAGAATAAAAGAGCCAGACACCCGACCTTGCAAGCTTCTGAAACCTGAATCAATAGACTCGCCATTGCAGCATTACTTTAGTTGTAAGTTGTAAATGAATTCTGTGTTTGTCATGCTGAAGTTAAAAAGGGAGACTCTCTTATCTACATTATGTATGATCCGGCGCTAATAAAATATTTCAGAAGTTTGTTCTTGTCCTAAATTTCGTGGGCTAAATTAATCAAAAATCTAATAGCTAACATCGAGCTTGTTTTTATTAGCACGGTTTAGTTTCCCAAAGAAGTTTGAATTTCTTTATGCTATATGGAAATGTTTTCTTTGAATTTAGCTTCTATCCTCTATGAGTTATTTTTCATATTTAGATATTTTAAATATTTAGATAATTATAGTATGCATTTTGGAAGCTACATAAAAATGGGGCACCATGACGTCACTTTAGGTGGGTAGTGGTCCTAGGAAGCGTATAACATCACCGTTACACGCGGTGGGTGGTAGTAAACTTTCCTTAATTACGTAATACTTCATAGCCCGTAACAATCGAACGTTATAAGTTGTAATTCTGCGCCTACGAATATAGAATATAAAATATTCGTTGACGTGTTTTGTAAGGTCGGTATACGATGTGGTATACGCATGCAATCCTGTCATGACGACAAATGCTGTAATTTGTTCGTTTTTTTTTTGGAAAATGAACAAATGTAGATCAATTTAAGTCGTGTTTTGGTTTATTTTGTTTTTTGAACAATACGGATTGTTTAAACAACAATTCAAACTGTTTTGTTCCAAGAATCTATAGGAATATAGAAATTTGTGAAACTGAAACATACATTTTAGTACTAAAGCATATAGTACTTGATTGGTGTAAATTGGACCGCTAATGTGAAATTGAAGTCATGGGACTATTTGTAACCCACTAATGTCAAACTTTCAAACTCGAAATATTCTTAAACTAGACTTATTATAAAGCAACAGTATTTGACCAACTAGTTTAAATACAACTCATTAGCTGACAACTTTATACTTGAACCTTTCTTCAGTACTTCAGTATTTATTAAAGAGAAGCGTGTATAGTGAAATTGCTCGATTTTTATCTTGTGACTCAAAAGGCTTTTGTACAGAAGCACCTACAAAGACGAAACCAACGGCAAATCAAGAGTTTTATCATGTGGTTTGTCAAACTGTCCATAGTTTTCCGATTGTCGAAATTTCATGAAAGGAAAAATTTTGAAACTGGCATCAACCATTGATTTGGGTACTTGAAGTCATCCCAAACCATATTGGAGTTGGTTTCACTGCCTTCTGGTTTTCCATTTTCGAAATTTCCTAAAATTTCAAAATTCTTCTTGAACATTGATTTTGGAACTTCAAGTACTGCCAAATCATGCTATTGGTTTAACTGCCCTTTGTTTTCTATTTTCTAAATTTTCCGAAATCTAGAAAAGTTTTAAAACTTCTGTTGAACATGATGCCGGTACTTCATGGAATATCAAATCATGTGGAAGTTGGTTTAACTGCGTCTTGTTTTCGATTTTTTTGTTAGCAAGTTTCCTGGCCGCCTAGATTTAGTACTGTACTTTTTGCGCTTTTTTGGAAATTTATTACACAATCTTAGCGAACGTAGCGCGTATTCAGCCCGAATTTAGAGGTTTTAATTTATTATTTTTATGAGCGAAGCGAGTTCTAGAACGCTGTTTCTGTCACGAAAGTCTCACAATCAGTCACATCCTGGTACTCGAATAACACAGAAACACGCTACTCGCCTCAATGAACTCACAGTGCCCCAGAGTTGTGAAGGATATCGTTAGTTTTTAGAAAGTGAAACTTTCTTATAGACGAGTCATTTCCGTCCGTCCGTCCATCCGTCCGTCCGTCTACAAAATCTTGTAAATCGCACAACTCAACAACGGAATGACATACGGACATGGGACTTGTCCCAAAAAATCGAACATGCATTCTAGATGTGCCTTTTGATATTTTCCCTGACCCAGGGTCAACCGTTTGACCTCTGAAAATTAGTTCTGGATACAATTATCAAAATATCTTGCATTTGCTATACCTTTCCAATGGATTGACATATGGTCGTGCGTCCTTTACAGTTAAAAATCAAACTCTATTTCCCTACCCTACTAAAAATCTTTAAATATAAGTTTCACTTTCCTGCACATGCAAACAAAGTTTGCCCAAATCAGTGCAGTGCACGGATTTTTTTAACAATAGATTTCTACTGACCAAAATAATTGCAATTAACTTTTCATTTGAACACAAGTCATATACATACAAAGAGCGCAAGTTCAACAGGCGTAAGCGTTCAAGAAAAACAAAACTTTTAGGAGCGTTCAAAAAAACGTAAAAGTTTTAGGGACGTGAGAAAAATTTGGCCGGTATTTTTGGAATTACCCGCGTATTATAATTCAGTTTAGCAGACCGAGCCTGCGGTCTGGTGGTGTAGCGAATCTGTAAGGTTGCAGAAGAGCCGGCTTTCGACTCTAGCTCACCCTAAAATAATTTCAGGTCCTTTCTATCTTTCCCTATACACTATCGGTATGCAAATGAGGTTTGGAGGCGGCCCTTGACCACTCCCTTGTCTGCATATCTTCCCTCTCTATCTGTAGCTTTACATTTCATTCTCACTCTATAGCTATGCCGGGCAGCAGGTGTAGTCCAGCACTGAATGTACTCAACTACCATCGTTGAGGAATGGCTGCAAAGCCCAGTGCCCCTGCTGCTTCGGAGGTGTGAGTAGTGAGAGAGATGGATGTTGGGTTCTGGGGGATGTTGCGGCTGGATACAGGGCGCACTAACGCTCACTCAACCGAGTGAGTGGTATTACGGTTGCCTCGGCTCTACTGGACCTGTGCTTACCTGCAAACACAAGGCTTGTGCTCCTTCAGTTCGTCGTGGGATATATTCTCCTTCTATGTTACCTTGCTCTCTCACCTCCTTAGATTAAGTAAATTAAGTTATATGATTGTTACAAACACAAATACACTTGCAATGTACGGATGATATGGGCTCAGCCCGAAAAGATTCCTGAATAAAGAATTAAATAAATAAATAAATAAAAAATAATTCAGTTTAATATTTCTCTGTAATAACAGCATTAATTTTATTACAATACAGAATAAGCATTTACAGTATCTGGTCAAAACCTTTAACAATGCCTAATGTCAAAATGATATTTTTTTGTAACTTCACAATTGACAGGGTTTTAAAATTTAATTTCGCATTTATCAGCAATGACTGCACTAATTAATCTTGTTAAAATTGGAATGATTACTTTGAGAAGTAATTCCAACATTTTAAGTGAGCAACATCAGACAGGTATTTTGGGAATTACCTGGGTTTTAACATTTCATTCAAATTAAAAACAAGCATTCGTGTTGTAAGTAATTTCAAAGATTTTTCAGGTTTTACTAAATTTGGGGTTTATTAAATTTCTTGCAAAAGGCCTTTTGATGTAACAGTGACTTATAAAGGGCAAAAGTGATTTCATAAATCTCATTGAACAATAAAATATTGGACGTATACAGAATGGTTATTACCATGCTGCTTTTTAGTACCGAAGCGAAGCGAGAGTAGCCCCTATTGCGAAGGTCTGGTTGTCTGCCTGTCTGTAGAGGCTGTATCTGCAGATATCTGCAGAAGCATTGCTACTACACACTTAATTTTTTTTACTGGGACAGATCATGCAAAAGGGAAGAGCCCTTTTGTTTTTAAAGAATATCGTGTCATCCGTTTGACCTCAGAAAATTAAATGAGATCACGTATAAACTCACGGTAATACATATGTGCGCACAATGGGGAGTACAGCTTGCGCCATCTTTTGTGGGATTGTTGCTCGCACTGAATTTCAAAAAGGAAGAACCCTATTGTTTTTGAAGGACATCGTGTCATTCGTTTGACCTCAAAAAATTAAATGAAGTCACGTATAAACTTATGGCGATACTTATGTAGACAAACTACTACATACCGCATGCTCCATCCGTCTTGCAAAGTGACGTTTATTATTTTTTGTTTTCCTCAGTTAACGTCTTTGCCCAGTACATTTAACTGTGACAATAACAGTGGGAATTAAAATACACGTTTCCTTGTACACATCACATTGCTGTTCATAGGGAGTTACGAGAAAACTCCGCCGGGGATTTTTACGCGGAGTTTTTTACGTAGAGAAAATTCCGCGGGAGATTACTACGCCAGGGGAGAGAAAACGTGGAAAAATTCCTTTGGAGATTCTTACGCTGCATTTTAAATTAAACCCGGAAAAAACAATTTAACTATCAAGATTAATATTTTCAGTCGAATTTTCTGAGACACTGTCAGTACAAATTGTTCCAGCGAATTCTTTAAATTCATAATACCAACTAGAGCATCTCGGGCGGTGAAAATTTGCGGGTAAGAGCTTAAAAACCCGTAAAACCCAGTGAAAAATTCCGAGTTGTGCATGCAGGATCAACGGTTGTGTATGTACTGTAAAATATTTACTATTTCTATAGTTATTTTACCATAGATGAAAATGTGTTTTCTAATAATTTGTTATTTCAGTTTGAGTTTGTAATTAGTTTAGCAATTGTGAGTTTCACTGGTCAACTAGAATAACCAATCAATTCTCCCCGAAAAAACTATAAAAACACAGCCTGTAACAAGTTAAGTCTCATTTGAGAGTCCATGATACTTGGACACATATGATGGGAAACTGACTGGGATGCCTAGTTGGTCAAAATATATTATACAGGAATGATTGAGATACTCAATTACTGAAGATTAGTTTGTTTCATATATTAATGTATTGAACGTACTCAGCTCTAATATGTGTTGTGTGTTATATGTCATGTTGGTTCATTCGACTTGAATAAAGATAGCGTTGTATGTTGTCATGTAGGATGCCTAATAAACCTTGCGCCATTTATTGAACTATTTAATAGTTATATTGTATAGAGATTATCTATTGAGCCTATTAAAAATCTCTTACAAAAAGCTCAACCGGGATTTGTTTGGTGTATAATAAATATTTATTGAGAATTAAATTGAAATTTCAATATGCCGAGACGGAATTATAGAAATAATAAAAACGCTAGGGTGACGGAACGATTTTCAAGTACAATGAATGATAGTGTATTGGAAAATACGAGAAGCGATGAGAATCATGTACCAGGAGATGGATTGGTGGTTTCCAGTAATAATCAGTTGTGTAACCAGTTGATGCAAAAGTTAACAGGTGTATTAACGAATCATTTGACTTCTATTAATGAACGTATGTCTAGCATTGAAAAACTGTTACAGTTAGAAGAAAATCGGTGTAATGATAATGAGTATAATTATATTGCACGATTCAATCATGATAATGATGAGCAACAGTTTTGGACAAATGAGGATGGTGAGAGTGGACAATTTCGTGAGCAAGTTCCGAATGTATATTATGATGGAAAACGGGGATGGATAGGACAAGATATGCAGTATGTTAGGGATCAGCGAGGAGATGATGGGAATATTAAGACGCAGCGGTTGAAAGCAAAGGATGTACATATACCCAAGTACGCTGGATCTCTAGAATTAAGGACGCCTTATGATTTCTTATTGGAATTAGAAAAATATCAAACTGCGGTAGGGTATTCGGATGATGAAATGTTAAGACTGGTTATTCCTTATGCTTTCATTGATGATGCTTATTTATGGTACAGGAGAGTTTTGAAGATGTATTCTTTTGAAAATTTTGATGATTTTAGAAGGTATTTCAGACGATAATTTCAGAGTGGAAATTATGGTAGGAATATGCTACGAGATCTGGATAGTAGATATCAGGGAGTTGAAGAACCATTATGGAAGTTTATCTGCGTGATAGATGATTTCTATGAGAGAATTAATCCTGAAATTAATGAGAAGGTAAGATGCGAAAAAGTTTTAGAGTTGATGCATCCACAATATAGGGCGAAGGTGTTGTCATTCAGGAGAGAATTTAATAGTTTGAAAGAGATGATGGATATTGCTTATGATGCTCAATTGAGTGTAGCATTGGATAGGGAGTATAAATCTCCAATTCTTAATCAAGGACTGGAACCGTCATTGGCTTATCGCACATGTGAGTACATCTAAGGTAGATGATACGATCGTGGATAGTAATGTGAAGGAAGTGAAGTGTTTGGAAAGATCTTATAGTATACCTGAATTACAGCGAAGTTCATTTGATGAATATGGAGCATTCCATCACAAGCAAATTGAAAGTAAGAGTGATGATTCTAATGGTCCTAATTGGAGACAACAGCCCGAAGTGCATTTTCAAAGAAATGATAGTCCTCATCCTAGACGATGGAATAATAATAATAAACACTGGAATAATAATCACGGAGATTATAATAATCGGAGTAATTGGGGTAGTATGTCAAATCAGAATACACATAATCAGAATTCTGGAGTGAATGACAACCAAGAGAGAGGACGTAATAGTGGAGAAAGTGCTAGTGGAAGTAAAAGCAGGGATTCATCCCAACAAGGACGAAACACACCAGTACAGGGAAACAGTCGTCCACCGAGCAGGCAGTGAGGCAAACCCAGGCGGTACCGATGGATCCTCACTATGATTTAAATGAAGATATACGCTATTCAGAATTACAATATCCTCCTGTATTTATGGAAATTAATGTGTTAGATGTGAATGTTCAGGCTTTATTAGATCCAGGAGCGACAATGTCGGTTTTAGGTTCTAGCTTTGTAAACTTTATAAATAGTAAACGAATTTGTATACAATTCGATATGAGAGACGTACTAACAGTAAGTGGGATAGGTAAAATCGATGGACTTGTAGATTTAATGATTGATACTCCTTTTGGTAAAATCGAACATAGGTTTGTAATAATATTATCTTCTAAAAGGGAATGTATTTGGGGTAGAGATTTCTTAGGAAAGTATAGAATAAATGTGTGTGTTAGTGAAGGATCATGGTCATCTGATTTAATACCTGATGTAGATATAGATATTAACTTTATTGATACAAGTGAAATGTTGAATTCTAGGGAATGTTTGAATATTGAAAATAATGATAGTATGAATATTATAAATGATAAAATAGAAAACAATGTTAATTTAAATTCTGATTATAAACTGAAATTTAAGGAATTATTTCGGCAATTTACTCCTATGTTTTCTAAACGTCCAGGTAAATGTCATTTAGTTAAACATAGAATAGATACTGGCAATGCAAAACCGATTGCTTCAAAACCTAGAGCAATGACACCAGCAAAGCGAGCAGTGTATCAGAATGCTATTGATGAATTACTTGAATTAGATTTGATTGAAAGATGTGAAAGTCCATGGTGTTCAGAACCAGTAATTGTTCCAAAGAAGAATGGTGATGGTACGACTGGGTATAGAGTTACGTTCGACTATAGGAAAGTTAATGAAGTAACTGTTCCTAACAAGATTTTTGCTCCACGTTTGCAAGATGTTATAGTTGCACTTTCTGATGGGATTACATTTACAGTACTGGCTGCACCATCAAGTTATTTTCATATTGAAGTTGCAGAGGAAGATCGAAATAAGGGACGGAAAGGGTTATTCCGCTTTAAGGTAGTACCGTTTGGATTGAAAAATTCTGGGGCTACTTTTCAAGATACAGTGGAATTAGCCCTTGGAGAAGGATTATGGATATATGTGATTGTCTATGTGGATGATACTATATGCTGGAGTAAATGTCTAGATGATCATTTAATTCATCTCGAGTTAGTATTGGCAGCCTTATTGAAACATGGGTTCCATATAAATCCAAAGAAGGTACAAATTGCGCAGAAATCAGATGCATTTTTAGGTTATTTGATAGGAGAAGGGAAGTATAGACCATTGGCAGATAAAATAAAAGCTTTAGAAGAATACCCAGTTCCTAACAATGTAAAATCCGTTCAACGATTTATTGGATTTGTGGGATTTTATCGTCATTTCTTTGACAAGTTCGAAAATATTGCAAGGCCATTGTATCGATTATTGAGAAAAGGGGTAAAATTCTTATGGACAGAGGATTGTCAAGCTTCATTTGATAAGTTTCGTAATGGTTTAAATGAGGTATCGTGTTTATATATGCCGGATCTTAACAGGTCATTTATTATTAATACTGATGCTAGTAATACAGGAATATCAGGTATATTAGGACAGGAACGAGATGGTAATAAGTATCCTATTTGGTTTGCTAGTAGAGGACTAACACCAGCCGAATTAAATTATTCTACAACTGAAAAGGAGGCGTTAGCTATCATATATTCTATTAGAAAGTTTCGCGGGTTTATTGAGTTATCGAAATTTACGGTTGAAACGGACCATAAGGCACTAACGTATTTGAAAACAATCAAAGACCCAACTGGAAGAATAGCTAGATGGATGTTAGAATTACAGGGATACGAGTTTGAGGTGAAATATAGAAAAGGTATACATAATGAAGCTGTCGATGCTCTGTCTCGTGTTTATGAAATGAATATAGTTGATGATGTTCCATCGATTAGTCGTAACTCGCTGATAGAGAGTCAATATAAAGATCAAATATTATCACAAGTAATAGCATATTGTTCTAATCGTTCATTAGAATATCCTCAATGTATTATAAAACTTTCACGAGATGCTGAGTTAGCGGATGATGGATGCTTATATAAATACGTTGGAAGTTTGTCTAAATTATGGGAAAATGAATCGAAGTTTTGGAAGCTATGGGTACCACAAGATCATGTTAGGATGATATTGTTGTATTTTCATGCTAATGATTTGTCCGGGCATATGGGTATAAACAAGACGTTTAAAAGAATTGAAGAACGATTTTATTGGAAACGCATGCGATCAGATGTTATAAAGTTTGTGCGGTCGTGTGTTGTTTGTCATAAGTCTAAGTCGTCTCATACTTATAAAATTGGAATTGGTACTTCTCCGGATATAGGTGAACCCTGGGATAATGTATGTGCAGATTTATGTGGACCTTATGTAAAAAGTCGAAAGGGAAATAGGTATCTTTTGGTGGTTATGTGTAATGCTACTAAATATGTTGAACTTTTTGCCCTTAAATCAGCAACAGCAGCAAGTATAATTAAAAGGCTTTGGATAGTTTTCCTTAAATGGGGTTTTCCTTTAACAATTACAAGCGATAATGCAACGCAATTTAATAGCAAAAGATTCCTGCAGTGGTGTAACTCTCTGAATGTAAAACCTTGGAAAATTGCTTCTTACCATCCACAAAGTACGATATAATCGTACTATAAAAGATCCTTTAATTACACAAATCGACAGGTGTATCGATTAGGATCGTAAATTAGATGAGACAGGTTTTGCAATAAATACATCTAATAATGATACAACGGAATTTTCTCCAGTGTACCTAAATTTTGGAAGGGATTTAAAAACCCCTATTGATAATGCATTCCAAATTGTAACGTCTGGAATTGATCATAATGACGCGTTTAGTGACCGAATACAGTTTATTATCAATCTTGCTAGAGATAATACTTATGATAGTCAACAGAAATATATGGCTATCTGTAATAAGTGCAGGAGTGAGTCTAAGTATAAAGTGGGGGATTCGGTATATTCAATTGCATTGAACATTTCAAACGCAGCAAAAGGAATTACAAGTTCATTATGTAAAAAGTACTCAGGTCCTTTTGTTATTTCCAAATTAATATCCAATACAATTTGTGAATTGAAATGCCCAAGATCATTCAAAGTTGTTGGCAGAGTTCATGTCTCTCGTTTAAAGCCTTCGAATTTCCCTACTTGAAATATACTCAGTTTTGTATGAAGTGTGCTATCGAAGAAGTAGGCGGCGAATGAGATAAGATGTAGGAATGAATGGAGCAGAGAGAGTACATGTGAATGATTGTATTGCATATATCTGTTGCATGGTTGGAAGCCGAAAAACGACAGTTTTGAAATATCACTGAGACAGTACGGAAACCCAGAGCGATTGGTTTAATTATATGAATTATATTTATATTTCAGGAATCTCAATTCAAAAAATGTTCTTGGATATAAATAGTTACATTTCAAAACTTCAGTAATCTATAATTCTACATGTTTATAACGTTTCTTTTACAAGCATAAATTCATTCTGCTGCATTTGATAGAGAGTGATGCACTACGTGCTTATGTATACACCCATCTATGGAAGTGAGTAATGACTCCTAAACTAATTGGTAGGTAACCATATAGTCGTATTAATTGAAAGTTGACGCGAATTCGTGGTTACTATAGTTACATAAATGGGTCAGTATGCTCATTCTAACAATTTGCAATGGCGTATAATTTGTTGATAATAATAAGCCAATTATTTTGCTTTATTCCTTGTTGAATGATGGATGATTAATAGCAATTCCAATAATAGGGTTTATGATATTAGTTACCAATTGTATCAGCAGGAGTAACGTGCTTTAATTTTGTTTGCTTCACGGAAAATTGTAATTTCATGAAAATGAAACCGTTCGTGGTTACCGACTTCGCTCTCCCAGAGAAAACTGCTGCAGATATTCTTCATTAAAAGTAGTATAAATTAGAGCTGAGTACTAGTACATAGGTGTAGGAGTGAGTACATCCATGGTAATTAATTTATACAATTATTTGTGTTTAATAAAGTCCAAGTTGAAGGGAAAAGCTGCGGAGCTGTATAAAGGTGGTTGTTTCAATGAACCCAAAGATAGTTCCATATTTAAGAATGGAAAGAAGATCAAACCATCGCAGTTGCGTAGGCAACGGTGTAGATCTGCTGCGTGCCATGCTTTAAAACGAGAATCAGCTATGAACCAGTATATGAGTCAAGTTAGATTGGAGGCTGATGTTAGAAAGTCGGAGGAAGCGAAATTGGCTGAGAGTAAGTTCAGATTGTTCAAGAAGGTCGAGGTGCAACACAAAATGGACGATATCAAGTACTGTATTCCAAAGAAAAGGATTAAGGTACCTATACCTAGTAGTACTTCGTATGTTCCTTGTCCACCATTACCGAAGGTAGTATTCATGAACCAGGCGAAAGAGGGTCAGTGTGATAGCGACAAATCTTTGACTGATTCTATAATCACTGTGAGAACCAAGCCGACGGAAAAGAGCCTTATTGCTAGTAATCAACCCTTGATCACTGTGAAAACCAAGCCGACGGAAAAGAGCCTTATTGCTAGTAATCAACCCTTGACACCAATTGTTGATGTTGACAATGACCTCGATGATCGTTCGTTACCACTAGCTTTGCCGGTTGATGAAGATGATGATGGACCTGTTGATCCTGTCTTTATTAAAAAGGTTCGCGATTTGGAAAAGATAATGAGGGACCCAAAGACGCTGATTCAAGTGAAAAAAGGAAAATACGGTTTCCATATGACTATTTCCATTAAGAACAATGGCCCGGTAAAAAAATATATGGTTGCCACTTTGAGTGAGGATCTATTGGTTCGGTCGGTGAATGTAAAGGAGGAAACTAAAGGTTCGAAAACATTTAGGTGGCGAATATGTTATGAGACTCCCAACCCGTCAAGTAGGATTATATGGTGGAACCATGATACATTGAAGCTCCATTTCCCTCACCAGCCAAAGTTCGATACAGATTTTACCATATAAAGTCCCTTCAAAATTTTGGGAGGAAGCTGTGTAAAATAATTACTATTTCTATAGTTATTTTACCATAAATGAAAATGTGTTTTCTAATAATTTGCTATTTCAGTTTGAGTTTGTAATTAGTTTAGCAATTGTGAGTTTCACTGGTCAACTAGAATAACCAATCAATTCTCCCCGAAAAAACTATAAAAACAGCAGCATAGCCTGTAACAAGTTAAGTCTCATTTGAGAGTCCATGATACTTGGACTCATATGATGGGAAACTGACTGGGATGCCTAGTTGGTCAAAATATATTATACAGGAATGATTGAGATCATACTTGCAGCCGTTCAGTTCATAAAGTGGTGAACTGAACTGAACTAGCCCTTATTCTTATTGTTTTTGAATGAACTTGAACGAACTAGCTAAATGCAAACTTTTGATTGAATGAATTTGAATTGAACTCAAGAACTTATTTTGAATGTGAACGAACGTTCATCATACGTTCAAGTAACGTGAATTGAACTGAATTGACTTAAGAGTCAGGGTTTGAATATAAGTTCATATGATCATGAACACAAAACGAATATTATACATGTATTCCTAAATTGCATGATCAAAAATTTTATTTTTGTAATCTTAAAATCTAGCACCCAGGTTTTTGGGTAACCATTTCAACGATATTAAATTACAAATCAATCAAATTGCTTACATGCAAACATATTTTTACATTCAAGAACGAGTATTCAGCACATTTTAGTCAAAGTTGCATGAATTAAAAAGCAAAATAATTGTAAGCAGAGTTATATGATTTATTAATTTGGAAGCGCTTGGTTTTTTACCCTGATTGTTTATCAGAAATCTCAAAGTCAATACTGCTTTTAAAACACCGAAGATTTGAAAGCAGTTATTTAATCAGTCATTTAGCAAAAAATCTTGCTTCAGTCAAAGTTCAGAGTTATAAAAATAAAACTAAGTGTCACTTAAATATATCGTAATTGTCACGCTATTGACAGATAAAGTGAACTGAACTGAACGACCGAAAAGTATATAATGAATTGAATTGAACTTTGAAAAACTACTGCAAGGATGAACTAAACTGAACGTAACGACTGGAAAGTACGCAGTGAATTGAACTGAACTACGACAGGATTTTAACAAGGGGAACTGAACTTAACTGAACGGCACGAAAAAATGTGGGGGTGTGAATGGAACTGAATTTGAACTTTGGACCAAAACTGCAAGTATGATTGAGATACTCAATTACTGAAGATTAGTTTGTTTCATATATTAATGTATTGAACGTACTCAGCTCTAATATGTGTTGTGTGTTATATGTCATGTTGGTTCATTCGACTTGAATAAAGATAGCGTTGTATGTTGTCATGTAGGATGCCTAATAAACCTTGCGCCATTTATTGAACTATTTAATAGTTATATTGTATAGAGATTATCTATTGAGCCTATTAAAAATCTCTTACAGTACATATACTTAAATTCATTGATCAAGTTTTACCTTTGAAACAAAGCACGACTTAATGTGAGGATTTCTAGCAATTATTGGTTTATTGCATGCCTGACTTTGTTTTTTAGTAATAGTTTTATTTCGCTATTCATTGCTGGGGAAAATTCCATTTTGTCCAGAAGATGAATCTTACTAATCATTCACGTGTGAGTATTTAAAATCCAGAAGAACTTATCATTGCAATAAACTCAGGAAAATCTCCAAAAGTGCCTACCAAAGCCTAAATTAAATAGTTGGTTGACATTCAATATCAACGAATTATATTGCAGGAAATAGCCGGAAAATCGCAAGTTTGGAAAACATTTAAACAGATACTGGTTGACTTTACGTTTCCGGAAATCATATCAAGTGCAATGAGTGCAGGAATATTTTTAACATGTAATCAGGCCAAGGAGCGGCATCAATTCTGGACAAACATAATAGTAAGAATTGTGCAGGGGAAGCAACCCCCTATTGCCAATTTTATTTAAAAAAGTCGCAAATGCAAAATTGAATGAACAAATTGTTCAGGGTATAGCTACGGATTTACAAGCTGAGCTGGTATTTACGGACGGGCTACGGCCTTTTATGTGCCGGGCTTTATCGCTGAACTTCAATTTCGGGACGGGCGGGCACGGGTATGTTTATGTTTACGGGCCACGGGACTAAAATATCCCACTGGGAGATACTCTAATGCCAGCCATTATGGTTGGGTGGAACTATAAATAAATGGCATGAAGATGAGAAGGTCAAAACGCGGCGTAACAATTTCCGGCGGAATTTTCTCCGCGTAAGAATCTCCGCGTATTTATCTCCACCCGCGCGTAAATAACTCCCACGGAGTTTTCGCGGCGTACAAATCTCGGCGTAAAAATCCCCAGCGGAATTTTCTCCGAACACGGTTTATAGCCCTTGTTGCCACATTCCGCCGGCGCTTCGCCCCCTGGTGACTTAGCACGTAGTGCTCATCAAAGATGATTTTTTAATTCTAATCGGGTTCGGATTATGACGCCGTACATAAGGTTAATATACGAAATTGCTTTCCAAAGTGTAATATATGTGTAACACTACAGCTTTGTTGCATTTGTGACACTGTTGAATAATACGTATGTATGTAACTTTTTCATACTCACTTCACTCTCCATGAAACCGTCCCGCGGTTACAAGTTTCGGATTTTTTGAAATTGTTATTATAACAAAATAATGGTTTGGAACGTGCAGCAGTTTATTTCACTGTGCTAACAAAATACGAAGGTAAAGCTACCGGTTAATTGTATACATGAACACGTCATTTGTAAAGGATGAAAGTGTATGTTACACAATGTTAAGTGTTCACCTTACTAGACGACAAGAAACCTCTGATCGTCCTCCTAATGAACGTGTTTTACGTATGGGCATTAGGGTTGGTAATACCGATATAACGATACGATATTATTGTTTATATAGCTCAAAATGGAGGTACGATATGCTGAGATTATTCTCGTATATTTCACACGAAATATCATGTAATGGTAATACCATTCTCAGAAGGTAGGATCGTTAAAAATTGCATACTATGGCCATCTGACGCATTTCATGCCCCAGAAAGTGTCATCGGAACCGGGAGGAGTGGTCGGAAAAGGTTCAATTCATTTCAGTTTTTCGGTCGATCAGTTTCGGACGAAAAGTGAGAGAAGTATCTACAGATTTAATTTTTACTCACGATACGCTGACCGATTTCAATCAATAACGAACTCAGGCGAGTTTTCGTCCTAACCAATATTAAAATTGTTTTGGCGAAATCGGTCAAGTAGTTTCGGAGGAAAACTTCTGGACATACAGACAAACGGGCAACACTATTTTATAAGAGCTCTGACGCCGCCCTAAAAATGAGTCTCGCAATGTATCGATTTAATGCTTTGCTAACGTCGTCTTTTCAACGTTATGTTTTGAAAATATGTATGGAAAGTACGCCAAGAATTTTTCTCGATTTCTCGCCGTCAGATGCACTAGCAACAGAGTATGTCGGTATCATATCAAAAGTTGATACCATCGCTCTTTTTTAATTTTGATACTTTTGATACCGCGTATCAATGGTCAGCAAATGGCTTTAAGGGGTCGAGGTTTGGGAGGTGGTATCAAAAAATGATACCAGGTAAAATAGTATCATTTGTGCTGTAACAATCAGCAGAATTTGATACCTGTTTACAAACTTCGCGTACTCCTGGTCGGGCCGGCTCGCTGTTACGGTGAAACACGATTAATGCAATTGTGAGTCACAATTTGTGACTTACCGATTGCAGTACTTTGTTATAATGATATCCAAGGTACAGAAAATAGTCAATAAAAATAATGCATTCGAACCAGAATACATATTTACATATTTTGGATAGATATTAGTGGAAATGTACATAGGCCAGCTCGTTCACAAAAATGAAACGTGCATGCATATGACATGCCTATGCCTATGACCTGAGCAATTGGCACTGTGAGTCATAGAGGCTACATAGGTACAAACTAAAGGACACGTTGCTTGATTTGCAATGATTATGTTCTAATAAGCAAATATTTGAGCGACAAGTTTAGAGTAAGAATAATTACAGGTAGTACATTGTTCTGTGGGAAGTTGATAAGTAGGCACTTCCGCAAGTTTAGCAACCGATCGATTGCAATTTGCAACTATAGAATAGCATTCACTTCCACTGATACAATTGTACAACAAGACTGGTTGTTGAAACCAAAAAATGAGCAAATTTGACTCGAATTCACAAGGTGTAGAGATTTAAACTATTAATGAAAAATATCTGCGAGATATTCTGGGTACTAATTTTGAATCAGCGGTGACCGCTAAGAATGTTGAAAGCCGTAGTGGATCTAGCACGGGTTTTAATGAAGAAGCGGTCATTGGAAGGCATATTAGAAAAACAACTTTAAGTTACTGGGAGCACTCGAACATTACGCATAATCTTATTACTTAATATTACTTATGGTCATGTATGTACATAGTATAGTAACATTCTAGACATGTAGTTGTTGTTGGTACGGTCAACAATACAGATACCTATAAATCGACTTGAATCCGGAACAACACACGGTCGATCCTTATCAGTATTTGCCGAGGGCGCAAGCCGAGGTTCAAGCCCTTTAGTAAATATAGATATGGAACCGTACCTCTACACCACAAAAATAATCGTGCCGAGCATTCGAACATGGCAGTTATATTTGGAGCCTACTGAATGGAATGGACAATTTTTTCCTTTTTATACTTTTACAGCCACTGCAAAATAATGCAACAAAAGCGTGTTGTATTTGCAAGTTTAGTATATTCACATTTCCACAAATGTAAATTAGAAAATTACCACTGACTTTCATTTGGGGTTTGTTCTTTCGAAGTTTTTAGTAGTGCAGTAATGTGATTTCAATGGCCAGCTAATGAGAACTGCCGCTGAGACTCTTAGAGTAATTACAATGTTTTTAATTCTCACTAGAGTAACTAGTTGCACTTAGTTACTAATTTACTACTGTTACAGGAGACTAGAATGGAAGCAGCTTTTTAGTTTTTTAAGCTGTACAGTTTGTGTGCGTTCATGCATCAAATTTTGATACCATTCATAAATCTGAAGGGCGAACAAGCATCAATTTGTGATACCTTGGTATCATACCAGTTCCGTAGTGCTTGCCTCCCACCAGTTTTTAGCCTGTCCCTTCGTAAGGTATCAAAGGTATCAAAATTAAAAAAGAGCGATGGTATCAACTTTTGATATGATACCGACATACTATGACTAGCAATGCAATTTTTGATCAGTCTTACCTTAATCCTTAGCATAAATTGAGCCTTCCTACAACCTAGTCCCAAAATTTTCAAGCCTTTCTACTGAATTTCTTTGTTCGTTTATGCATTTTTAAGCCTTCCTTCTTCCTTGCCTTTATTGTAGCCGTTTTTGAACGCCTCCTTTCCTTTTTGCCTTATTACAAGGCCTTTACCAGGGCAAGATGCCCAACTAACCGGGTTCGCAGGATAGAGAACTTTTTCCACATCCGCATGGATTAATAAATAATAGAAAATTTGTTGTGTGGAATCATTGGACTCATCTGACAGCCAGAGCATTGGAGTATTTGGGAATACAGTATTTTGAGACCTTCGAGTATTTTGTATTTAGTATTTTGTAGCCCTAATGCATTAAATAAGTATTTTATACTTTATATTTTATATGTTTTTGAGTAAGATAGTATTTTGTATTTTCTTGCTAACAGTGCCATACCAAATGTATTTCAAATAAAGTATTTTCCTCAAAATACTTTTCATATGATAACTTCCTATGTACATGCCATCTGTATATAGTCACCATCATGTAACAACACTCGTGTGAGATGGTATGAGTGAGCGCACTTTACAATAAAAATCATCGCTCCGCGATTATTTAAAGCTGACGAGTAGGGCGGCGCCAGCTACGGCCATCTCTCCTTACTTAATTAGTGTAGTATGTTGAGCTCCTTTATGAAATTACCGTTCTAATTTTTGAAACATCAAAAATTAAATTTTGAAAAAGAGAAAATTAATTTAAAAAAACAGTTTTAGTAGTAATGAATGGTGCGTTTAAAAACAGAGCATTGGAGTATTTGGGAATATTGTATTTTAAAATACGTATTTTGAGACCTTGGGGTATTTTCAGATAAGTTCCAATTAGTGCTGCGGACAAGTTCAAGTAATACTTGAGTTTTCAAGTCAAGTTCAAGTTCGGGTCAAGTTCAAGTAGGCCAATATTTTTACTTGAATCTTTCGGGTCAAGTTCAAGTACGTACTCGTCTTGACCATGACATTCTAAGACAAGTCAGGTTCAAGTACAAGTAAGAGAAATTTACTTGAATTTCAAGTCACGTTCAGGGTCAAGTAATGGAAAGAAAAAACTTGACCATGAACTTGAGATTTCATGGTCAAGTTCAAGTAATTTTAGATTGCGTATGCCAGTCCGTTTTATAAAGGTCTTGTTTACCAGGCGTTGCTCATTGTTAGTTGTTGCAGCGGCGTCTCCATGAAATGAAAGAATTATCTTGGTAATTCATATTGTTGCTTAGAATTATTATTTTCAACTTGTGTAAATAAATTCCAATATAAATTGAGCTTGGATGGCTCTTTACAAAATAAGTAAATACTAGTTTATTAAATTTTAAATTAAGAGTACTGGTAATGCTCAAATAGGTAATTATATGTAGATATACATATGTATATAAACATTAAATAAAACTTGACACCATGTAAAACTCGTCAGATATACAGTGAAAGTCCGTTGTAAGGGCTCAGCTGATAAGGAATGTATCAATATCAGGGATGCATTTGTTTGACCCCAACTTTCATTTACACAATGCTTTAGACGTTTTGTATAAGGGAAATTCCTTTATAAATTATATACTCCCTTATTTCGAAGTTTTACTGTATTCAGAATACGCTCAAATTGGTCCTCGAATGGTTTTAAATAAAAAGTAGCAGTAAAATTGTTTTCTGAGTGCGTTTTGGTTTTCAGTCTGAAGGAAATAATTTGTACCAGCAAGTTCGACAAGTTATTGCGGCTTGCGGCCATGTTTATTTTTTGTGATACTTAACTTGAATTATCAAGTTCAAGTCGCGTTCAAGTCATGGTCAAGTCAAGTTCAAGTCAAGTTTGGAAATTTAACTACTTGTTCAAGTTCGGGTCGTACAAAAGTTACTTGATTACTTGAACTTGACAAGTCAAGTAATTACACGAACGCGAGTAATCAAGTTCAGGTTGTGCCTTGAAAATTACTTGAATTTTCGTGGTCAAGTCAAGTTCATGGTCAAGTTTTGAAATTACTTGACCCGATCGCAGCACTGGTTCCAATGTACATGGCATCTGTAGTCACCAGCGTGTAAAAACACTCGTATGAGTGAGCGCACTTTACAACAAAAACGTTTGCTTTAGCATGAAAGAATTTCAACTTCAACCTCTCCCTGACTGCATGTCGAAGAATGAAGTTTATTGTCTGTTTTATTTTCTGTTACGCTAGTCGGCCAAGTCATTACAGTCATATTAATATTCAATTCATCGCCGTCAATTCAGGAGACTTTGGAGTGTTTAAACTATCTGTGGGACACTTCTGACAGTTTGGCTATTTTGGTCAAGTATAAAAACGTCAAAGAAATGTTTTTTATTTTTATACTCCATAGGCCTCGTCAGCCTCTGTGGAGGGGTTATGTAGTCATGCAGGTATTATATTTAGTCCCAAAAGGGCTTCGCTTGCTAATGATGTTTTTAAAAAGCTTGTTTTTCTAAAACTGCTAAAAATAGAAGTGAATTGTATTTTGAGAAAAGTATTTGAAATACGTATTTTGTATTTGGTATTTTGAATAACCCACAATATGTATTTTTACTTTGTATTTTCATAAAATTAACGGAGGTATTTTGTATTTTGGCTTTTATTTCAAATGTATTTTATTTTGTATTTTCAGAAAAAAAATAAGTATTTTCCAATGCTCTGCTGACAGCAAAGAAACGGTTAAAAAAAATGTTTACAGCATCCATATGTGCATACATATTCAGTTGCCATTGTGTGCATTCTACCAAAGGCTTCCATCCGACCGGATAAATCGAATATCCGATCCGAATCCGATCCGAAATTTTCGGATACATTTTCTTATTATTGATCCGTATCCGATCCGAAAATTTCGGGTCGGATAAGTGCATTATCCGATCCGACCCGCGGATATCCGAAATTATCCGAATTGATACCACTGAATGATGAAAAAAGTATTAGGAATTTTCACTGCAAACTACATCACAATATTAATCATTTTTGCATACATTACTTACAAACTGAAGAAAAACTTTACAAACACCGCTGTAAATTTGAAGCACAGAATTAATAAGAAAACACGTAAAAAGCGGCACAGTTACTCCTTGGACAAATTGTTGTGGCACACTTCGTTGCTATTGGTCGCTCGAACGCGCTAAAAATTTGTTCGGATATCCGTCGGATTATCCGATATTTATTATTTGTGATCCGAACCGATCGGATAAAGTCGTTTCCAAATCCGAGCCGAATCCGATGACCGGATAAGGAGTACGTATCCGATCCGATCGGATTGTATTCGGATCGGATAAGTAGTGTATCCGATCCGAAATTTCGGATATCCACGGATCATCCGATCGGATGGAAGCCTTAAATTCTACCCTACTGCCGACATAACTTCTAGTATTATTAAACCTACCCTATAATGCCCTCAAACTTCATGAATATCTAAGGTCATCCTACTTTCAGGGCCTACATGTAGTCGAGGTACGCATCTTTGGTATTTCCCTTCTTTCAGGGACAAACAAATGAATACGTTAAGGTTAATTTACCGCAAAAGTCTGTGAATGAGTTCCTGTGACACGTAGCGGTTAGAGATGATACTTAGAGCAACGAAAGAAGTTGTGATGTAAATAACAAATCGAAAGACAGGTGACGCATGCTGTACCTCCCCCTTTCTTTAGTTCTGTATTTGTATGGTTAAAATGCGGCTCTTTTACTTTCTGAAAATGAGATTAGCAGGACGTTAAAACCGAGTCAAACGGTCCCCACCTCTTTCATAATATTACCTAAGTATTTTGAATTTAACCTGTCTATGTAAAAACATTTAATTGCCATTTTCCGAAACATTTATTCCTTCTGGTGGTCTCCGTGAACTAGAAAGGAGAGCTTTAATTCCAGCCAAGCCATTGGTTACATGTTACAAATACAAATATGATTACAACGAATAATATTTGCAAGTCTCTCAAATATTCGATACTGGAGGAGAAAACGAGTTTTTTGTATTGATATCCTTTTGAAATTATACGGCTCAAAATGTGCTAGCAGCCTTCTTCAATACCACATTCAAAACGCAGAAGGTTATTCTCGCTCGGAATACTTACGATCGGAAGTGTAATCCTCACTCTAAAGCTACGAGCTACGACATTTGACATATACGGACTTAACAACTGACAAATTGTAAGTTACGATAACGTAAATGTTCGCCCATAACCCTCAGAATTCTCTCACTCTTAAACTTCCCAGAAGAAGACACGCCTTCTCACGTTGGGACCTCTTCCCACATCAAGTTACACTTCAATTCCCACAAACCTGCACACGGATACATTACTAAAAATAAAGAGGAATTGCTTGTTCAAAAGCAACTGCTAGCTTGAGCTGTGGAACGTAAACATAAGGTTCCTGACGGATAGGATAAATGGCTTATCCTATCCGTATCCTATCCGCAAATTCTCGGATAAATTAAAACTTAATCCGATCCTATCCTGTAGTGTCAGATAAAATTTTTGTTATCCGATTCCTATCCGAAAATTTCGGAATAAATAATAATTTCAAAATATAATATGTATCCGTATCGGCGGATACTTGCAACGAGAAGTCCGATCCTATCCGCGGATATATAGTTCTAATTTGGAAATGATTCTTACAAATTCATAAAAAATATTTATTCAAATACAGAGTGTCGAAAAGGTCCTCCAGTTTACGTGGAGTCAATACGTGGGGAAAAGGATTACATAGTATGAAAACTTAACTGAAAAATCACTTATTAAAGTCTAAAATAATCATTATTCCATTTGTAACATGAAATATACAATTACCATAACTATAGGCTCTACACCAATTGCTCTTCGTATTAACTCCTCGGTAACATTGCTAATTAAAATAAATGAGTCGACTCATTTACAGCACTTTTCCACCAAACTTTGAGTGTCATTCATGCAGTAATTGTCGCTGATATTAATTTGATCCCCCTTTGGACAAACGAATTCTAAGTTCACTCCACTCAAAAATTCCCTCTCAGCAGGAACCGAGACTCGTGTAATTACTTGAAGATTCATTTCCATGGTTGCTGAACTATCGGTCAACATTTCGACACTCAAATTTCAACTGAATAGTTTTTTCTATGACAGTTAATTCCCTTAGTAGGACTTGCTTAGGAGATGATTAAGATAAGTAAATTTTAGTAGCAACAACTTGAAATTTGTGCTTGTTGAAATAGAAAACGTATTTTCGTCGTTTTGCTCTCAATTACTTTAATCTACAACCAAAATTTGTTAGGCTAGTAAGCAACAGACGGCAGGTAACACTATCCGCGGATAACCGCAGATTAGTGTTTCTATCGGTAACAAATAATTGAGCTCGACTCGACTCGAAACAAAAACCTGGTCAACTTTTTGTCCCGAACTCGAACTCGGGACATTCGAGTCGGGAAATGTTTTGTACTCGAAACCGACTCAAGCTCGAACCGAAACCAGACACAAAATGTACGTAATTTTTTTGTGAAAGTAAAATACTGTAGCAATCCCTGGATCGATTTTTAATTTCATTATAATTAGGTACCACCGGCCCACTTCTCTTCCTTTCTTCTTCGATAAACTTGTTAGATGCTGACTTTAACTACGATATTAAAAACAGTAACGCCCATATTGCATCTTCTAGAGTAGCACACATTTCGGTATTAAAATGTTGGAGCCAAACGAAAAAACACACAAGATAGATAGGAACCCCATTGCCAGGAATGCCCAAAAATTCACGAGCCATCCTTGCCACATTAGGGTACTTAGGTTCGTGTGCTAACAAAATTCAGGTATGAAGTGTTATGAGGTGAACGTGCAGCGTAAGGAAACTGCCCTTTGTTTTCTTCGATGTTTTGCACAAAAACTGCGTATTCTTGATTAAATCGGACTAGCTAGGTGGGACGAAAAGGCCAAATTTTATTTTTCAGGTAACATTAATCAATAATTCCAAAATAAATTTTTACTTTCGAGTTTTGGTACGGACCGGTACATTTTTCAAACTCGACCCGATTTTTTCGGGTCGAAAACTTGATACACGAAACAGGCTCGAAAGTAAACGGTACCAAAAAAAATTAGACTCGAATTCGACTCGAACCCGAAACCAGATGTCCGACGGATTATCCGAAGCTCAAAATCTTATTATCGAATCCGCGCGGATACCGTAAAAACCCTAAAGATGGCCCCCGGCCAACTTCCAAACATTAACCTAAACTCAGGCTATCTTTAGAGGCCCGGCTACCTTTAGGGTCCGGCCATCTCTACTAAATATAAAAGCGTAAATTACAAAATAGGATTTTTTTATGAAAAAATGTTTTTTAATATTTAGTTCTATTCCAGAATAATAAATGTAGCATCGTTCGGATTCAGATGAATGGTCCAGATTGTCCGTAGAGTAAATAATAGCTTCAAAATCTAAACTGCATATACAGAAAAAAACTATTGCATGAAAAAACCAGGCCATATTTGGGGGCCCGGCTATCTTTAGAGGCCGGCTATCTCTACATAAATGGGGTAAAACCCAGGCCATCTTTAGGGTCCCGGCCTTGTTTAGGGTTTTTACGGTAATTTTACTCTTGTATCCTATCCTATCCGTATTATTTTAACGGATAGAATGTGGCGGATAAATGCGGATGGGATAAAATCATTAATTATCCTATTCAAAATTTATCCGATCCGCAGATATGCGGATATATCCTATCCGGTGAGGAACCTTATATTTACTGAAGTTAAATGAGAAATTGTGTTTAAATATGTAGTTACAAAAACGTATGTGTTATGAATATGATTTTATATAATTAAAGCAAAGTCTAATAAACGGAAAAATAGAAGAATTACATAGACGCGTATGCAGCAAGTCATGATTGAGCATGAGAAAATCTGTTTTTGCTGCTCAAGGTTTCATCCCTAGCATCCACATCTATTTAGTTTACAGACAATTAATGATTGAAAGCTTGGGAAAGCTCGAGCTTTAATATGCATAAACTGGTGTTAAAATGGGTTGTCTCCAGGTAACAATACAACGTATTGTGCTCAAGTACTGTGAATTTAATTTTGTTCGTCTTCACTCGCACTGATCATTCGTCTTGGCAGGTTCTAATTAGGAAGTCAACTGGAAGGGGAAATCTATTCTATTTACTCTTGGATAATTTGGGAAAGCAAGAGATAAATTATTTCTAGCAAATTGAAATGGTAATTTAACATAAATTATTTCCTTTTTTGATATTTACAAATAAGTATAAAAATTATTTAATAAAATAGTGGCTGAATCACTGATTGTAAGAACGGAAGTGTGCTATAGGTTTACCATGAACTATACATTTCATTAATTATATGGTTTTTAGCATCATTTGTCTACCCCCGCAATGACCAACGATTTTTCCACTAAGGACTTAACATGTCAAGTGGAATACCCAACTGTTGGCCCAGTATCGCCAGCTGGAAAAGAAAATATTGCCAGCTGCCCGGATGTAGAAAGCCAGGGAGATTCTGGGACTGTAGTGGTTGTTTTGATAGGTTGGTCGGGAGCAGAGGATAAGTATCTCAAGAAATATTCGGATACTTTTCTAAACATGGGGTACGTTTTTTTCCACATGTTTCTTCATATTCTTTCTTAAACTAGAACATTCAGTGTTTGTCTTCGTTGTACATTACGTTATGACTATGACATTTTCTGTTGAATATTTTAGGTGCATCGTCGTACGATTCATCGCACCTCTTCGGGTGACATTCTTAAATTTTGACAAATTACCAAAACTGGCTGAAACCGCCGTAGATATTTTGAGAAAGTGTCAGCTCAATGAACACCCTATGTTCTTCAATGTGTTTTCAAATGGTGGTTCGTTTCTATACTCATACATTATCCAAGCCATTGCCGCTAAGCATCATGCAGGGGAGTGTGAATTTGATATCCGGGGAACTATTTTTGACTCTGCTCCATTTCCTCAGACGATATCATCTTTCTATAGAGCACTTAAAACAATTGTCAATCATTACACTTGGTAAGAAAATGGGTAAACGTTTTAAAAAGCATTAGCGTTTACCCGATTTTATGAAATTTTTTATGTTTCAGCTGTGGTCTTGATTACATTATTGGTTGGTTGGCCTTTTTAATAACGGCTATTCGAGTATTCTGCATATTCAATCAAAGCGCTTGGAGATTCTGTACAAAGGGGGCGACATTTGTTGCTTCAGAACTTCCAAATAAGGATCTTTTGGTTTCAAGTGATTGGCTAACTCGAGTATGTAAGATGAAAAGACACGCTTTTATTTTCCTATATTCGGAACAAGATTATATTGCGCCTTGGAAAAGCATTGAAATGGTCGCTCAATCGCTGCAAAACCGTGGGAATCCTGTATCACTTGTGAAGTTTGAAGGATCGGATCATGTTTTACATTTTAAGAAGTATCCACAGGTGTGCTTTCTTTAATTATTTTTGAAATTGTAAAGCATGAACAGTAGGTAAAAATTACCTCAAGGGTTTTTGTGAACCATAATGTGAAAATATAAATTGTAGGAATACACTTCAGCTGTCACGAAGTTTATTGGTGATACAATGGAAAGCTGCCAAGGTCCTACAACCTTTTGGGATGAGTTCTAGATGAATATGAGGATTAATCCGTGTATGTATGAGAAAGTTAATACTTTGCTCTGGATTTCATATAACAGAGTTTCAGATAAGATTGATTAAACAATGAACTGCTCCAAGTAAATTTTTAAAATGAATATATTTGTAGGTACTTCTTGTAATAGGGAGGAGATGAGTTTACATAGCTGGAGAAAGCCGTAACTGATTATTTACTTACTTCCAACAATAATTCCCGACATGTCCAAAGCTTGCATATCATGTAATAGTTGTAGCCTTTCCACAGATCGATACTTCTTCATGAGCATCTATTACAATTAATTATAATAATTATAATTATTTAAGACACGCATAAAATCCCCCGCGTATAAGGGCAAGCAACTGTACTTAATAATTTCTGGATGCAATTAGGGACTTCCAAGTATTACATATACTAAAATCGCTTTTCAGAAGCATACGGAGCTGTTCAAGTATACTTAACTCACTACTAGGTGGGCGGTTGTATGTGGCGGCGATGTTAAGATTACGACGCGCTACACAGGATTGGTGGTTCCAATGGTCACACCAGTACGTAATTCAATAAGTAAATGAGCTTGCTACGTTGAGGGTAACCGAATTTCGTAGACTCTCACTTCAGCCCATATAAGAATCAATGCGAAAATGCGGGATCTGCCAGATAGCTGGATGAGGCGATATAATGCGTAACGGGTAAAAACAAATATCCGGTATTTATTGAACCAAACTAACAACAAAAACTTAAAATAAAATTGTGCACTTACAAGTGCAGCCCACAAATATAAGTGCAAGTACATGAACTAAAGAACCGAGTTTAAGTGACTGCATTGTATTCCTTCCAAAGAAAGTTCGCACTATTATTTTTAAATTAACAACGACTAATCGTCACAAATAAAACATTGGTACACACGTGTGCAATATTTCAGTGGTACTGTAGATTAAATATCTGAAATAATGTGTCATAAAACGTCTAGTTCCCGAGATTTGAGTAATCTGTGAGCAGGAATATATATATTTTGCTAGTCAAGTCTGTTCTATTCTTCTAATCTGTCTTTTCATTTTCTGACTAGTCTAGTTTAATCTAGTCCTTCTAAACCTCGCATAGTCTATTCGAGTCTATTCATTTCCCTCCTCCTTGACCATAAGTCTAGAATATTTATTATTTTCTTAGTTAAATCGGACTAGGCTGGGGCACCAGTTTACGAAATATTAAAAAATTCAATGCTTTTTACTTATTTCTGGCACATATCCTATATTTATGCATAAATATACGCAGTTTTTTATGTATGTTCGCACATTTTCCGAATATTTGTATGCAATATATGTAGGTAGTGGTCGGAACAATTCAATTCAAAATTTACAATTCAATCCAGCTCGAATACTGAACTGGATTGAAATTGGGGTTTCAATTCCGTTCACTAAAAAACAATTCAATTCAATTCAGTTCATACTATTAACTGAACTGAAATGTAAACCATTTGGTTCCACAGGCATAGTTAAATACTGCAAAGGTGGCTAGGGTGGCGCATCAGCTAACAATGCAGGTATTTCAGTGGGAACCCTGGATTTTCAACATGTTAGGTATGTACATGTTCGAAATCTTCACCCAATTCGATTGGTGACAATCATAGCGTTGAATGGCCAATAGGAGAGCCAGAAATCGCCTTTGAAAATTTCAAGGCTGGTAGATATACCAATAATATTTCACATATACCAACAGTACAGTGATGGCCGAGTGGTTAGTGCACTGGACTTTGCGAGTGCAGGGCATGGGTTCGAATTTCAACTTTTGGAGAAACTTTTTGCCAGGAATGTTTTTAATGATTTTGGCGCTGTGGCTAGGCGATAGTGCCAAAGTCACAGGTTCGAGTCTACCCAGCCCGTTATTTTTTTTCAACGTTTGGAATAAGCAACGATTTTAAATGAATAGTTTATCGTAAGTATCTCCTTATTTTTCAAACAAAATGTTTTAACTTAAAAGATTTTGCAATTTCATCAAATTTTAAAGTCTTGCTCACTATATTTCAGGCCATGCTAACAATTATTATCGTACAGACTTGTGAGACAGACCATAATATTTTCTCGATTCCAAGGTCAAACGTTAGTTGCAAAATACTGTTAATTAACGCGGAAAATAGTAGTTACAAATTTCAAAAATTCGAAGTATAACAAAACTCCTGATTTAGGCATTTTCAAACAATTTAGAAAAAGATTTGCTAAATCATTGGGGGATTCAATAATTTATCTCGTCCTAGCTTATGTGGGCTACAGGTTGGTAAACACATTTTTAGCACTGTTGGCATTTACACTGTGTGATAACAGTATTTAAATTTTGAAGACAGAAAGTTCATCTGAATTTGTTTTAGATTTTACTTCATAAAGTTGGAATTCATTTAATTTCTGCCCAATCACGTTTACACGTGTTATTGAACAGTTAAAATTTGATTATAGTACTCGTATAATTCTTATGTATCATTATTATCATGGGTTATTTTACTATTCATATGTTTACACATTATTTGTCAGCTTAATGTAAATTGTTTACATCACATACACACCTAAAATTAATTTATGACCACACAAAATTGTCCTAATCATGGCATGTGTGTACGAAATGAGATTTTATTCTTATTTGTGGACAATATGTTGAAAAAAAAATTACTGGCTGGGTAGACTCGAACCTGTGACTTTGGCACTATCGCCTAGCCACAGCGCCAAAATCATTAAAAACATTCCTGGCAAAACGTTTCTCCAAAAGTTGAATTTCGAACCCATGCCCTGCACTCATAGAGTCTAGTGCACTAACCACTCGGCTATCACTGTACTGTTGGTACATGTGAAATATTATCGGTATATCTACCAGCCTTGAAATTTTCAAAGGCGATTTCTGGCTCTCCTATTGGCCATTCAACGCTATGATTGTCACCAATCGAATTGGGTGAAGATTTCCAACATGTACATACCTAACATGTTGAAAATCCAGGGTTCCCACTGAAATACCTGCATTGTAAGCCATCTCTCCTTACCCTTTTTATAGTATTTATAATGTTGAGCTCTTCAAAAAAACAAAAATGCAAAATTTTTAAACAATAAAATTTTTATAATTTTTGAAAAAATTAAGCATCCATTGAAATCGGTAGAACAGTTTGTCGTTTTTGTTTTCTTAAGTACGAACACCCATTACTATTTCAACCAATAACGAACTCCTCCAAGTGACTGGCCTAAAGAATGTTCACAAAAAGTTTGGACAAAATTGGTTAGGAGGAAAACGTCGGGAAAAACAGTCCCAAGTATCCACTTACAACACTATCTTGTAAGGGGGCTGACACCACCCTAAAAATTTTAACGCATACGTTTCAATACTGGTTATATTGACGCAAAGGTGGTTCTAAACTTATCCTTACAATATCGGCTCAGACTCAGCCTGAAATTGTTTTGAATTGGAATTCAAAGAAAACGGTTCAATTCTATTCAGCAGGTGAATTGAATTATTCGGTTCAGTAAACGATCGAATTGAATTGAAAAATCCCTGAATTGAACTGAATTGAATCGTAAAATTGCAATTTAAACTGAATTGGTCCGACCACTATATGTAGGCTGCATGTTTCGACTAAAAAAATGTATGATATATGTATGCGATGAGTACTGTGTGTACGAGTATGTATGTATGTGTTACCCGGAGTAATAAACCCCACTAATAAGCGCTTTACTGTTTGTTATTCATCCTGTAGGTGGCGTATGTATATCTTTGCAGCCAGTTTTTGCATCTTATACATGCTATCCGTCGTTCGTCACATAGATGGCGCTTGCTTGTCGTTGCAGATAAATTTTGGAAATAACGTTTCGAAATTTCGAAACAAACAAAAATTCAACGTGCTAGACACATCCATATCGTCCAGACTTTGTGTCTATGAAATATGACTCCTGAAATACGTTTTCAAAAAATTTCTAAATTTTTTAGAAATTTTGGAAATTCAAAAAGTTGAGCCTTATCACAAATCTGCAAGTTCCACATATTATGTTGGTGAAATCCATTTTGCGCTAAGTGAAATAGTGTAAAAGCCTTTGCCTGCACAAGTTTCGAATATTGCTCATTCCATTATATCGCTTCACTCATAAAAATGACAACTAATATACTGGTCCCAGTTTGGTATGTATGTAGGTATAATTTTTTTTAAATGGCAAGTCATCCCAGCTTGGCACGTGTATGGGTACAACATTTTAAAATTGTGCCAACAAATTTTAAAAATGTGGCAACTAATCCCGCTTTGGCATGTGTGTAGGTAAACATTTTTTTTAAATGACAACTTATCCAAAATTGGCATGTGTATGAGCACAAATTAAAAAATGGCAATTAATATACTAATCCCAGTTTGGCACGTATGTAGGCACAATTTTTAAAAAAATGGCAAGTCATCGCAGTTTGGCATAAACATGTGCATAACATTTTTAAAAAGTGGCAACTTAACCCAGTTTGGCACGTATGTAGGTAATACAAAATTCTTGAAAAATGGCAACTCATCTCAGTTTCTAAACTCTACTGCATTGGAATATAAAGGGGTACTTTTTTGGCTGCGCACCAAGTGCGCGGGTGCGCGAAGATTTTCCATACCCGGCCACGGTCTGTGTCTATTAGTGTATTCGCCAAAGATGGGCCCGTGCCTATATCTAGGCCCTTTTATAGGGAAAAATTCTACGGAGGAAGCAAAAAAATCATTTGTAATCAGGACTACGTGCTAAGTCACCAGAGGGTGAAGCGCCGGCGGAATGTGGCAACAAGGGCTTCTAACTGTAATGTGGTGTGTACAAGGAAACGTGTATTTAAATCCCCCCGTACTGCTCACAGTTAAATTTACGGGGCAAAGATGTTAACTGGAGCAAAAGAAAAAAATGGTTTATACATGTGCTTCCATGTATGTAGTATTACATTCAGTACGCATATAGTGAGTTGTGCAAAACGTTTCGTATTCGATTTTAAAACACCATGTACAAGTACTCCCGACCTCTACCGGTCGTTAGAACACACAATTCAATGTAAACAACAAATCCTACAATAGATCTCTCCAATGTGCACACATATGTATTACTATAAGTTTATACGTGACCTCATTTAATTTTCTGAGGTCAAACGGATGACACAATATCCTTCAAAAACAATAGGGTTCTTCCTTTTTGCATGATCTGTCCCGGTAAAATATTTGTAATGTGTAGTAGCAATGGTTCTGCAGATATCGTGCGGAAAAGACAGACTCTACGGACAGCCAGACAGCCAGACCTTCGCAATAGGGACTCTCGCTTCGCTTCGCCCCTAAAAACAAGAATCTAGGCTAGGATATAGGCAAGGTTCAATGGGATTTATATGCAAATAAAATTTTATAGCAACTTTGAGTAATAAATATAGGCACAAATACAGGAAATTTAGGCTAGGGGCTTCATAAATAAATATAATATGAAGGGAGCAGGTATGCTACTGATGCCGACATGCCGAGTAGGGGTATAGTCATGCAACTGATCACTGATCAATAAAACGTATGCATATAATTTCGAATAGGAATGTATAAATTTGCATTGGGAAATAAATCCCTACCTTTTATACTACAACAAATAAGCAATGGTTGTAAAAATGCGGAGAAGTAAAGCATGGCGGTTTAGCACGATTATTAGGACATCTGGTCGACAGTGATGTAACAAATTTTCAGCTTGGAACAGACCAACAGACCAACGTAGTAATAAATAAATATAGTATTATTAAGTACAGGATATTTCGACATACACACATGCGGGGTTTTCGGTTTTCTGTAGGGACTTTAAGGGTGTACTTATGTAGGGACGCAGTAGTTTTGAACTTCTTAATAGGGTATAGTTGCATGATACTCCCAAAAGGAATATTATAAGAACATTTATAGGGATATATATATGTAGGTAGGCATCTCCCTGTTTGCTATATTATAGGAAGGAACTTTGTGTTACTTTAGCCTTTATAGGATTTAAGGAAGGCGTTTGGTTGAACATTTCCTTAAAAGGGGGAGACAACTTGACGAGGATTATAATTATAGGCAAATAGGTTGGCGCATTATGTTAGTTTAATTATGGGAAGGAGATAGGCTAGGTGAATTAAAAAGCCCATCTTTGGTATTCGCATTTGTTATTTCATGCACTAAACTAGAAATTAATAATTTTAAACTTAACTAATTAACTGTATACACGCCGAAGCCATGCTTCATTAGTTTTTATAAATGTTCAGAAGGTTTAACATACACTTTTATGGGCACGTGTACATATATTTATGCATAAATTTATTTATATGCTGCGTTTATATCTTTGTAAACTATAAAATGTATGTAGGATTTAGGATACAAAATTTTTTTGCCCGGCTTTATTGACGGCAATATTTAACGATTTCGGTTTAGGGATATGCCAAAAATGACGTCATGCATTTAGTCAGTCAGTCATATTGTCTCTTCATGATTTAACATGACGTACTCAGTCAGTCTCTTTTCCAAAACATGACGTCATTTTCCGCACCTATTTAACCCAGATCCTTTGTTACTCCTACATAAAATCCCGTGCGAATTCGTAAGTTTAAATATCGAATTCATCATCCAAAATCATTAGTACAACAATGACATGACAACATCAATAATTCACAAAGTCACAACAAAGAGTTATATCAATAAGTAATACACGGGACAGAGTAACTGTGATGTTAGTTTTTTAAAGCAGACAATTCCAACACAATTTAAATAACGGTGAATTAAAATTGTGCTATAACAATTTTAATTTGAAATGTGTGCGGATTTATTGACGCATCTTGGAAACTAAAAGTTATACAAAAAATATCGACTGCGTCACCTGTCGGAGAAGTATGTATATCTAAGCATTTTTGTACATATGTCCTGTTTAAATTTCCTCACATCATACGACTGAACCGATCTTCCAACAAATACCGTCTGTTGAATAGATTTTCTTTCTAAGGAAACCAAAATGGTTACACATAAACACTTGCTAATACATGCACCATCGACAGGTGGCACAGTCAACATTTACCAAACTGTGCATACCTGTAATGGTTCTTTTAGTGCATACCAATATTATCAAATACTAGCCCACTAAATCATGCAATAGTTTCAAATATCATTAATTCCTTCTTGTCTATAATCAGAACAGTGCTCGGACTGGGTACAGGTAATACTCGGGTAAATGGGTATGGGTACTGGTATGGGTACCACCTGGGTACAGAAGTTGCGTACGCGGGTACTACCCGGGTATTCTGGTTTTTAGAAAATGAAGTGGGTACAGGTACGGTTATGGGTACTCACTCAGTGATAATCGGGTAGTACCGAATGGGTACGGGTATCACTATGTAAAATACCTGTACCCGTGGGTGCTGTACCCGAATATTTTTGGGTACTTCAAGGATTCCTGCTTTGATTGATTACTATGGCTAACAATAAGACCTGTCAACCGTGGAGTTGCTTGTTTCTTTGTATACAGATACTTGCGTTAGTGACAGAGCCAGTGGCTTCGTTTCATTTATGATTGCAATCTAACGCTTCTAATGATTCATCTCAGATCTAATAAAAAAATAGATAGTCAGATTGCCTGTTTATCGACTGAAACAATGAAGCTCATCAAAAAATAATTTCATGGGGCAGGGCCAATGAAGCTAATTAAATTTAATTAGCTTCATTGCAAGCGTAACATTAAAATTATTTAAAGACGTATTACGAGATATGTTCGGAATAAATAAACATTTATTAGGTTCGAGTCAGATCATTTATTTAATGGTACAAGTATCCAGGTTTGCCTATTTGAAAACGCCGAGGCATCTGTGCAGGCAATTTAAGCATTTTCAATCCTGGGCATTTATGACACTTTAAATATTTATTTCAGTGAATATTTATACCATACTTGCAGTCGTTCAGTTCATAAAGTGGTGAACTGAACTGAACTAGCCCATATTATCATTGTTTTTGAATGAACTTGAACGAACTAGCTAAATGCAAAATTTTGTTTGAATGAATTTGAATTGAACTCAGCAGAACGTATTATGAATGTGAATGAACGTTCATCGTACGTTCAAGTAACACAAACTGAACTGAATTGAACTTAAGAGTCCAGGTTTGAATATGAACTTTTATATTCGTGAACACAACACGAATATGATATATCTCTAAATTGCATGACCATAAATTTCAGTCATCTCGCTGTAATCTCAAAAACTTGCACGCTGGTTTTTGACTATTTATGTCAATGACATTAAATTACAAACAAATCAAAGAAATAGTCATACACTTAATAACGCATATTTGGCACATTTTGGCCGAAATCGTATGAAACAAAACGCGCAATAATTGTAAGCATATTTGTATTATTTAATAACTTGAAATAGCTTGGTTTCTTAGATTGAACGTATACCAGAAAGTTCAAAGTCAATACTGCTTTCGAAATACCGGAGATTTGAAAGTAGTTGTCTAATCAGTCATTTAGCGAAAAATCGTGCATTAATCAAAGTTCAAAGTCAGCTATAAAAATATAACTAAATGCCACTTAAATATACCATAAATAACTTGAACGAATTGGCTCGCTAATTACAGATAAAGCGAACTGAACTGAACGACCGAATATTAAATAATGAACTGAATTGAACTTTGAAAAAATACTGCAAGGGTGAACTGAGCTGAACTTAACGACTGGAAAGCACGCAGGGAATTGAACTGAACTACGACGGGCTTTGGACAAGGTTAACTGAACTTAACTGAACTTCAAGAAAATTGTGGGGATGTGAATGGAACTGAATTTGAACTTTGGGCAAAAACTGCAAGAGTGATTAATACAATTTTAGAATGGAAAATATCATTCCCTGCAGACAATATTTATATTTCAGTCCCTTTAATAATTATTATTGTTGATAATTTTGATTTTAAAAGAGGTGATCTAAACTTGGCTTTCAAAACTTTCATGGGGCTGCATTAGAGTAATTTCGCCTGCATTGATCAAAAATTTCCGTCTGAGGATCATGTAAGATTATGCTAGATGTAAGATAGTTTATGAATGCTTGTTTTATAAAACTGTAATAAAAAATAAATATTCAATCTTGCAACCCACATTTACTCCCTGAAACCACAATATTTGACTTGGAAAAATGATGATCAACTTAAATTAATCCGTACAACATTTTCTGTACACAGTGTTCAAATATATAGTTTTATAAATACGTTACATCGTTGATGGACAAACTGGCATGATCAGGAAATTCTACTTTCCTGTTATACTTTACTAACTTTCCGTCCTATTTGTACGATAATTCCAAGTCTTAACGTCGGACTTGTGTTACAAGATTTTTGAGAAAACGATTAGACGGGAGCAAAATTCAATGCTCTCGAAGTTGAAAAGCAAGTTTTCGGTTATGGAGAGTTTAGTATTAAAGAATTCGCCCCAATTGGTTATCCTCACATCATACAAGAATTGTTCAATAAACAATTCGAGAGATCACATTTCATTTCTTCAGTAAATTATTATTTTAACGTAGTAGCATTTGAATTTCGTCGATTCTTATTAAAAATAAATCATAAATGAACTTAAATGATTTTTTAAACCATTTGAAATAGGATATCCTTAACGCCTAGGAAAAATTCCCAAAATCCTGGGCATTTTTAATGGAAGTCGAAAAATGAACAAATGAAACAGTTTGAGGTGAACAGGCAAATGTCTTCCCGCATTTTGAATTGGCCAAACTTCCAGTATCCGAATAATACCCGGGTACAAACAATAGGTACTCGGGTACGGGTACAGGTTTTGGGTACATTATGGGTACGGGTAAATTGTGGGTACAGGTACTACTATGTAGTTTCAAGTATGGGCACGGGTACTGAAATAATTTACCCGGGTACGCGGGTATGGGTACGGGTAAATTGTGGGTACAGGTACTACATTGTAGTTTCAAGTATGGATACGGGTACTGAAATAATTTACCCGGGTACTCGGGTATGGGTACGGGTGTAGGTACAGCATTTTGTCGTACCCGATATTCGGGTATGGGTACGGGTGTAGGTACAGCATTTTGTCGTACCCGATATTCGGGTACGGGTATGGGTACGGGTACAAGGTTTCTGTACCCAGTCCGAGCACTGAATCAGAATAACAATTACCGAATGAACATCACTAGATAATTCGACATTTCCACGTGGACACGTTATCTAAAATGTCAGAAGTATTGATTTTAAAGGAGGTAGCGTCATATCCATCTAGCCTTGGAAAAGCATATGTCCCATATAAACGCACATTTGTTATACATTCTTACAGGAGTGTAAGGTAATAATCTCGCCATCTATTGTGACTTCATAATTTTTTAAATTTTCTTTTGTAGCTGTAATAATTAGTACCATTACCCGGATGTTGCGAAAAGCCATTTCGTGCGATTTGAGTGAATTTTCTAATTAAAAATGCTTTTAAGTAAAACCTACGTATACGCGGTAGTGGAAAAAGTTCCAAATGCCCAAGTATCCTAAAAGAAGGACCAATTGCCCAACCATAAAGGGGTGGTCAACTGAAAGTAGCACCTGCCCAACTAGGTTTCAAAAACAAATTCTACCCCTAGTAGGAACAAGAATTTTGATTTGCCCAATTGAATTTCAAAAATGCCCTACTGAATTTCAAAACAAATTCAACCCCTAGTAGGTACGAAAATTTTCATTTGCCCAACTGAATTTCAAAAATGCCCAACTGAATTCCAAAAAAAATCGGCCTCTAGTAGGTACAAAAATTTTCATTTGCCCAACTCAATTTCAAAAATGCCCAACTGAATTTCAAAAAAAATCGGCCCGTGGTAGGTACAAAAATTTTCATTTGCCCAACTCAATTTCAAAACAAATTCGACCCCTAGTAGGTACGAAAATTTTCATTTGCCCAACTGAATTTCAAAACAAATCGACCCCTAGTAGGTACGAAAATTTTCATTTATATAATTGAATTTCAAAACAAATTCGACCCCTAGTAGGTATGAACATTTTCATTTGCCCAACTGAACCTCTAGTAGGTACAAAAAATTTCATTTGCCCAACTCAATTTCAAAAAAAATTCGACCCCTAGTAGGTATGAAAATTTTCACTTGCCCAACTGAGTCATACTTGCCCAAAAAATCCATTTGCCCAACTGGTGAGGGTCACTTGCCCAAGTATCCTGGATACCAGGATACCGAACTTTTTCCACTACCGCGTATACGCCTGTCAAGTTACCTTTAACCTATATGATTTTACCCATGCATTAGTACAAGTACCTGATGATTTTTGTTTCTCACTTGTTCACAGTAGAATTCATTGTTAATCTTCTAATTTTATTATGGCTATTACCGATGGCTAATAACAAAATCTCGACGATAAAAACGAGGTACACAAAGGCGACTAATTGCTGATAATTAATATTTAGTTTGCAAACGAACGCAGTCTTAAATAATAAAGGCGAATGATTATCCAGTCAGTCAGTCGTAATTTGCAAGATTTTTGGATGACGTCATTTGTGGCACATCCCTTATGACACAACTTGGTTGGTATGAGTTGCGTAAAGTTATACAATATAATATTATTTGTATTTTTCCAATTTAAAAATCAAATTTGGTACACGTTGAATGTTGGTGCTAACATTTAGTCATCATAAGGGCCAAGGTGGAAGAGTTGTGCACAGGATACTACTTTTAATATTTTAATATGAAACAGATCATTGTCACCGTTTAAATTTTGATGCTCGGAAAACTGTTTTCTTTATTAATCCAACTAACTTCAGTTAGTTCAAAATGCCTCAAAACAGGATATTATTAAAATTTGTCCGGAAGCACCAAAAATTGGACATGTTAGCAGACATTTTGAGCGGTTTAGGCCAGGTGGCCGAAAACTGCTGGCTATACTGAAAATAGCCAACGTATAGTGACCTAGCGGATAGCTTTTATGTAAAAACAAACGAAATTTCTACAAACCAACTTTAAACAAATATTGCTCGCACAAAACTTGTACTAGAATCAGGGTTGGTTTGGTATAAACCAAATGATTTAAACCATGGTTTAAACCAGTGCTCTCAATTTTACTCATTACTCGAATTTTTTATAAAGTGAGTAAGTGAGTATTGTACTTACTCGTACTCACATCTGCGAGTATGAGTAAGTAATGAGTAAGTAATTTTAAAAAGGTTGATGTTTAAGTAAGTAAAGAGTAAGTACGAACACTCATTCCCCGGTGTAATGTAAGTAATGAGTAAGTAAGACGAACTGCAAAGTATCAAAAAGTAAGTATTGAGTAAGTAAACTCTTCTTTACTGGAGTAACTACCATAGAAAAAATGTTCTCCGACAATATCCATGACTTATATATGGTTTATGGAGGCAGATAACACAGGCCATAGGCAAACAATGCCTTTAAATACTTGCGACGATGCAAATCGTTAAACTTGAGTCGTTGACTACACTACCAAAGATGGCAGTGACTTGGATTATATTTGAAAATGAGTAAGTATTACTTGAGTACTATGCAGCAAAAGTAAGTAAAGAGTAAGTAATATCAGCTTATTTTTGCGAATAAGTAAGTAAAGAGTAAGTATTACACTGCGACCCGAAATTTTGAGGGAGTAAAGAGTAAGTAAGATAGCCACCATGAAGCCCCTGAGTAAGTAAAAAGTAAGTACTGGACATCATGAGAGACAAAATTATGAGTAAAGAGTAAGTAAGGGTGTCTAACTGAGAGCACTGGTTTAAACCATGGTTTAAACCAAACGGTTTTTTATAAAAAGCAATGGTTTAAACCAAACACCTGAAATTTTAATATTTTCAAACCAAAATGCTTATATTTCGTCGTGCATAAAACTTGTGCAGTTACTGCGATATTGTGTAGTTAAACTTTAGTGAAGTAAACAATACTACTAGCTTTTAGTCTTGTACATTTAGAAATTCGGAATCGTTTGTAGAATGAAAAATGCCTAACTTGTGCTTATGCTGCAAAGTTATCGTTAAAATTATATCAAAATTATTAAATATTTAATGCTATGTGACACTTACTGAATTTGGGAAATAAGTAAATTTGTTCAAATTCACATGTTTTTGCATATTAATGAATGTTTTGGAATGAAAATTTGTTTAAACCATAAAAACCTGGTTTAAACCAAAAAACCCGGTTTAAACCAAAAAAACCTGGTTTTTTGGCTTTTTTTAAAAAAACAAAAAAAAGCGCTGACTAGAATAAAAAGTTTGCGATTTTGTAATCTTTAAAAATCGTCGCTTCGCAACGATTTATGGAACTCCTAACGGGGTTCTACTTCGAATGGGTAGTGCCAGGGTTGTGTAACTTTTAAAAGACGATCAACAAAGTTTGTCTAATAATTCTTCCAAGATATATACTTGGAGACCATGTGTACCAAGTTTGAAAAGAATATAACGGGTATCTGAGTTTTCGAAAACCCCGGGTGACTCAGACACGTTCTGATCAATTGAGATTATTTTTTAATTATTGAAGGCATTTCGCATGACGAGAGGATGACTGAGTAAAGCAAGTTAAACAAAATCGAGTAAATTGTTTACAAAACATCCGGTATCGGTTTTGGAGTTACCCGGGTTTTTCGAAAACTCAGATACCTTTCATTAGATTTTGTTCCAACTTGGTACACCCAGTCTCCAGGCATATACATTGGAAGAATTCATTGATTAACTGAATCGGTCAAGCCTTTTCGGAGTTAAAAAGCGCTGGCGCTGACTCTTCGAAGTAGCACTTCGTCAGGGGTGGCAAAAATCGTTGCGAGGCGATGATTTTTCGCCCACTACATTCATACATTACAGAGATGATCGCATGGTCAAGTTTACCACGCGTATGTCGGGTCATGTTCAAGTTCGGGTCATGTTCATGTCCAGAATTTAAAGTACTTGAAGTCATCGGGTCATGGCCAGCAAAAACCAGAACCCGAACACGACATTTTACTTCAAGTCATGTTCATGTTCAAGTAAAGTATTTGGACTTGAACGGCAAATCATGTTCGTGCTCAACTTTCATTTGCCAAATACTTGACCACGAACGAACTTGCTTTTTTCAAGTTCAAGTTCGCGTATTTTCCCCACGATTTGAGCGGAAATTATACAAATGGCAAAACGTTTTATAAAACTTCTGCTACGTTTTCTTTGTAAGCCCTGACACAGATCATACAAGGAATGACAGCCAGCAGCTTCGTCGTTGGTACATGCGATTGTGTCGTATTACTTTAATACTAAAGTACAGGAAAAACTCGATATAACGGATGGCTCTACAACGGAAATTTAGTTACACCGGACAGATTTGTTTGTCCGGCTCCCATATAAGCCATGCTAGGACTGCAGGAGTAGTCCAGCACTGAATGTACTCAACTACCATCGTTGAGGAATGGCTTCAAAGCCCAGTGCCCCTGCAGTCGCGGAGGTGAGAGAAAGAGAGAGATAGATGTAAGGTTCTGTGTGATGTACTGCTAGTTAGCATGCACCCAAACACTCACTTCAGTGTGAGTGAACTTACCGTTCTTCGGGATATGGGTGCCTCTGTTACAGCTAGACAGTGCACCCTCAGTTCGTCGTGGGATATATTCTCCTTCTATGTTACCTTGCTCTCTCACCTCCATAGATTAATCAAATTAGGTTAAGATTAACGGGCTGCGTCCCAAACCATATTAACATGCAATGTAAAAACTGAATGTAAGATTGTTATAGTCTGTGTACTGAAAGACAATAAAGGTTGCTTTGCTATATAAGCCATGCTAAAATTATTGCATACAACGGAAATTTTTTATAGCGGACAAATTTTACTGGTCCCCTGGAGATCCGTTATATCGAGTTTTTCGTGTAAAAATATTTACCCATAGACAATGATGCGCCCGTTACGTTACTTTTACCCAAAATAACGGAATAACGCCGTTTTTTAACGTAACGGTCTATATTTGGAGCAGAAAATAACGTAACGGTAACGGAACTAGGGTGCGCTAAACATTTATCGGAATAACTATAGCGTTGCAGCGTGTGTAAACAGAAGACGATATTGTAACGTAACGCAACGCTATCAAACAAATATATACATGTATATATTTATTTTTGCATTACGCATTGACATCTATTATTGATTTTGCTTCGAGTAACTGTGCATGCAAATAAACGGGGGAAATATTAATAACTTGGGTTGGATGTGGACCCCTGATCCCTGAGCATCATTTATGTACGTTATTGAAAACATGGCAAACTTCAATAGGAATCTTTTGACCCTTTTTTTGCCCAATCCACACGCTTTAGCTCACGAAAAAACGATGTGTGATCGGCTTACGAATTAAGTTTTGGTTCTAACGAAGTTTTTAGTAGACAAGAACTATAACCATGGAGAATACTGCTGCTAGTAAAAGGAGCAAAATGAATTTGAAAAAAGGACAAATGTTGAGATTACCACACCGGGTAGTTTGGATGCGGATCACATTGCAGGTGAATCAAGAACTACACAGAAACAGTAAATTGCCTTTTCTCTACATTTTCTTCATACCAGGTACTTACGTCTGGCAACACTAGTTGTTTAACATTTTAGTTTATAACGAGCGTACAATAATAGTAACGATAACGGAAAGTAACGACTATTTTATATTCTTTAATGGTAACGAAAATTAGCGCTGGAGTATTAACGTTGTCTTGAAGTAACGGAACGGTAACGCTGAATTTTTCATACGATATTTAGTAATGTAATGATGATTAACGACAATTTTAAAACATATCGTTATAGTGTAACGTAACGTAACGAAACTGTGGATACGCATCTCTGCCCATAGAAAAAATTAATTGATTATTTAGAAATAAAACTAAATTATTACACCTACTTTCGAACATAATTAATAATGAGTTCCGAAGAGGAGTAGTGTTGTTGCAGATCATTCCAAGCCAAAAACGAAGTCAAAAGTACATGAACATACATATTATTCTTTAATTTTTAAAATACTTGAAGATTCATGTTCAGGTTCATGGCCAAGTCAAGTTCATGTTCGGGTTAGAAAAATGTACTGAACGCGTGTACTACACCAAGTTCAAGTTCTGGCAGAAAGAACTTGTGGCCATGAACTTGGTCCTGCAAGTATTTACTTGATCATAACATACCAAGTTCGGGTTTGATTATTATTGGTACTTGCATATTCATGTCCAAGTCATGTTCATGGCCGGATCCAGTAAAATACATGACCCGAAATCAACTCTGATACATTAGTAGCCCGTCACAACTTCTGATAATAATTGCTACACAAGTACTATTTCAGGTGTAGATTAAGAATCTGAAAGAATTTTTGTCAGCCAAATTATAGTTCTCCATATGACAGATCAAAGGTCACGTTCACAACTCAACTTCAGTACAGTGAGGACACACACACTAACGCAAGATCTGACACTTACCAATGTATTGTGGAATGCTTCTCTCTTATTAACATTTTTGAAATGAAAGCTTGTAGCAAAAATGCAGGATCCAGTTGAGTCACATGAACATTCAGAATAAAAAAAATGCGTTATTGCAGTCGGCAAGCCGATAGCTAAATGAGCAGAGCGTTGTGGGATTTACGCGATTGATATGTGTATGGCCGTTAAGTGAAAATATAAATTATGAGAGCACATAATTACTGATTATTACGGAAGGGATATTAAGTAGCATTCAACAAATGCACCATATTTCTTCTGTTTCAGGATGTTACTTCGTTACTTATTTAACTTTAGTTCAGTTTATTACTTCGTTATTTATTTACTTTTAGTTTAGCACATTACTCATGGATGTTTTTACTTACAATTAGTTGCTTTCATTTGAATATATGTTACGAGTTACGAATGCAATTAATACGCTTAAACGTAGCTGACAATTTGAAACTGATCACTGTCACATTTCCAACGAGGTCGTAGAAGTTAGATCACTGGTGCGAGCAACAATCAAAAATCATCTGTGATCAGCAATACGTGCTAAGTCACCAGGGGGCGAAGCGCCGGCGGAATGTGGCAACAAGTGCGGTAACAACAATGTGGTGTGTACAAGGAAACGTGTATTTAAATTCCCCTGGTACTGGTCACAGTTATATGCACTAAGCAAAGATTGAATCATTTCATTCCATTCACTTCATGAATCAAAACACGCGAAATGCCTTGAATCGCGATTCAAATGATTCACGTGAAACGAATTTGTTTGCACATCCCGCTAAAGCAATATGCAGCGTTAGTACGCATCGTAGTGAAAAAGTGCTTCTGAGAGACATTTTTGTTGGAAAACCGACTTATAAATTATTTCATAAATAATAATTTAAAATAATTGGTATATTATGCATTAAATATACTAATTATTATTACATCACTTACTAGTGAATTATTACTGTTTCTACTGAGCTACTTTGCATATTTTCTGATTGGTCTGGTATGGCAAGGGACTACTTATAACTATTTCGGGAACCGGAGTTCCAGTAGAGCAGGTTTTTTGCACTGGAAAGGACTTAATTGGACAACGAAGAAACAGTCTGGCTCCAAACCGATGTGATTAAAGAACTGGGTAAGCACAAACACATTACACAAGATAAACAGCACACTTATCAGCAGGATATGCAACTCTAAGTTTGCAAAAATGTTATTGACAACTTTAGTGATATAAAATCATTAATAAATTTGTTTACCACCTTTTACTGTCTGAATGATTTGAATCATCATTCGATTCAATTCAGCACGCAGATGAAATGAATCAAATTGATTCCTGTGAATCGTGAATTGAATTGAATCACACTTATTTTATTCAATTCATAATTTGAATTGAATCAAAACGAATATTTTGAATTGAATTGAAAGATTGGGACCACTACGCCTAGTACGTAAAATAGTTTTTTACGCGTTTCTGCAATTCATTATACAATGTTATTTTTTAAATGCAATTCTTATGTGATCGCGTGGTCGGAGTTCATAGTAGTACATATATGTATGTTACCCGGAGTAATATTTCCCACTCATACGTACTTAACTGTTTGTCATTCATCCTTTAGGTGGCGCATGCATATCATTGCAGCCAGTTTTTACATCTTATGCATTGCTATTTGACGTTCGTCTCATAGATGGCGCTTGCTTATCCTTGCAAACAGTTTTATTGGAAATGTTGGAAATAATGTTTAGAAAATTCGAAGAAATCAAAATCTCAAAATGCTTGACCCATCCACATCCTCCAGACTTTGTGTCAGTGAAATATGAGCCCTGAAATGCGTTTTCAAAACATTTCGAAACTTTGAAAAATTGTAAAACTTGAACCTTATTGCACATGTACAAGCTCCACAGATTATGTTGGTTAAATCCGTTTTGCGCTAGGGGAAATAATGCAAAAAGCCTTTGCGTGCACACATTCCGAAAATAGACCATTCCATTATATCGCTCCTAAGCAGAAAATTACTGTTCCTGATGAAAAAACTTTGAAATAAAAAATATTTACAACCTCGCCTCACAATTTTAGTTCCTGAAGCCGCAGTTTTTAATCTAGACTGTTCACATTTGACTCCAAATAAATCCCAATAAAATTTGCTACGACCCCAGTGTTTTAAAATATTTTTACAACCACTACCATAACAAGATTACCCCATGCAAAACTCTTCCTTTTTCCTCTCTTCCCCAGTTATCTGTATGTTCCTAAGACTGACTTCCCCCAACCTATAGCTGCGTAAACTTAAATCGAAAAACTCAATTTTTAACGTACACCCCTACGAGACCATAAAATTTCCTACAAACAATCGTCAAAACATCTTTAAAAAAAATTATACGAAAGTAAACAAAATTGAATTCAAAATCCATGTAAAAAATCCTACTTTGCTTCACGGTTGTGATCCCTCTGACTGGAATTATTATTGCCATAGGTCAATGAAATAACTTGTATAAAATCTAAAACTACATTTACTATAAACTGGGGGAATCAAATATTATGAGTTCTTCCGTACTTTATCGTAAGTTGTCCTCTATCTGGAGGGGAGGGGGGGATAATCATTTTGTACCAACCCCTATTAGGCAGTAGTATTTTATCTTTAATTAATTTTTTTTAATTCCCCAGTTTTGTTTTTGAATGAAACAAGGGCATATTTTCTGCCATACAAGTCACGACATCCTTGACTCTCTGCATACATCCCTCAGATTGAGAGGGCAAATTCGAATTCAAACAAATACGGGGAGATGATTGAATCACTATATGAAGGTGCAACCTTGAAATTTATTTCACTCTTCTGCAACCACACTCGACACCCAGCATCAGGGCAAGAGCCATTCCCTGTCTATAACATCAACTCCACTTGCAGTTGAGAGTACAATTCCTACATTTCCGGGGAATAGGGTCGACCTCCCGGGAGTTAAAAGTGCTATAAACCTTAAGGACTTGCTATCCATGGTGTCCTCAAGTGTATATACTGTGTCATGTGTGTATAGTTGTGTCATAGCCAACATATATCTCAAACAAAGTCAACAGTAAAACAGGAAGTCAAAAGGAAAAGGTTTGAATCATCCCAACTTGAGTTCCACCTTTCCAACACTTGTTCTTCCAACCCCAAACTCCTTTCAGCCGTGACTTGGGCTCCTCTCATCAAAAGGTCAGATTTACTGACCCCATTGAAACAATCCCCCAACAATAACGCCCAATTAAAAAACTCCCAATAAATTAAATAAATTCTGCCCTTTCTGTTTCCCTTATATAATAAACTATTACGACATAGTATCTCAACTCTGCGTATGAATTTATTTTTAAAAAATCCGAAGTCAGTGGGTGAGCTGTCAAAATCAGTGCTTGGCCAGTGCATGACTCTAAGTTTTTGTTTCTTTCTTTCAAGATTTTGTGTTTATTTTGAAGTTGGATCTTTACAAGGATTTTGGAACGACAGTGTAAGCCTGTAAAGTAAGTATAATTAATTATTTAAGGATACGAATATTTGTGTATTTTTTAAGGAATGATGTACTTACACATAATTATTTGTAACTAGTAATTATTACAGGAAGAGGACATTTAATGACTGGAGAGGAAGCTTCAACTGGGGGATAGTTAATGTCCTGCTATTTAAATACATAATGTTTGTGTATATTTACAGGGATTTTTGAGACACGTATACTTATTTGCGATGGGGCTATTAGGTGATGTTGTCATTCTGGTATATGGGCAGTTAAACTTGGGCTATTTTGGGTGTTCCCAGTGGAAAGTAGACATGTCATTGTGACTCTGTATGAGGAGAGACTGTTATATATAGGGTGTATACTTATAGTGTGGATATTTTAATCTCTAGAGTTTAGATGGTTTCTGAGGAAATTTTTCCAAGTCAACTGTTTTGATCTTGGAGTGATTCACCCACAAGTATGTATTAGTGTGTGGTGTGTGGGGTGATATCATCCTCATATCACTTTACGGTATGATGATGAGCACACAAGTGTATTCAATATTGGCAGGGTTTCATTTATAGTTGCATGTGTGTTTGAAATGCTTCAATATGAATTTCCTTGTCTTCCTTCCTTGTCTAAGGTTGGATTGGGTTAGCTTATTACTGAGAGAGGGGGGGGGGAATTAAAATTAAAAAAATATATATGTACTTAGTACATATATACAGGTTGGAGTTTTTTGAGTAGCATGTTATACTTAAGTAACTTCTATGAATTATGATTGTAACTTTAAGTCATGTATTTATTGATAAAGCTGGTGTGTTCAGAATTTATAAATGGAACGGTGTGGTAAAAAGTTGAATGTGAGCAGAACATACCTACTTCCACCGCACGTAGATATCCAAAATGAGCTTTCAGAGTTTGTAGAGTGAGGAGACTATACTTGAATACTTTATCAGACTTTTATCAAATATTCTCTATGGTATATACAAAAGTTTGAGGAATCACAATCAGTACTCAACAACAGTGGGCGAAACAAGCTAAATGCAGTGTACTTCTGATTCTGAATGCAAAGCATGTCAGGCGTTAGAGTCATCACAGTCTCACTGTATATAAGTACCATTATATGTATGAGACCTGAACTGGACATTTTTTTTTGTTGGCTTGGACGGTTTAAAATGTATGTATCATGGTGATACTATTTTGTTGTATACTACATAGCTTGTTTTGAACTTTGTATAAAGTACGTACGCATACATATATAGATATATAGTGATAATTTTAGTATAGAGGTGGATTTTTTGCTGATAATTTCCCCTATTCCGAAGTTTTGAGGTTTTCATATGAGTCCCGTATACTTTGTCTGTGCAGTCATTAGAATTAGAATTATTTTAGATTTAGATATATAGAGGATAATAATAATAGTGAAACAATATAAAAGTATAAGTTGTAAATCTGACGCCTCTTTGTGTTTGGTTATTGCAGGAAATCCTGTGGGTTTTTGCACACGTGAATTTCACAACTGAACGCGCAATCAACCAGTAGTCCCCTGTCCTGTCCTAATGTGAACAAGTAGTGAAAGAAAATAGAAAAAAAAATCATTTTATTCTCGCTTGCCACAATTCACTGTATAGCCTTAAACAGTGTAATAATAAGTACCCTCCAGTCTACCAAGGTGCAGTGACAGTGACAGTGGTTTTGCCTGATTGTGAGTACATATAGTATGTGTATTTAAGCACTGATTAAATGCATTTTGTTGCGACCACTTTTTTCCATATCTTATCATCTGTCTCCTCCCCGTGTCATTTGCCCATGTGTCAAAGCCTGAGCTCACACTTGAGTCCTATTGAAAGTGTAAGTAGTTCCACTGAAAGTGAAGATTGATTTAAAATATTGTTATATGTACTTACAACGGCGTTTACTTGAAGTTCTTCCGAATTACCACGGCCAATAAGTATACCTGAAGTTTTACCTATATAGACGCTAATAGCTTTTAATCTACAGGAAAAAGTTATTTCACAATACTGTAATTATATATAGGGTGCTTACTTAAAATCTTTTTCATTATATTTCAATTAATTTATAAATACATGAATATATATATATATTTGCTCAGACTAATACATCAGTTGGAGATAACATACAAAAGTGAATTCGTAATTGCAACAGTTATAATTCAAAAATTGTGGACTTGTAGGAGATAAACTAGTAAGGATACAGATTTGTCCTACATTATTGAACCATTTGTTGCTGCGAGTCAGTGAGTTTTAAAGACGGTTCGAATCATACGCGAGAAAAACATTGTGAAAGAAGTCCATGCATATTATCATTTACTTTAAAAAAAAACCTTTCTAAACTTTGAAAGAAAAATACTCTTTCAGTACATTTGAATGCAGTGGAGCACGGCTCGTCATTTGCATTCTTCTGAAGTTGTCAAAGGAAAAGGAAGAAACTGTGGAGTCACCAGTATAGCGTCTGTCTCCCTCAAATATGTCAGCGTTTTGTTTGGAAAAGATGGAAAGGAATTATTGTGCCTTAACCTCATCAGCAAGTTGAGCTCATTTGGAGTAGATACAAAATTTAACAAAAACTCCGTGTGCGCTTTTTTTCTTAGATTGTGTATTGTTCTCCAAATCTGTGGATTGTATAGTTGATCTCAGCCTGATCCGTCTTTCTGAACTGAATCATGAAGCAGTTCAGTAAAATCAAGAACTTAGCTGATAAGGCATTTATAAGGTGGGTGCATAATTTTAGTACTTTTATACATTTGTATCTTTTACCGTTAGTGTTTCGAATTTCACAGCGGTTACGCTTGGTTATATACTCACGTATGCATCAGATGAAGGTAGTTGTACATTGTTCATGTGTATGTAACGTTTTATGCATGCGGTACGGATATTATTTAAGGATGCTTAATGTGATTAATATAATTTTTTTTAACCATTACTAACAACATAATTTGTGGTCTGTTGTAGCAACAAGGATTCATCAAAGTAGGTTTCAATTTTTAAAAAAATGTTTTATATATGCTATCGAGCATTTTAATGTTGTCAATGTGTGGACAGAAACTTTACAGAACAATGTGAAAATGACTACACATATAATTTGCTACTACTACAGTTATATAATTTCACTTATTGGATTGGCTCCCTATATAGTTGAGGCAACCGCATTTGTACCGATTGATTATGTATTCCCATAGTATTTGTATCTGCAGATTTTAAATTGTCCTGACTTATTGTTAGTCACATTTACAGCTTGCGAAAGCCACAATTTATAGCTTCACGTAGATAAAATTGTATGTGGTATGGGATTGAAATCTGTAAATGTTTAACTAAACCACGTCGTACTGACTAAAGGTGGTGCACGAGGATGATTTAACTTCCTTTCTGATTTGATGAAAAAACTAAAGCCTTATTAACCAGTTTTTACTTATGCTACCCTTTATTTATTAATGTTTACAATTTATTTTTATTTGATGAGTAACTCGCTATAGCCTTGGTGGTGAATTGATGTAGAGAGCTTGTCATATTCATAGACATTGCGTTTGACACATGTTGTATTTATGGGAGTAAGAGTAGTATAGTAGCTAACTTTTTTCAGCAGTACTGTTTCGTTGGCATTTGTTTTTCTTTGACTCTACTATTGATTACATTACTCGTGACCATGAATTCCTCACGAGTGTCCAGTGTGTGTATATGGCTGTTATTAAGCGAATCCATTTTCATTGGTGTTCTGATCGTAACTTATTCGCAGGCCTGATAGAACAGAAGTTTTGTCGGAAGACTTGCTAGCTGCCGAAAAGCGAATTGAGCTTATCAAGAAAATATGCGATAACACTGCGAAGAAAGTTGCGGGAGGATTGCTGGGCTCGAGTAAAGATGGGCAACAAGGGAAGGATGTTGAAAAGCGAATCGTAAGTCATGGAATTAATTCTTAGTAGTTATTTATTATAAATGCCTAATTTGATTTAAAGATGAGCTACTAAGTCATTATACTTGAATTTTTGTAGAGAAAAACTCCTCAGTATGCCCTGGGACACGATATGAACGAGCATGGGGATGAAATGTCCGAAATGTCAGATTTCAACTCTGTGCTGGCGTAAGTTTACTGTAGTACAACTGCTGGTCCTTATAATTTTGTATTTTTATTTAATTTATAAACGTATATGTATGGAACACCTGACCCGTATGGCCAACGTGAATATAATAACGGTACAATGTTATTTGAAATTGTAGGTTAGTTCTGAAGGGAGCTGGAGAAATTGAAATGAAAGTAGCGACTGATTTGGTTACCCATGAAATGCAAGTAGAGAGCGACATTCTTTTTAAACTGCAAACGCTGATAGAAACGGACCTCCATAATATCAGTAAAACTAAGAAAACGCTGAATAAACTTGCTAGTGACATGGACTCGGCGAGGGCGAAACTGGCCCAAACGAATCGTCACTCCATGTCTGCCGGCGTATCCGGAAAAATTGATAATATTAAAGATGATTTTGAAGATACTCAACAAAAAGTGGAACAATGTCGAGTAAGGACCCAATTTTTTGTTTAGTTCTTGATGTTTCTCAGTACTGTGTAATTATTAATGTTATTGAGAATATTTTTGAGTATTTATACCAGCTAAATCAAGAATTATTATACATATTTTACGGAGTCTCCTATTATTTAATTCAAGGATAACTTATCAGCGGAAATGTACCAGCTTATTTCCCGAGAATCTGAGATTTCGCAGTACATCCTGAATTATCTCCAACTTCAAAGAGACTACCACCGTACGGCACACAAAGTTTTTGATGATCTTTTACCCAACGTCGAGTCAATCTTAGCCACCTCTTTTAACAAGCCTGTTTATGGAACAAGTCTGGAAGAACATTTGCAAGGAATTAATCGGCCAATTGCTTATCCCATTGAACTTTGTGTTTGTGGTCTCTATCTAAATGGACTGGAGGAAGAAGGCCTTTTTCGCATTGCTGGAAGTAAGTAAAAACGGATGGTTTCAAATCTTTTAATATATTATTGATTGTTGATAACTAAGTCAGCCTATTCATATTTGTTTCAGGTGCTTCCAAAGTTAAGAAATTAAAAGCAGCCTTTGATGCTAGATTATTAGATTTAGATAGCCTTAGACAAAAATTTAGTGATGCTCATGTGATAGCAAACGCTCTGAAGTGTTATTTACGTGAGTTAAGTTTCCCTCTTCTTACCTTTGAACTATACCAAGAGTGGATGGATGCTATTCAGATTCAGAACAGCAACGCCAGACTTCAAACTTTGTGGACGATTGTGAAAAAACTGCCGAAAGCCAACTTTGACAACCTGAAATATTTAATTAAATTTTTATCCGAACTTAGCAAGCATCAAAATGTAAATAAAATGTCACCGGCGAATATTGCCATTGTGATTGGTCCTAATCTTCTATGGACGCCCAACTCAAATGACCCTTCAGCGGATGGTCCCGGCATCAATATGACTATGACTCATCTGTACACTTCTTTGGTTGACCAACTCATTACTTACGCTGATTATTTTTTTGGTGAAGGTCAGTCATGAATATTTATTCTTTAAAAGACTACATTAATATTTACCCGTTGTCATTTGCTGGTATTTTTAATAAAACATTCAATACACTTTATTCATAGAAATTGAGTTTTTCCAAACCTATCCGCGACCAGTGGAAGAGCATTCCGGTGGAGTCCCTAATGGAAATGATGATGGTGGGTTCCACCAACATAATGAGAATGAAGGGTTGCTGGCATCTGCAAAACGGTCACAGTCCAGTAGTAGCCTAGAAGATCACATTAGTCCACCCCCAGGGAGTCCCAAACCAGTTATGCCTAGGAAGAACAAACCGGCGCCAGTGCCACCCGCTCTTGTGAAACCAGGCAGTGGCACAACGAATCAGAATAAACCAGAAAGCTTATCACCCAAGCAGAGTTTCTCCAGTGACAGTAGTAGTACCAGTGAAACAACTCCTAAGAAAGGGCCCGGAACAAAGAGGGACGGAGGACACTGGATACCACCAAGTCCGAGTCAAACTAGGAACCATAAACATTCGGGATCGTCGTCTGTGACCAGTGGTGTTGTTACAAGCACTGAGTCTCCAACAACAGTTGTGATGAAAGTGACTCCCCCAAAGCCACCGCAACCACAGTTTTATCCGGCTAAAGACTGCGAAAATAAATCAAGTTTTGGCGATGGTTCCTCTAAGCAGATTTATAGTTCCACTCTTCGGCATAAATCTTCCTTTAATAGTGGGTCTGGAGCTGCGGAAGGTGCTGCGCAAGGTGGAGGTGCTCCAGGAGTTACCGGTAGCAACATTAGTTCTGTCCAATACAGCAATAGTCTTCCCCGACGATTTCACACAGATAATTCATACAAAAATCAAAGAGCTCCCCGTCCCCCTAGTATATACGCAACAATTCCGACCGTCCCAAGTACACATACTATAACAACTTCAGAGCCCACCAGTCAACCTTCTACCGAATCCAAAGAACAAAGTACCAAAAGTCAAATCCTCCACCCGCCAGTTGTAACTCCTCAAGCTGTGCATCCGTCGGAGGGAATCAGTAGTGCCGCTGCCAATGTTCCGGTACCTGAGACTAGATATAATAATAAAAAACTCAACTGTACACAACCCGGTACTTCTGACGGCAATCAGCAAGAAACTGCACATGTAGGTAGTATAGGATTCGAACATTTAGAAATGGAAGTCAGAGTTGCAGAAGTCACTGAGAAGCGAAATTCGTTTTCTAAATGTGAGGATCTTTCGATAATTGGTCTACTACCAGGACAAGGAGAGAGCGCCAAGCCTGTTCCTGCTCCTCGTTCTAGTCTACTGCTCCAATACAAAAGCAGTAAGGAAAAGGAAGGGGTTCCGACAGATAAGGAAAGACCGACTTTGATGGCAAAGCCAAGAGATCGTACTAAGAAGTCCCAGGCAATTTTAGCGGGAACTAATCAAGACAATATCCATGCTATCCAAGGTACAGGGGATGCCAGTAATTCTCCACCGGATGCGACAGCTCCAATTCATACTCAGCAAAACATAGGTTTACGTGTATCTGTAGAAACTGAAGATTCTGGAAATCCGGATGACTTGCATTCAAGAAATGGTAGGGCTATACATCAGTAAATGGCCAATTTGATTTAACTTTCACTAATAGAGCGTTAATATCATTACCGTAATGTTACTAGTTCTTTTGACCAATATTTCGATTGTTTTGTTTTATTAGAAGCAATGAAGGATAAAAATATGCTGCCACCCTCACCAAAGGCGCCTAATCGTCCACCACGTCCACATCCACCACCTCCTCCAAAACTGAAATCTGAAAGTACTGATTTATAGATTACTATTTCAAGGAATTGAGAGTAATAATACCCGCGGACTAGCTCTTCGTTTTGCCTTGTATACATCAATAACATCTGGTGCTTGCGAAAATAATTTAAAACTATTTTGAGTTTTTGCTCTGCTATATGCTTACATTTTAAAGCAATTTTGTGTACTAAAATTCTGTAAAAACAATTCCACTATTAAAATTATCCATGAATTTCTTAAAAGTTTATGACTAACGTTATACTGTATTACATTTTCTGCTATAAATTTGCTTTAACTTGTGATATGAATGGGGATGCGGGTGGTTTCATTTTTAATAAAAGATTCCTTAATAAACCTTACTGAGTAGCATATTTTTTTTGCAAATGATGCATGACAATGATCTCAGTGATCTCACAGCTACAGCTGCAAGTGGAATGTAACTACCAGATTATTTAAGTGAAATGTATGGTTATTATAATGAAAGTTTCGTATCTAATAATAATTGATGCCTGCAGTTTCAGGTTGCAGATGCAATTGAAAACCAGTTTATAGTTAAAGACAATATTTGGAAGGTCTTGTAGTATATTAAAAATATCGGCAAACATTTTCAAGCATTGTTGATATTCTTGTGATGGTAATAGTTCATTTGTTTATAGCCCATATCATAGGGCAAATTAACCCACAATAATGGATTTATACATACAATTCGTAATTTTACGATTAAAATTGCTTTAGAATATGGGGGTAAGGCGAATTCCATGAGACAACCTAATAAATTCGAAACATGGACAAGACTACCGTAGTACTACTGTACTCATATGTACAGTGCAGAAGTTTCAGAGAACCGAACATTATTTTTATTTTTGGATATTGCTATTAACGGTAAGCCGACAAGAAATTATTACACATATTGATCTCATTATACGACCCAAGAAAATAAATCCTTTACTTTAATTAATTCTAAAGACGTCAACGCAAATAGTAAATTGCTATTTGCAAAGTGAGCAAAAATGGTCGTCAATTTATTTTAAGGGAGAGACCATTTGATATCTAAGTATAAGATAATCTCCCATAAGAAAATTATTTGAATATGATACCAAGAGTAAGATGGAAGGGGGATGGAGTGGAAAAAGTTCATGGGCTGTCATTCCCTGAGGATAAAGTTTCCAATTTAGTTAATAATTAAGCGTAATAGGTTTTATGTCACATCCCTGTGCTTACAATGTACTATGCACAGCAATGTATCTACGAGCAAGTATAACTTTTACAATCCCTAGCAGTGCTCACCTATGAATAAGAAGAAACGTTACAGGCCAGGGAACTAATTGGATTGCTGAAACGAGCTATATAAGTATTAAATAAGAATAAAGAATAAACATAATTGGCTGTGTTGCATGTACATGCATTTACAGATCGTTTAAATATAGAAGTAGTGAGTATCTTAAGCAAAATCGAATTATTCCTTTAGCCCTCATATTATGCATAGTTGACAACTTTTCGAACGAAAAGTTGACATGGTAGTGCTTGTAGGCTGATGAGAAAGCTCCCTTTACCCACACCCTGGAATCTGGAAGGCTTCACTGCAGAAACAACAAGATGGATTCCATATGTAAGTACATAATATTATGCCATAAATATAAAATGCTTACGACATAATGATTCTCGCAACAACTACATTTTATAATAATAATAATTATGGTCTTCCGCAATAGCTTGATGAAAGAAATTTAGAATATACTTTTAGAAAATCATTAATCAAATAGACATGTTCATGTACCTATACATACACTACATTAATCACATTAGTGATTCATAACTGGAAACCCCATCTCATGTTAGTTATAGGGCATATAGGCACTAAATTACTAACTGACGTTGATGTTGATTGCGAGACGGCACACCCAAGTTTGAAAATTTACCACAAAAACTTAGGTAATTTCATTTTTCATAGACGCCTACAAAGCAACAGAAAATATCACAATAGGATAGCATGGCAGAAAAATGGCTAGACTGTAATTTACGCACTTTACTTCTGTAAGGCCAAGCAAATACCGTATACTATATGTATACCTACATATATATACCCACTAGGGATGCTGGTGGGGACATGGTGAGACGCTATTATGGCAAATATCGTCCAAATGAATTCCGACATTTCAGGCGATAATTATTGTAAATGTTTTCAAGAATATCGGTATATCGTACAATAAATATGATTATTATGATAGTCTCAATTCGTAATTTTAGTGAATGAGAATGGAAAAAACCACTTTTGCCAACCTGCAACTTGTATTTCGGCAGTTAAATTAGCCATTTAAATGAGGGTTAATGACTAACCAGTAGTCAAAATAAAGGAGTAATGAATATGTATAAGTTGCATCAATTCGTACCTTCTCTAAACTGCAGAAAAAAACAAGTTTAGTTTCGAGTTACTTCAGTTGCTAAAAGAACCTAACCATAAAGTTTTGCTCTACTAAAATGAACGAAGTCTCCAATGTAATATAATTATTATATTTTACCGTAAAACTTTAGGAAATAGAGGGCGAAAAGCTGATGTATGAATGTATGCTGAGTATTTTCAAGAATATTCTTCATAAACCGTTTATTCTGGAAGTAAAATAAGTCATCGCTCACTAGCTGGCTTATGAACTATCCAAGCAACCGCTGAGATTTGGAATTTATCTATCTTCCGGATTTTGAAAATTAGGGAACTTTTGTTACGGGTCTTTGGAACCTATATATCTATTTTTGAAGAATAAGAAGAAGTCTAAGATTTCTATGATGCTGATTATTAATAAAAGTGATCTTGTCACCTCTTCTTTTTTGCTAAATAATTTTTAATCCTCTTATATTAGCGATTACACCAATGCAAAGAATTTCACCTTAATATTTAGTTAGATTGTAATTACCAGTTTTAGAAAAATATTTGAATTGTGGTGGTTTTTTCATTGCGAGTCAATATTTGTAAGCTAAACAAACACATTTGCATATAATTTTTTTAATTATTTTTGATTGATAATTAATAATATTTATGTAAGGAATCGTAGGTTTGGCGAGACCGTGAAACCCGATACGAGGAAGGCGATATTTGACATCCCTAATACCCATTCAACAAAGTATTTGTCTCACGAATGTGTACTCATTATATGCTTAAGTACAATTAACAATATGTAAAATGTACAAATGTAATATGTACAATTAACAACAATGTACAATACAAGCAGAGGTGTGGAATATTTTGAAATATTGTATTTGAAATAGTATTTGAAATACATTTAAATAGTATTTTGTATTTGGTATTTTTCTAACCGTAAATTGTTTAAGGTATTTTGTATTTCGTATTTTGTCAGCACCAATATGTCTACTGTATTTTGTATTTCGTATTTTATAGATTACGAACGTGATAGTATTTTGTATTTATTTATCTTGTAAAATTTACCCAACCCATATTTTAAATACAAAATAAAGTTTTAAAATACATGACTCTGCCAATTGTTAAGGTCGTCGCTAAAACATGCTCAAATAAATATTTAAAAGTAAAAACTCTAATTCAAAACATTTTGAGACCAGTTTTTGAAACTTGTTTGCGGGTTTGACGAACTTACTTACTGGAAAAATACATAAAATTCAATGTATCTGAGAACTATAAAGTTAATAAAATTAGTGACGCGAGTATAAATACATTACCCAGGATTATTTGTTTAAAGAAAAAATATTCTGTACCTAGGGCCATGTTAATTTACTTTGATACACACAAATGCGCAAGTCTAAAGTCTAATAACATACAGTTACCTTACGTGGGTTGATTCATTTTTAAATATCGTATTATTTGACCTAATTATACAAAATACTTCGAGGGAATAAACTTTGGATACATACATCTCAGATATGTACTTTGAGATAAATTTCAGAGTATTTTCAATAAATAGTTCGTATTTCAAATACTGTATTTTCATTTCATATTTTCTCTTTCTGTTGGAAGTAAAGTATTTTATTTTGTATCTCGCCCAAATGACTCCGGATATTTGTATTTTATTTTGTATCTTAAGTAAGTTCCACCTGGTATTTGTATTTTATATTTGTATTTTAACTTTTCTGAAAGTGCATTTGTATTTTGTATTGCAATAGTAAATTTCATGTATTTTCCACACCTCTGAATACAAGTAAATTTCAAGAAGTTTCAAACATCTGGAGGAACCCCGTGGAAGTAGCAAGGCAATTCTTAGCATTAGCGATGATGACTGTAGCGTTTTATTGTTTCTTGGAGTCAGGCAGGTCAAACCATAATCCACAGGAAAGAAAATACATTTTTAGTATACAGACAAAGTAGGAAAGTACTTAAAGTAATAAAAATAGGAGCACCAGGAATCGCTCTGTGTCATTGAAAGTCATGTTATAACAGGCCGTCTGCATGGAGTAGAGTAATTACATATACATACATATGAATGTCCTGGCCTGACAGACGATAAAAATAGTACATAATAGAAGAAAGCAGAGTACGCATCTAGATATATGGAGATACATATTATGTTTTTGTTGTTTCCACTCTACAGGAGGACAGGATCCTATAACATCATAGTAAATGCTTCTAATTGTCCAACGCAGGTTCTGGTTTATTGTTGTCAGTCGGTTGTTGGAGTTGGAGGTCGAATGTCGAGCTGGACCAATTGTTGTGTTCATATTCATTACTAACCTACAATCTGTACATATACTTATACTTTTACTGGGAATCTCGACGCTGTTGACAGAGTCACGTAATTTCTACAAGCTTTTAAAAATATTACGTTCAGGCTGGCAATTGTGAGCACTGATCACTGATCAGACTTTTAAATTATTATTACGGCAGGCTTTAATAAGTTAATTATTTTTCCTACTATTTACAATTTAGCCAGATATTTTTGTTTGTTCTTCCAACATATGTACTTCAATAAATAGAAGATAAATTGTGTGTAATTATTGGTTTCGAAGGAGTCCGTTAATTTAAAAAGAAATACATCTGTCAACATATATTACTTTCAAAGGTAAGCAAAGTAAATATATTTCATTAAAATTAATTGTTAGACAATGTAATTTCTGATTTGGAACTTGTGGAAAGAGTTACTTCATACAGTCTTTTGATTTCTTGCAGTACAGAAGCTGTGTAGAGAAGCGAGTATGAAAACGGAAGCAGATGACTTTGAATACTCACCAGGAAGCGATTCCAACAAGCCATTGACGTGCTTTTGTTGTGGCTTTATCACAAGTTCAGCCTTTGAATATCAAAATCATACTGTGATGCATATGCTGAGTTCTCATGGAATGGACAAAACGCTGCCTGATAAGCCAGGTCATGTCGCTTACTCTTCCGGAGCTGCTGTGAAACAGAAAAATCAAGAATCGCTTCCAGAGCAGACGCTAGGGTCGAAGCGACCCATGGAGAGTTTCTCAAACCAGGATGATGTAGTCCAGCCAAAGAAAAAGAGGAAAGAAGTTGAAAAGGAGAAAAGTTCACATAAATGCCCACTCAGCTGTGGTTACAGGGGAGCTCGGAAAGATCTTCTGATAGCTCACCTCAAAAATAAGCATGGAGCTCACAATCAATCAGACAGCGAGCAATTCAATCGGAACGTAAGTAATTTTAATTAATGAATTTTCTTATACGAATTAGAGTGGGTACTATTAGAACGGAGAGCTTCGAATTGTTTGTAAATATATGTTATTCTATGCTCAGGATAATACTCTACCCAAAGTTCAACAAGTTAAACCTTTGAAGAAATTTCCGAGGCAGCAAGGAAAGCAAGTGAAGACATCCCCACTCATTGAAGAGAAGGAATACAAATGTGGGATGTGTGATTATGCTGGGGCAAAGAAGGAAAACCTGAAGGGACACATGCAGCGTAAGCACGGGGCAACGTACAAAAATTCTGAAAGAAAGGTATATATGTACTTACTTGTAGATACTTTTTAAAGTTTTGTTCAGGTGAAGCTTACAAGAGTAAAAGCATTTTATTTCACCGAAGTTATAATTTGGCTGTTTGAAGGAGAGTGGAAATGAAATCAATTTGTCTAAATGTTTATAGAGAAAAGATGAACAAAATATGGCCATATTCTCTGATGGAAGCGGAATGGCTATTCAAGTGAACTTTAGCAAGTGCCAGACTCCTAACCAGAAGGTAAAGTATTATTAACGAGTGCAGCAAAATTCCAAATATAATTTGTTTATGAGTGGTCACCGTTCACAGTATTCATGTTTGCTTGGTATTAACGTGATTTCCTTTTTATTTTAGGATGGGAGTCCGCGGAAAGGAAAACCGCAAGGTTGTAGAAATACAACATCTGTGAAAAAGATTCCCCACCCCCCATGTCCAGGAAAGAAAAAGGATAAACTTTCAACGTCAGTAGAAAAAACTTTCAAGTGTGAAAAGTGTAATTATACTGGAGCAAAGCAAATTAACTTGACGCGCCATATCAAAAAAATGCATGAAAAATAATAAATCCAAAAATTATGTGCGTACATTTCACTTTACTTATTTCTAACGTCGGCCCTTAATGATTTATGAAAAAGAGCTGTCGTTGGACTTGGAGGAAACGTGAATATGAGCGCCTGTAAATATTTTTTTTTTAAATTTTCGACTATGTTTTTCAGAATAATCTTAATGACCACTCGTATGTATGATTGTTGTTGAATGTTATTGTCTCATAATTTTGAGGTGCCGTGTTTGATTCGGAATCCCCTTAACGGCAATGACTTGGAGAACAATGAACAGAATGACAGGGGCAGTGACGACAATTGTTCGAATTATAGTGGCGATAGGGAAAATGTACAGTGAGGGTGATGACGGTAGAGGCTCCAACAACAAAGGTGATGAGGAATAGTCTCATGCAGATATTACAATTACAATGTGTAGGATGTGACAGAAGAAAATTGCTTTACAAAAGCAGTAAAGAGTTGAATTTGTAAATAATTATATTACAGCTAATTTATTACATATAGAGTAGCGAAGAAAGATAGCGTGGATATAACAAACGATGTACTGTCATCAGACGAAGGAAGGAAAAATATTACTACAGCTATAGTTTATAGTACAATAGTGGGATTTCTATTTTACATTTTCCAAGTAATTGATTCACCTTTGCCAGGAAACATTTGAGTGGGCCAGGCCAAAATATTGATCTTAACAATGCCCCACATAGTTTTTCTAGAGTTGTTTCTTTAGTTATTCTAACTTTGTTCATACTTTTGTTCTTGTGAATTGTTTGATTAAAATGAAACAGTAACTGTAAAAGTGTCACTCTCAACCTTTGCCAAGCTGTACAAGCATTTTTTAAAACACCATTAAACATTAAAATTCATCCCATAATGAATACATCATTACACTGGTTGTTTGAATTGATTTCGAATAATTCTTGAAACCATGTATCGCCCGTAAAATATGCATCAATTTTATCGTATTATATTGGAAAAATAATTATTGTAATATTTAACCGGTTACGTGATAAAATTTTAGAAACAAACTTTTTCAAAAAAGGTTGAAACCTAGTGATACCACTGATAGGACAGTTTTGTAAAAACAAAATGTTTCCACCTCCGCACCTGTGAGCTTAAAAATCCTACCTTATTTTTTGAGGATAAATTCAATGATAACCATCTATTACATATGTTTGCATAACATCCTTGAAGTGATCAAATGAGCTACATACATTATCGATTAAAAGTAAAATGATCTACATATGTAGTTCTCATTGCCAGCCTCACTAAAAGCAATATGTCCTATGATCTGCTGTCTGCATGTAGCTTTTTACCAAACAGAAAAAGGTTTTTATGATTTACACGATGCTTTTTACTAAACGCAAAATGAACTACACAGAAATAATTTATAAGATTGTTACTCATTTGTATTAGTGCACCTCCGTACAGTTCAATTTGATTTCACTGTGGAAGATTCACCTAGTTCATTTTTTCTCGGCACCCTACTAGTCCGTTAAAAGTCCTAATAATAAGTAAGTACGTGTGTCACACACGCCTTCCAGTCCTATTATTTACCGACTAACGTACGAACTTCCCGAGTCACAATCAGGGGAAAATATATCGTAGTTGAACAGGCAAAATGGTCTAAGTACGTACGCATGATTTCGTACAACACATATCTTTTCGCCTCTGCTAAAAACACTACATATATGCATACTATCCACAAGGAACTTGGCAGTTCCAGTTTAGAAAAGTCTATTGTTTGTTCTCGGATTCTTCACAACTGAAAATACATGAGCTCGCTAATATGCAAATTAATTTCCCACAACGAACCTCAAACGTTTTTCTCTGAACACGTAACGATTATTTGTAGTAGTACTTACTCAAACCACTATCAAAAGCCACAAACAGTAAATACTTAAGAAATTATAGATACCCTATTTACTTTTTAAGGAATCAATGCAACTACAAATATTACCTATTTAAAGTAAATACCGCGAAAAAATCATTATGATTATCTCTTACAAGAGGAACCATAAAACTAACAAATATTTCTTCAAAAATTATAAAGGGGAGAAAGTAACAGCGGTAACAAAGACTAGTCTGTGCCTGTATTAGTATGTAATAAAGCGTTTAAAAGTTATTTAATTACTCATAAATATAAGAAAGGATTCATGACACATGCATGTACATATCATACGACTGTTTATTTTTACATAAGGTTAGAGGTTGGGATTGGGTTCTTCTTGGCTCTTGGGTAATGGATACTGTAACCAAAACCAAGCTTAAAATAACGGTCAAAGAAGAACATCACAGACACGGAGCCAATGACAACGACTTCTCTCTCATGGACGACTGGACGTACAGTGGCAAACACGCTCGTGTATGTACAGAGTATAAACGTTACACGTAGTGAATGCCGAATGGCCCTGCGAAGCAAAGGATAACCATACGCCATACGAACCCACACAAACAACCAACGCGAACAATGAACGCTATACATCAATTGTTTCATTTGAGATCTTAGATGGCCGTCTGGACTGGCTGGAGTCACTCGCGTCGCGCGGTTCCTTACTGTTTTAGTAATTAATTTTTAAGGTCAGAGGTGACTAGTGACAAAATCCAGTATTAGTATCTTGAGTGAGCTTGTGCAGAAAGGGTGGATCAGAAATAGTGTGCGGTTGCTTTATTATTATATTTCTGTGTGTTGAATGTAGTACAGGAGTGTGGGACTCTCAGATTATCTGTATTTTTGCGGCTTGGAGTTCTGTAATTTATTTGAGTGCGGCGAATCAAGAATAGTTTTGAGGGTTGAATTGGATGGTGACGTAATAATCGTGGCTGTGAGGATAGTTATTTTGTACAGCGTAAGTTAAATAAAAGTAATAAAGTTGTAAACAATGGTGTATTTTGTAATTTTAAATTTTGAAAGAAGCAAAGGAATACGTAGTTGGCCAGGGTTGTAATTTATAAATCAATTGAATTTTATTGCTAACCTAACACCTAAAGGAATGATACTAGTGCAACTGTATTTGTGTGTGTTCTAGTTTGTGTGTTTATTTTTGATGCAGATTATTTGAGTTTTTGGCTTTATTAACCCGGAAGAAGATATGGCTATGAAGTGGGAACCATTTCCTTTCGAGGGTCCATACTTGGACAACAATCCTGTGAAGCCGTTGATGTGTAACTTCTGTGGCTTCGCTGCTGGATCATCATTGGAGTACCAGAATCATACTTTGACACACATGAGTAGCACACAGGATGTAGCTGGAGAGAGGAAGAACAAGCAAGGGGTGGAGAAGAAGCTGGTAATTTCAACGATTTAAAATAAATTTTGAAGTGATATATTGTTGGATATTTTGTGAATTATTTTGGTTTTTAGAAGTTAGAAAAGGTGGACGCCAAACCTCACCCTTGTGTGTCTTGCTTTGCTATGTTCAGCTCTGCAGTAGCACTCAAAAAGCATGTGAAAGAATTACATGGGGAAGTGCAAATTCCGAAAAAACCAACTCGAACGAAATTGGATGTAATGAAAGGTGTTAGTAGTATTGACTTTCTGGCGGAATTGCAGAAGCCGAAGAAGATGGCCAAGAAGGAGGAGGCGAGGTGCCCGGTGTGCCAGGCGGTTGTAAAGAGTCTAAAGCAGCTTAACACCCACATTTGTGTACAACCATCGTGGAATCTGCCCTTCGGAAATTCAAATCCATTCTTCCCATTCACGTGCACGCTTTGTGACTATTCTGCAAGCACCCAAGGGGATTTGGATAATCATGTACGATCACACAGTGTAACCTTAAGTGAGAATATTTTCACTGCAGGCAGCACTGAAACTGCAGTTGCAAAGCGAAAACAGGAAGAGGAGGAAAAGTCATTTAAATGTCCCTTCAGTTGTGGTTACATTGGAGCTCGGGATGATCTTCTGAAAGCTCACTTGGAAAGGAAGCATGGAGCACAATCAGGTAGCAAGCCTTTCAAACTGGTAAGTTATTTGAATCCGAATGAATACATATAAATTAATACAGTTTGATAAGCTTCTTAAGGTCCTTTGGTATTAAGTTATGTATGTGTACCATAAACTTTCAGGATTATGCACCACCTAAGGCTGTATTACCAGCTAAGCCTTTGAAGAAAATTACCAGTCAGCAAGGTAAACAAGGGAAAGCATCCCCACTCATTGAAGAGAAGGAATACAAATGTGGAATGTGTGATTATGCTGGGGCAAAGAAGGAGAACCTTAAGGGCCACTTGCAGCGTGTGCACGGGGCAACAGCTAAAAAATCTGAAAGAAAAGTATGTGTGGTTTAATATTTTTTGTTCATGATACTTTTTAATATAGACATTGTGTGCTGAATTATTTTCGAGTACGATTCGTAATACAGGATGGGTAATGATAATCATTTTTGTTAATGTTTAGGGGGAAGATAAAAATACTGGACAAACAGTGGTCACGCTCTCTAGTGGAATGGGGAAAGGAGTCGCTGTTAAAGTCAAAGTTGGTAATGGTGGCAAACCAAGAAAGAAGCAGTAGGTTAATGGGGCACTGTTATCTACGACGGATGTTCAAATCAGCATGGTTGTTTGGTCGTAATTTTTTGTTGTAATGGAATTTTCCATGGACTACGTAATTTTAAAATTTTGCAATCTGCATATACTGTAAGAGTTTTCATTTTAAATTGAGTGATCGTAAATCGTAAGATTATTATTCCTCTTCCTGTTTGGCGTAGAAGTAGACATTAACTTCCGTTTTGACTAACAATTATTACCGCTGGGATTTTATATTATATAATAATAATTGCTCAATGTATCGACTCAATTAGGAATAGATCTGGTGTGTAACTATTGTTGCACAGATCTGCCATCTTTTCAGTAAGTATTATCATAATTTTAACTTGTTTCAATCCTCATGCCTCGTGCATGTTTTACAGTATTTTGTCGTTTCGATTGTGTACTAACATCCTTTGGGTAAGCATATGGATTATATTTGCTGGTGTTAGTTGCATTTTTGTATTGTTTATATTGAATTTGCAATAAAGTAAAAATCGACATGTTTGTGAGGAATTTTTTTAAACAATTTGGACAGCAATGAATTAGCTGACTACAACCGCCTGGTTTTAACCAAATGTAAATATTTTCTATCATGTAATGTCTGGCTTATTGTTTATTCATATGAAATGTTTTATTATACAGGGAATTTTGAGGAGAGAGTCGAAAATTGGATTTACAACATCCAAAAATATGAGACAGACTTTAAATAACAATCTTCTGTCACATTTTTATCTGTCGCGGTTTCAGGTTTTGACTTGTATGATATAGTGTATTTTAATTTCCTGAAACCCAGTGTTTTGAAATAATTTAATCCGGTCTTCCATGTTAAAATGTCTAAACCAGAAGTGTAACCTCCGGATTTTACGTAACCAGGCTCGCTGTCTTTACTTCTCAAATCCACAAATCTCAAAGTAGATTCGTCTTAGGTAACTCTCGAAGTCCATATATAATGTGCTGTAAACCTTAACACAAGGTTTGAAAAACATGTGTCCAGTAATCATCAAAATTGATGAATTTCAAACCCTAAAAGAAACCCGACATTGCTTCGCGTGTTTTCATATAGTTACCTCGAAAATTGACGAATGTTAATCGTAGGAAACCTGGAAAAGAATTTGACCGAAAATGGAGGACGCGAAAACAATCTTTACACGGGTCAAACGTTTCTATGATTCCTCCAATTTGCAGGAAATTGTGAATTAAAAATTGTTTCATTGACCGCGGTCATATAGGTCACGAACGTGAATTAATGTAGGTATTTTACAGATTTTGGATTCAACATTACAAATTTTTTTCAAGAATAAATTTTAACACTCGTTTGTAGGAAACTTTTTGGTCTTTCCAGGAAGCAATCTCGCATGTCTTTAATTTGAGAATTATCGCCATGAGCCTTAAAGAGAGTGAGCAAGGTTTGGAGAAATTTATTTTCAGCAGCGATGCTGGTTGTAATTATTGTTCTGATGTAATTGTAGTGACCTTTTAAAAAAGCTTTCAGGGTATCATCCGATTTTCGTTTCAATTATGCAGCCCTGGAAATGTTGTGATGCTAATCACAGCTTAAATTAGTAAACCACTGTAGGCTCTCTATGTATTATTCCGACAAAGACACGGTTCTCATTTTCTATTGTTGCTGAAAATACCATTTACAATTACGCTAATGTCTACCATTTTGATAATACTGTGATGGTTCATTCAGTCGGGAACACTAGGTTATTTTTGGTACCACTTTGAACCATAAACGGTATGGACCTATAGTGGTCAGTTATAAACGGTATTAGGTTGTTGTTGACCACATTAAGTCTAAAATGGACTTGCTCCAGTCCATGCTCAGACATAAAGTAGTTTTATGAGGACCGATTTCAGTTGTGTAAATTCGACCATTTTTACGATAACAATACTAAGTGGAAGGCATTTGTAATGGGTTTCATTGAAGTCCATTATTTTTTATACACCAAAGACAGTTTTCACGATTTTGCACCGTCGCAATTTGGTGCTGTGGATTTTAATATATAATGCGATGAGAAGTATTTCTACAGGGTGACCCTAGTAGCTTGTTTTTGAACAAGTAAACTGCTACAATGCAAAAATCTAGTACAATATTATATGAGCGCATCCAGAGTTTTGCACAAACAAATTGTTTACAATTTTGATCTGGTTGTAATTTATATGCAAAAGTAAGCAAATTTTAGAAACAACTTCAAACTTGAAAAAAGTGAAACATGATTCGGAGATAATTGTAAATAAATAAATAATTAAAATTTCTGATAATTTGGAAAACTCACAACTACACATTTAACGCAAATGCATGTGTAAATTGCGCTACAAAGATGTAAGTTCAAAGCGCTACAAGGAAGCAACTACATAGTTTTAGTTTTTTACTGGTCTAAAGAATTTTTTAATTTTAGTCTGCAGCTCTATAAGTGTTCAGCTTTCCAAGAAATCCAGATCATAATTAATGTTTTCCACCTCATCTTCAATCTCAGCTATCAGAACAATCAACGTTAGTATGTAATATATATTTTATACTTGGTTTGAGTGAATTGAAACTAATGATATTGACTGAAACCAAGTAATGTGAGCCACACTGTATAAAGTATGCTTAAAGTCTCCATTACTGTTTTTGGTCTACAATAAACCAAAAATGGTTAGAGTGAACTGGAATTGGTTCTAAAATGACCATTATTAGTATGTACGGATTGTGGTCCAAAATGATACCAAAAATAGTCTAGTGTTCCCGACTGTCAGTTGTATAACAAAGCATACACATAAGTACTTACACGTAGTGCTTAAATACAGCTCATCAGGTTTGTAACAACAAAACCCAACAAAACGACGAAAGTACAACGCAGAATCACAAATAAAAAATATTCATTCAACATTTGAACTTCCAAACTGTTTCGAACACCATTCGCCGCCATTTGAACTTCGATTCAAAATAAAAAATGTAATGAAACTTGAACCTCGATTGAGAGGATTAACCTTAAGTTTAGATAGATCCTATTTAACTTCGATTCAAATTTGAATTTAGGTTCAAAATTGAACTCGAATTTGTATGATAATTGAAATTCGATACAAACTCGTATTTAAATTCAAACCTGAATCAAAAAAATCTCAGGTCTAAATTCAAACCTGAATGTATGTTTGTACAATCTTTAGAACAGCCCTCTAACACATCGCTACTTATGGTTGTACCTGTTTGTTGTAACTTCAAGTTGCAACCACAGCCATAATAACAAAATGCCTGCCCACAAAACAATTCAATATTACAAATCCAGACATGGCAAAACAAATAAACAGTACAATATTACAGCACTACTTACACGCTCGTAATTAAGCATGAACGAAGACCATATTCACAAGGCACCCACAGACCCACACATGTATGAAAATCTGTTTTTTATATTTGCATACACTATTGCGATATTTATTAAATTAGTTCATTGTCCATTCCAAATATATTTTACTATATATTACTCAGACTGCTACTGTTTGCATTTTTCCAAAATAGTCAAGCCTAATATGAGAAAAGAGGAAAACCTAATATGGCTCACACACCCACACATGCACGTACATATGGCACTTTGTAAGACCTAAAAATTTAAGCAGCATAAAAGCGTATAAAATTTTGTTTGCGTTCATTCTACGATTGTATGTATATACATGTGATTTACGGATTTTTAAGCGTATTATTCAAATTTAGTCCATGTTAAGGAAAAGCATCTCCACTATTATACACTTGCCAATAAGTATCTTTGTACTTCCGTACATAGTTTTAATTAGGTCCAACAGAAGATCAGTTTTTAAAACTCAAGCTCAGAACAACTCTAATTTAGATTGAATAATAAGCTTATTTCTACAAACATATTTAATAATTTTGTAGCATCATTTTCTAAAAATCTACCTTCTATTATTAGTTGCACACGATTTATTCCCAATTGGCTTCTTTTACAAAACGTAACGTGATACTGATTGTGAATCATAGAGTGCTAAAATATACAGTAGAAGAAGCTTTCTATCAGCGAGCAGCGGCCTAAAGTGCCGAAATAAAGGTTCGTTCATATTTTGCTTTCGTCTAAAAATGAAGCATCCAGATACATTTTTTCACTCATTTTTTAAGAATTTCCATTTTTAAAAACATCCTCGTACAGAAAATATTTGACTCAGCTATCTGCTATATGTATAGCGTTTGCTCACGATTAATGACAATTCATGTAAACTTGAGCAACGTATTAAGCAGGGGGATCTCTATCATGAGTCACAGTGCCCCTATCGGTAGCATCTCTCAAAAATCCTATATTTTTTCTACTGAACCCGAATTTCATTTGTACAATGTATTTCTGTTGTTGTACATCTGGAATATCCGACATATCGTGAGAGTGTCGCCTCGTTTAGCATCTTCCTTAACGGAATCAAGTGTGACAGTGTCATTGTGAGTAAGCAACGAGGTAGAATTAGAACCAAAATTAATCAAACGAGTTCGACAAAATTTATTTCAAAATTAAATTTTTAACCAAAGTAAGAACGTACGTTTTCTCGGTCATTTGGACAGCTGTGAGTGTGTGTTAGTGGTGCTCCTTAGAAACACGACTCAACTACAATATACTATCCTACCACAGCATGATAGTTGTGGTCATAATGTTGCGTTGATTAATACATCTTCATTATTCACACATTCATATTATGAATACATATATGGCCTCTACTTTTGGATCAAACTATAAACCATAGATACTATTCAATCCTTAAGATACAAACATTAATAACCTTAGTGAATCTCAATGCTTGCATTTTACGGTTCTCCCTTGATTTAGCTCTTGTTGAATCCCAAGATCTATGAGTACACACACGTAATATATATCGTCGGTGAAGAGGCAAAATGATCTAGGTGCATGATCGATTAGAATCAAAATGATCTACTTGCAGTTTCACTAAAGGCAAAATGATCTACTTGCATTGAATTTTAAAAGCAAAATGATCTAGATGCAGCTTTTCCTAAAAACAAAATGATCTAGATACAAATTATAATAAAAACAATATAAATAAACACATTCTAATGCCGGTGTACAAATATGCGAGGTATTAAAAATCTTTTATATATGCATTCAATTCCCCAATGCCCCCATTTCTTTTTTTCAGTAACATTGAAAAAATACGTTGTCAATTATGATTTAACATTTGAAAATATTTCCGAATGTTATGATAATGGTGATGATCGTAAAATCCGATTTGAAGAAACTCCAGGTTGAGAATTATTAAAGGGAAAACCAATTCAATGTGCACATTAACACATAAGCACAAGACCTGTAAACTCTGATTTCGAATCGTGTTTTAATTCGGCAATTTTAAAATAAATAAATATTGCAGTTATCATAACTGAAAATATATTAGATGCAATAAATCAAATTACCATTAGTTGCCGGAACTATCCTTAGTAATAGCAAACCCTTCAGACAATATTAACTCAACCCTAGGTCAATCAGTTATAACATAAGCCACGTGTAGATGATATTTTTCTCACACAAAAAATTAGACCGGCACTTAGATAATTTTGCTTTTATGGAAAATTGCATGTAGATCAGTTTGCTTTTAAAGAGGCTTGTACCCAGTTCATTTTGCCTTTAGGGAAAAAGTTATGTAGATCATTTTGATTCTAATCGATTATGTACCTAGATCATTTTGCCTCTTCACCGACGATATATAAGTATACATACATATATGCACTATCTACGTTGAAAGAAAAAATAACTGAAGTAAACAACTTATGGTTCTTTTATATCTGTCCAATCCACCGTAAGCTGGGTAGCGATAATTTTGAGAAGATAAAAGCATAATACTGTAATTTATGTACATATCTTGTGTTTTTGGATTCGTCCGATTCTCGCCATGAGGGTGAAGGAAATCTATTGATTAACACAAATAACACATTAATTCATGTTTTACATCAAATCCTCGCCTTCTTGGCTAGTACTGATAATTATTGCAGCGGTTTCTTGAACAAATGTTTGGTTCTGCTCATCAAATGAGCACTTGCAATTTAAATGGTATTTAATTTAAATAAGTGGAACCACTCTTCAAACTTGCTTCCGTCTATAGTCGAGCATGCATAACTACATATAAACAATCAGCCTTGTAGCATTTTATGCAGTAAGTACAAATACATTGAGCCTGCCTGAACACAACGACTAGACAAAATACCAGCAGTTCTTCATCTCATAATGTACCTCTAGATTTTCTTTGACATAAGGAGGGTCCCGTTAGATGGGCATTTTTAAATAATACAGAGACTATATGTGTGTGCAGCTTTGTATGTAGATGAGTAGCCATGAGATACTTGTATACATATATACATACACTTTAAGAATAGAATATAAGGTCCCTTCACCAATATACAAATAGTAGACACTTTTAGTTTCCGCATGACTCAATTATAATTTACAATAATAATTATTATTTTTATGCACTCAATCACAATTCACAATTACTTTGCTTGACCTTGGAAGTGGACACGCTCTAATTGTCAGTTGCACTTACATATTTTCTGGACCATCTCCTTTTATCTGCTGACAAGGCTAGTATCTAAGTCAACACGCAAGCTAGAACGGACGGCAAGAGCAAATTAAATTCCTCGTGTTGACCGTGCGTGCACATTAAATGTGCTTTTAACTACAATAAACCCGTTCGTGATCCCTGAATCAGACAAACAATGGAGTCTAACTATGTGGTTGCAAGGAAGCCTAAAGGTAATTTGAAAAAGCAAAAATAATTTTAAACAAAACTAAAGAGCTTTAAAAATTTACTGGAAATCCGAATCTCACCAGCCCAATACTGTTCCTGAGAATAATGAACTACTTATAATTATATTTTAAAGGATGGGGTGCCCGGCACACACTAGCAATTTTAGGATTTTGGGGCATGGCTGTGTCCTATGCCATGCGGTTCAACTTATCGATTGCTATTGTAGCTATGGTTGGTTATGGAACAAAAAACAGTAAAGCAAATGTAACCCAGCTCCAAACCTGCTCACATTTACTTCATGGTCAGAATCAAATTTATACTAATTTCGGTTAATCATAGTATGTTATGTTTCCTGACTTTGTTTTTAGAAAAACGCTCCTGTATGTACTCCTTTTTTCTGTAGACGCCGAGGAGAGCAACAGTTCTAGCCAGGAATACACCTCTAGTAAACATGAAGACATAGGGGAGTTCGACTGGACACCAGCGGAACAAGGATTCATACTAGGAACGTTTTTTTGGGGTTATGTCGCAACTCAGTTAATTGGTGGAATTCTGGCGTCTAAATTCGGAGGAAAATGGCTGTTCGGTATCGGTTTATTCGTCACCGCCATATTTGCTCTACTTACACCAGCAGCGGCCAGGACACATAAGTATCTCATGATTGCTGTGAGAGTAGTTCAAGGAATGGGCGAAGTAAGATTTTTTACCACATTCAACATTTAATCCCGCAATTGCATAGGTACAGCCACATTTCTGCCGTTCGAATCATTGTTTACATAATTTATTTGTATAAAATTCCTACCAGGGAGTTACAATGCCTGCCATGCACACCATCCTTGCAAAATGGGCACCTGCTCAAGAGAAGAGTACCATGACAAGCATTGTGTTTGCGGGTAATTTACCATGATTTAAATGTTAAAAATTTACAACGATTATCATTACAATATACAATGATAGACATAATGAATAACAGGCAGACCCATCTATTTTTTTAAAATTGGATATTTTCAGGAACTAACTTCGGAACTGCAGCAACTCTAATAATAAGTGGTTACTTAATTGATGGGAACGTGTTCGGAGGATGGCCGTCAGTTTTCTACGTTTTTGGCGGAGTGTCAATCATTTGGTTTATACTTTGGTGCTTTTTGATGCATGAAACTCCAGCCGACCACCCCAGTATAGATGCCTTTGAATTAAGCTACATTCAAAAGTCCCTTGGTACACCAGCAACAACGTCAAGCGTAAGGGCTTGTTAGTTATATAATTACTTACGAGTACAAAACGGGCTCCACTTTTAAGTATTATATTGTAAAATTATATGCAATTTCACAGAAGAAGAGCCCAATTCCATGGACTTCCATAGTAACATCATTACCGGTTTGGGCAATCCAAGTAGCTCATGCTGGTCATGCATGGGGATTATATACGCTTTTAGCTCAGATTCCAACATATATGAAAACTGTGTTACATTTTGATATTAAACAGGTATGTACTTACAAAATGCAGGCAAGAGTTTCCCACAGTCTGATTATTCTGAAATCATTTGCACCCATTAAATGGTGAAAGCAATTTTTTCATATATCTATCCAACTCTTGTTATAGCTAAAAAATTTAGGTTGTTTAAATGTACTTATAGAATAGCTGGATGTCGGCGACCCCTTACATTGTAATGTGGATTGTGTCAATTTTTGTTTCTCAAATCGCTGATGCTTTAGTAGCCCGTGAAATTGTGAGAACGGTCGTCGTGAGAAAAGTTGCTCAAGCAGTGTGTGAGTTTTTTTTTGTATAGGAATGTCTTCAATTGCACTACTATTGTTTAACAGACGATTTTTATCTGTGCATATTTAATCATGCGAGCAAATTACATGTGATCTTTTTGGTTACAGCTCAACTAGGACCGGCAATAGCGTTGATCGCTGCATCATACTCGGGCTGTGATCGATATCTAACTGTGGCACTTATAACAGTTGGAGTTGGAATAAGTGGGGTTGTTTATGCTGGATTCATTGCTAATCATCCTGAAGTCTCTTCTAATTACGCTGGTATCCTCATGGGAATAACAAATACATTTGCTAATCTTTGCGGCTTCGGAGCTCCGTACGTTGCTGGACTCATCATCAATGAAAACGTAACTGAGTTTTATGAATGATATTTATTTTTACTATCGCAGACAACTTTGTTTAAAAGTTTCGCTTTCAAATGATAATAATTATTTACTACTAGCCCTCCCTGGAGAATTGGCAGCTAGTATTTTTCTTGGCTGCGGGAATTTATATTTCCAGTGCTGTTTTTTACGCGATCTTTGGCTCGGCAACGCAACAGCCTTGGAATAATCCCACAGAAAAGGAGCCAATAGCCATTGAAGCCCCCGTCGCATATATGAAGGGAAAAGATCTTGGTAACTAAGAGGACTGGTAAAGGAGGACTTCGTCTTTATGTACTCCTGCTTCAACATCACCATTTTTAAATTCATTGTTAATGATTGCGGAAAACTGGTTTATAATAACCCGCTTTTAATGTTTTGTTTAACAATAAAAATCACAATATCAAATAGTTTTCAATAAAATACATTCTCATTTTTAATATTGGTACACAAATACTTTTAAGGTTCAAAATAAGTGGTAGAAATTAGTAAAATTTGGCTATCAAATTTCAAGCAGCGTGGGAATGGAAGTTGTCTTGTTAATCCGACCCTATTGTTTTAGGCGTTGATGATACATATCCAAGTTTCCTGAAGTCTTTCATAACCACTTCAAACTTGACATTCACATAACCCTTTGAATTTACACGAACAACTTCCATGAAAATTAAAAAAAAAATTTACAACATTGAGTAGACTGTTTGGTAAATTTAGTAAATAGAAACTTCCATAAACAAATTGTTACCTACATATTATTTTTTAAATATACTCATGCAGCATACCTTGGCGACCATCACCTTGAGCAATCAATTTTGGATCGATGAACTCCGGCCTTCTTCCAACTATCCAAGACGAAATCTTTTGAATGTATGAACTAGATTCTGGAACGAAGAGATGTATCCTATACAAAACAAATACAAACATTCACCTCTATGAATTACAACTTACAACATACAAGTGTAATTAAAAACTTGTGATTCAAACTCACTTCTTCATACTAGTGCCAGTAGTAATTGGGAGGAATGTTGACCCGTAACCACGGGCAACGTGGTTCCCAAGAAAATCGGACCCGTACAGACTCAGCACCAGTTGAGGCCCTTTAGTAGATAACAGTATAGCTTAAAAATCTCGTTATTTATTAGCATAACTTTTGAGGAAAGTAGCTTGCAGTATGCCTTCATTTATGGTTATTTTTAATGTGTCATCGTTCAAATTACAAATTGAATGAATGAAAACTATGAAATAAAGAGCACTTGAAGAAAAGTACTTACAGCCGTGAGGGTTACTGCTCTTGAAAGTTACTTCCAGTGGAAAGTTCCAAACGAATGTACCTGTCGCATCTTTTGTTGTTATTTGGGAAATCCCCTCTTCAATGCCCTATTAAAGCAAGTAAGTCAAAACTACAAAGAAGTTCATATGTACAATGAAAGAATTTTTCAATAATTTTCTACGACTTTTTGGCGGACTGAAAGTTTAAAATACGTAAACAAAATATGTGATTAGGATAGGACCAATATTTTAGATATTATTATTTTAAAATAATTATAATATACATTTATAAGTAATAATTTGTCTGTAATGATAGTGGTGCATCTTACAGCAGTTATTTGCCAGTCTGATCCGTACGAAAAATTATACTTGCAGTAAATATCGTTGATTCCAAAAATTTCTCCGGACTCAATGCTCCCAGTAATTGCAATCAGAAATGTTCCCATGACTTTGTAAACATACGATTGAAAAGGTTTCTTTTTATGAAGCTGTAGTTGATAGGGAAGCAGTAATTTAATTCAAGATGATCGTATGTACATATGTGATTCACTCAAAAGTCATATGTGAGTATGAGTTTTGTTCCACACGGGCAAGCAAATGTAACTACCAGTGGTAACTTTGTGTACCCAAAAGAAAACAATTTCAAGCTATTGAGACTTTCACCCTTCTTAATTCTTTGTAAGTAAAAGCGTCAAGCCATCTCGACTCACTAATGTAAGTAATTACGTACGCGCAGACAGATGAAGCTTTTGTTTTGTGAAAGCTGAAATAGTACATTTCAATGAAAATGTACTTAATACTCCTATCGATCACTCCTTTTTGACTCCCGTTTGTTTTGGCTACAGTAGTGGGCAGCTGATGTTGAAAATCGTGTTGCTATGACTACAGGAGCAATAACAGAGCACCGCTAGGATATACCCCCACATATTTTCTGACTATGAGCTACGATACACTTAAGCAGATGACTAGCTATAGCTATACGTAGATGTAACAATAGGTGTAATGCAATGCGTACCTATTCAAAGGGTGTGTGTTTCAAAGTCATTTGTAGGCATGTTTCATCCAAATTTGGTAGAACATTTTAAATCAGTTTTTTCTCCCGTATTGATATGCAGCTAGCCCATCATGTATGTGCATAAATTGAAATTTAATGGAATTTATTAACCCAAATAACACAATTAGTTTTAGTATCACAGTCAGCCGCAAAAATGAATTACCTGTGTAACAAAATATTTTCGAATATGTTATTTTTTGGAGCTGTATCTGCAAATATCTTAACAGAAAAAGGAAGTTATAAGCTACACTCATATTTGTAACTCTACGGCATTGAAAGATTTTGAAAATTGCTCAACACTTTACTATATACAAAGAATTAATCACCAGGGTAACAATCGAACATCACCCTGTACGCATAATTGCTGCGTCTTCTTGTCATCAACAAGCTCACAATGAACGGTGTACATTCCCTGAAATTTACAATCGAGAACTTTTGTTATCTGCTTCAGATTTTTTAAAATTCTACATTACACATGCATTATATTACTGACTTATACATAGATACATATCTATATGTAATTACACACATATTCACTTCAAATTAATCTAGGTATCTATTAAAGAAACTTACGGGTGGGGCAAAAGGAGAAATTTCTACCAACTTAGCGTACTTGTAGGTAGTGGTCGGACCAATTCAATTCAGAATTGGAAATTTTCGATTCGATTCGATTCAATTCAATTCGATTCAATAATATTTCGATTCGATTTGCAGCAAAGCCAAATCGAATGATTCGATTTGGGTATTGAACTGAATCGAATCATATTATGTGAATTGCAATTCAAACAATTCATCAAAACCGCTTCGGCTGCGCACGGGTACTTTTTTCACGCATATTCAAAGTCCAAATACTACGTATACCACAACGTTTGTTATTTTAGCGTAGCTTTTACAATACCCTTTACAATATGTATACGACACTCCAGTAACATAAGTAAAATTTTGTATTTTCCCACTTGAATCGTTCGATTTACAATTCAATTCGATTCACTGAGTGAATTGAATCGAATTGAATTGCTTTGGGGCAAATTGAATCGAAAATCGGTTTTTCGATTCAATTCAAGCTTCAAATTGAATCAAATTGAAAAATTCGAATCAAATTGAATCGATCCGACCACTACTTGTAGGTTTCACCAGCTTTGACGGGGCATCTAAAATAATGATAAAAATAGCATGAAATTACAGAGAGCCTGAGATTCCAAGGGAAAGGATCCACCAGAATGTACAATCATTTGTTTATGCATAAAGCAGCGATATGTATAAGCGAACCTATTTTCTTTTGTGAGATCTTCACAAGCACTCCAGTCAGCTATTATCTGCGGTTCACCCAACACAACAGCCCCACATCTTATTGACAACGTAGTTGAATTCCTCCCTTAAATAATTATTTGTTTTTTGTTATAAGAAATCTTAATAAAATTTAAATCATTATTATTCATTATTTTATTATTCCTTACCTGGTTCAAAAATTAATTCAGCGTTGTAGGATCTCCCTCTAACAAAAGTGCACGGTAAGGCATTGCAGCCCTCAGCGTAGAAAGCTATTAATTTACCTCCAAACTCCGAAGCTATATTGTGATAAAACATTATCAAGTGTAATTTTCATTTTGTGTAAAGTTACGTTTATATACACCTATACTTGACATGAGTAGGAACAATTTTAAAGAAAATATTTGCAATTGTGAGCTCAAACTTACGGCAGAGATTTTGGACATGAACTTGACCAGCAAATCCGTCTGAAACAAACATCACAGTCAGGATTGTTATAAAAATATATTTTAATGACATCGTGGTAGAAAATACTAGTACGAATAGATCTACTGCGGCAATATTATGTCAAAAGATACTTCACACTATTATGAAGCAATGCTGAGATTAAAATTTATAAGAAATACAGCGCTCAAGTTGCTGTCAGTTCGGCAAAACGATAGCAAATGAACGCAACTATTTGTTCACCCAATAACTCAGAAAACAGAACAATCGAAAGGAATGGATTATAATGACATTACTAATTGTTAGGCTAGACAGACACGCATGTAAACTTATATAATCGTGTATATGTCATTTTAAGGTATGCATGGACGCTTGGGTTCTCCAAATCTGTGCAATGTGCAACACATTTGTGCCAATTCGTTCATTTATGTTTATTCATTAAGTATTGTTTCAAATGTATTGAATCCACCAAAGTTGTCACAAGTAATCTTGCAGTTTATTCATATGCACGATACCTTACTTAATGCCCAATCCCGATTCATATTAAAAATGTTACCCATACAACACTCCAAGGGATGAAACGTGAAGTGTTAGTTTTCTGTCGATGCTGGTTTTGTAGGGATTATTATACAACTCTACCGCTGTGATCCACAGGGTTTTTGCATAATGTAACACATGTCATTTTGAGAGTGTCATAAATTACGAAGCAATAGCAGGACAATAAAATCTACGTTATCTAATTTCCAACACTTTGCCGCAACAGTATTGCCCTCTATCCTAATGAAACGCATGTGTACTATTACAAATGCATTTGCATCGTTCTCGATATTAGCGATTGCTCTATAATTTTGAACCCTTAAATAAAAAGGAAATTCTGGAGTTACCTCACGACGTAAGTTATATCCTGTGAACGCATTCTTCCTACAGTTCGGATGCTTCATTATACAGAAGACTACACCATTCTTTTACATAAGACAACCTGTCAACAATTTATTTGTCGCCAATGAATATTTCTCGTATTCTCAATATGACGGCCACCTTTCTTGACTATGGTATGTAAGCGAAGTTTCCAGTGACAGACATGTATAACTAATAAAGCTAACTAAGACTTATCACTAAATAGTTTTATGTATGTATGTAGGTCAAACTAGTTTACAAGCAAGTACTCGACACAATTATTGTCTTTTTTCAGTACGCCACCTGTTTAATTCATACTGGAAATCTTTCATATTAATTTTTGAATGGGTGTTTCTTGCAGTTTGATTCCATAATTTTGCAGACCTATTTTGGAGGGAGTTGTGAAAAAATGCAGATTTTAGTGGAATTACAAGGAAGTGTTTACTACGGGTGTCCCTTTCAGAGTTAGTTTTGATTATTTCTTTTATACGGTCAAGTTTATCCAAATGATTTAGTAATGTTTTAGTTCAGGAGACAGTTATGTACACATAACCTTTCAAATACTGTAAAAATACTTCAAAATGTTTCATACAATGCGTACACATCTATACGTTCTTTTTCTTAATTCTTCTTGTAGAGTTACATTGAGGTATTTGATAATGAAAGGTAATGAGGTTAAAGTATATATTCTTGCACTCTTTTTGCCTACAATCCACTTCAGTAAAATCCTTCCACCCTAGAAATAGCCCACAAATAGGCCTATATGTAGGATAGGTGGACACCTTTGAAGGAAGTGTAGCCGGTCCACCTGAAAACCCTTATCCAAACACCAATTACCTCTGGAGACTATTTTATGAGTAAGGATAAGAATACTAGAATCAACAAAATTTCATTAAAAAAGTGAAATCGGAAACATATAGGAAATTGATTGTATAGCGCTGAGTGTCACTCACAATCAGTGGTACAAACACCACTGATTCAAGAGACTAAAAGTATAATCATAACTGACTTTCATTATTTAACCATTCGATTTGGGAGGGACACCTAACATATACATAGTTTGTATGTATATTGGGACTATTATAAGTTCCAGTTTTCCTTCGTTGAAAAGTCTACCTGGAAATTGAAATATCTGGAATAAATACTTCGGATTAAATCCCTGGCGGAGTTACTATCGCAATCTAAAATAGTGCATCGCATGGGTTCAAAACAGTTGAACCTGAACCTGAACCTGAACCTGGACCCAAACTTTGGGTACCTCAAAAGTGTGAACCTGTACCTGAAAATGTACCCATTTAACAGGTTAAAATATTTCGATCCTGAACCTGACCCAATTGCATTTTTGTAGTACCCGCACCTGATTAGTACCTGAACCCGAAAAAGTACCCAAAAGACGACCTGAACCCGGGTATTTTTGGACCGGACCTGAACATGTTTAGGTACTTGAGAATCCGAACTTTTTTAAAATTTTATCTTGTATTAAAAGTAGAAATATTACAAAATATATTTAAAATGAATAAGAATGCAAGTTCTCTGGTTCCTGGGACACCCTGCCATTGCTTTTGCGGTGGAAATCATCTTGGAAGATTGAAATTCTCCGGCCTTTAACTTTCAATTAATGAACCCAAACATTTCAGGTCTTTTGTGATCAGGTTCAGGTCTTTCATGTGTTACACCTGGTCCTGACAGGTAAAATCAAAACGGGTTTTTCTCTGTACCTGGTCCTGAACCTGAACCTGAACCCAATTTCACGGGTAAAAAATATTGTACCCAGAAAGGACCCAAAATTATTGGGTCCAAAATACTTGCACCCATACTGAACCTGAACCTGGACCTGAACCCAAATACCCGGGTGCGACCTGAACCCATGCGATGCACTAATCTAAAATCATGAAGGGGAGTATGAATTAAGCTATGATTATGAGTAAAGGTTACTTAGTATCAGGAGGGACAAAATACTAATTATCCATGCTTCCCTATCCCCATCATGGTTAACCACCCATTCATCATTCATCGCGAGTATTTTTCTTTCTGGTCACAACACTATGTAAGTAAGTAGACTGACGCTGACTGTCATATAGTCGGAAAGAAAATAGTAGGATAGAAACGAAAAAATCAGCATATTTTGAGATTAGAGATTAATCTCAAGCTCGGCTGATAAAAATGAACTGCATACTTAATAGTAGTGTAAGTGCCAAAAGAATTGACGAGTGTTCCATGATTTATTGCTGTCAGTTTGTCAGGGACTGAAAAGTTGGCGGTTCAAAGTTCAAACTATTTCTCTTCCAAGTCTAATTTCGTCATCATATCAATTAATATTAAAGTGATGCAAAGGCCAATGATTAACTTTATCTTGGAAAAATATCCTATGCCCATCCCTATTCACGCTACATTTTTATAATGCGTATATTTTCTCAAAACTAATAAACTTTAGATTAAATTGTTTCAAGTTTTTGGGTAATCACAGTTTGCGTAGAATTTTGTCAGAGGTCTAGCATGCATGCCAAAAATAAATAGATACATTCCCTCATCAAAAACACTACTTGCAGTCATTAAAAAAGGTAAATAACTCCCAGACCTCACATACTGCAACTGGGCTATAACCAGTTTGTATTATTTTCCCCCCTTGTCAGTAGAGAATTCCGTAAGTACTGATATCGTTGATGGGGATAAAAATAGTGGAGGGAATATTCACATTTGTACATGCAGTAAATAAATTAAATATTTTTTTATTTTCAGGGAAGCAGGCTGATTTTAAAATTTGGCTTGACTTTTTTTTGACTAGGCTTTACTTTGCGAGTACAAACACTGCCATAGACATAATGAGTGGAAATACGGCCATCGCTGGGGCTAGATTTTTTGACCTTGGGCGAAAAATTGTTGCAGTTGGACGTAATTACAGGTTTTACGATTTATTATTTTACACGTGTGTTTGTTGGAAAAACTAAAATATACCAAAATCCTTTGATTATGAATCCGGAGACGCAATACAGAATATTTTGGGGTTTCAGAGAGCATGCAGCTGAACTGGGAAACCAAGTACCTGAGAAGCCCCTGTTATTTATTAAACCTCCATCGTCTTATATTCGAGAAGGGACTCCAATAAAAGTATGATACCGCAGGTGGATGGTTTGTAATGTGTATGATGTGTTACATGTGTGAAATGCTTACTGGGGTTAAAACTCATTATTCCTGTAAAATATCTGAATAATTGTTAAATCTGCTAGATCCCGAAAGGATGTAGCAGCCTTCATCACGAAGTGGAGTTGGGTGTTGTCATTGGTCAAAGGGGTTCTGACATTCCGGAAGACCAAGCTATGAACTACGTTAGCGGTTATGTTTTGGCACTGGACATGACAGCTAGAGATTTTCAGGTCGAATATTGTGAACTAATTGTGATATTTTAATGTAAATTTACGGAATCTAAGTCAAGAAGGTGTGGTAACGAGAATTTTGAAATTAAATGTAAAACTGAATGAATTTTTATCAACAGTCTGTGGCGAAAGCCAAGGGTCATCCATGGACGATGGCGAAAGGCTTCGATACTTCATGTCCTGTGAGTGATTTCATTCCCAAGGACAAAATTTTGGATCCTCACAACCTGGAATTGTGGTTAGATGTAAATGGTGTATCCAAACAACGTGGAACCACCCAAGATATGATTTTCACATTGCCATACCTCATCTCTTACATATCAGAGTACTTTACCCTGGAAGCCAATGATGTTATACTAACCGGAACTCCTGCTGGGGTCGGGCCGGTAGTATCCGGAGATGTTATTAAAGCTGGAATTCGTGATATTGTCGAGTATTCATTCCGCGTGGAGCAGAAATGATTTTTAGTGTGCAGTAACATTTCCAATATGTGCGCTTGAGCTTTTTTGTTGCTGTGCATGTATAAAACTATCCAAGATTGATTAAAAGACAAATAATTATATAATTTCCCCCAATCTTTTAATTGTAATGTATTGTAGATAAGAGAATAGGTTAGATGAAAAGTTTGCACCACAATTAGAATACTGATCCATTATAGCAGTCTTTAAATGTGTGTACATGCAGCATGAATCCAGATTCGATTAGACCATAAACGAGGTCACTGGGTGACAAAATACCTTATATTGAAACAAACATCGAAGCACTTTGAACGTTTTAAATTGATTAATGCCATATTTTATTTTTCGATTTATGAAACTGATTTACTATATTCATCGCTAAATTTTGCTTCAAACTTTTGCAGCCTGTGTATAAACTGCTCAACGCAGGCATCTCTTGTGTTCTGAAAACCCCTTAATTTTAGAACAAACGAGCAATTTTATTTTCTTCAAAATGTCAATAAAGTAAGCTCAAGAACATTTAAAATTTCAGTTTTTCCAACAAAATTCAGAGTTTACTAAACTTCCCTGAACGCTAAATCCTGAGGTTTTGAGGTACGGGAGATGTAAAAAAATTTTTAAGACTGGAATAAAATTTACAACAAAATGATGGAAGCGAATATTCTTGATCCTTGTTCCTTCTATGGGATAATGGGGGCGAAAAATGCTTTGAGGCTTCTGTACACAAATTACACATGGAGATATGATTCTCTTCATGGTATAGAAACAAAAATAAATATGCTATAACTATGATAAAGCATCTTTCAATCTGATTCATTCTATATTTCAGAGTAATTAGAATTCGATTATTATTTTCCTAGAGACTAATAAGATCTCACTATCGAAAACCTCGACATATAAATGCAAGTTAAGTTCACAAATAAATTTAAGATCTCCCATGTTTCTAATCTACTGCAGCCCAGGTTGTCCATGTCTCATTTGAGGATGGGACAATAATGAGAGGGATAATATCGACGAGATTGTTCTGATATTTGTAACTTCATAGCTAGTATTAGTTCTCTACTTGTAACCCATAAGACTGCCGAGGTTAACGGGGAGGCTTTGGTGAAGGAAAAGGAGGAGGCCCTCCAGTATGTCCTGGCCTATGGAAAGGGCGACATTATGAAAATTAATGGCTTTCGTTTATTCAACAGATATATATATACTATAAATATAAATCAAATTTTGAATTCCTTGTAATTTAATTTCTTTCTAACAACCCCTAAAATTATAAATATTGAAGTATGGTACCAAGTAAAAATGACATTCTAAACACGCCAGTGAATAAATAATTGACTGCGTTGTGATAATGATAACTCTCGTACACCTCCCTTGACATTTCTCTATGGAGGGCAAGTACCACTTCCATTACTGAAAAAATATCAGATTTAAAATAATCATATTTAATTGTACTTAACCCGCATGCACTTTTATCAGTACAATAACTTGGCCTGCCAGCAAAAGACATTAAAGTAGACTAAAATATAAATGATGTATAAATATTCCTTTAATTATAATGTACGATCGAATTTTAAGGAACTTACATGTCGTGGCAAATCATAAAAGCAGATCCTATGAGAGGAAAAGTTGTAATATCACAATTTAATGGAACTCCGAATAGATTGGCTCTATCCCGACAGCGGCATCGCGAGTTTGGAGCTCCCTGAGATGGCTTACAACAAGTTTGAGTTTCCAAGCAGATCTGTTTCGTTGTTGGGATGATCTAAAAGTAAAAACTAATACTCATAGAAGTCTTAAAAACTTTTAATTTTTTATAAACAAATTAATATCTCAAGTATTTCACCTCCTGAATTCCGGTGAAAGTTGAATTGTCGAATGGAACTATAGTCAGCTCTTGATTACTCATTGTAAGAGGTACACATGACGAAAAATGTGCCATAGCAAGAGCTACTACGAACACTTTGACTATTCTTGCCAATATTTCCATTCTAGCTCCAGTTCAAAAATGTCGATCATTCGACGACTGCAATGGAAATTTGAGCTGACCAAATAAAAGTACAGTTGACTTACTACAAGTAATTTATAGCTTAAGCCCTGAAGAAGATTACCGTTGGGTCTTTCTACGTTTATAATTATAGTTCTGAATCTAACGGTATAACTGGATTTAACATAAATACACTGATTGCGAGTTTATTTTGGATCCCATACCCGATCATTCACTTGACTTTACTTCCATACAGCAATACTTGTTTCAAAATATAAATCCAACTTACACTACTCAGTATAACCACAAATAAGTGTTACTAAAGAAATAAACAAAAACGTTCCTCATATATACATACTAACTACAACCAAATACAATTTGTCTTGTCCGATACCTATACCCCTATTACAACCTATTAATTAGAATTAGGCTTTTTTACTCAAAAGAAAAGCCCCAATACTGTTAGATACGTTCCGGATATCTTTCTCCGGTTTTCGGGTTAAATCCACCAACGAATCGAGGTAGATCCACGGGTTCTCCGGAGATGTAATAAACGTAGCGCATTGAATGGCTGCCGCTGCCCGAAGTACATAGTCGTTCTCCAACTTCGACACCGTCATTTTAACCCTGCAAATATGGAAACAAAATACATTAATAATAATTATTATATAAGCAAAATCAAAAGACTCGAATGATTTTACTATCAGTATACTGGGTCACAGTGGTAGTATTCTGGGAATTCATTTTATCCTTCACAGCTGCATAGACTTGTTTCTTCATCAAATAGACGAAATCAATAACACGGATACAAACTCCATATAAATAACGGTAATCTTCTTCTCCCAAGTTCAACAGCATCAAAATGACATCTGCTATTTCCAAAGGCGTCAAACAATTCAAGTTGAAATTCAATGCTGAAAGGACCTTCAGTTCCGATGAGTTTACATCCTTCAGTTCATACTCCGGATTCATCCGCTTCAGTAAATTGTACAAATCTTCAGAAAATAGCTGAAAGAATAGTGATTCACTTTGTGATTAGTAATATCTCATAAAAACGTCAAATACATTAATAAAATATTAGAGAATTCATAAGTTATGAAATCCAAATCCCGATCTTGCTTGATGATCGTGCCTAATTCATAAAAACATTCGTATTCCAATATATCATGACCTGGTCATACATTTGCATAAAAACTGTTAAAACATAATTTACACTTGATCCACAGCATACGGATTTCGAAGCTAGTAGAATGCAGGTCCCAATTTGAAGTAGCAGGTCATCTTTAAATTTTTTCTCTAATAACTCCATCTCCGATGTGCTCAAGTACGGTTCTAAGGATTTCAATTCAATGTCATAGGCCAAAGCCCACCTGTAACGTAAAAAAGACTCGTGAAATTAAACTTTTGTAAAATTTGTGGTCTCATTTCTCATTTGAAAATACTTTTTTGGAACTTACTTATCATAAATTTCGATACCATGAATCTTCGTCAGGTCTGGAACTTCCAATAAATCGCTGATTTTAAACAACATCTTAATGATGTGTTTGTCCAGTGCTTGTCCCCGGTTTTGATCCAAATCTTCAAGTGCCCGGTCATTCCAATCCAGCAAATGACGCAACTGTTGGTGCAGCAAGGTTGCTGAAATATGGCAATGAAACATAAATTCCATGAGGTATTGCAATGAAAAAAGATGAACTTTAAATAGAAATATTAATTTTCAGGTCATTTTTGCTATTCTTCATAGCAGTTGAAATAACAATAATTAAAAGTTTATTACAATTCTCCTTGGATTTCAAATGTGAAAAGTATGACTGGAAACACGCTTTTGAGGGCGACCTACTCAAGAAACTCTCGGATAATTGAGACGTGACTGGTGTACTATTTGAGCTCATTTTATAAAAGTATCAAATCAAATTACTATAGTTCCTTGGTTCCTAAATAAAATATGAAATACTTATAGCAGGGGGGAATTTTTACAGGAAACTCCCAAGGATGTACGACGGAGCGATAATGATTGTCTTTTATTTGATAGCTTCTACTCTGTTCATTAATTAAAAGTATCTTTAGATGCTTTTTTGTTCTACATGCGTCTTAAATTGCTTTTGTTTGAATAAAATGCATAGATTAAATTTCAGAAATTTTTCCTTTGTTTCCTGAGCTTATCTAATAAGTCAGGAAATACTTCCCGTAAGAGGGAGTAACTATTTGTATCAGTTCGGAGTTGCTCCTGTATAATGAAAACAGCGTGGGGGTTCCTTATTATCAGGGCACATTGTTTCCAATCAGCTCAAATTATAGATCTACATATAATTTCAGAGGTGGCCCGGCGCCTCGGTGGTGTAGCGTGTCTGTACGGTTGCAGAGGAGTCGGCTTCGACTCCAGCTCACCCCGCATAACTTCCTGGGTATTTTTCTATCTCTCTCTATCCACTTGGCTGTGTGTGAAAGGTGCATGTACCTGCTTTAAGCAGGGGATGGACATATGGTCCCACTAATTGCACACAGCCACATAACAAGTGTAAACCGATGAGGTCCGGTATATGACTCTCACTTGTAAGGGAATCATACGCATTAATGTAATTTCGATGTACTATGGTGTGCCAAGAAGTACTTAATAAATACATACATATAATTTCAGGCTGCTGGATGAATATCCAGTTCATTATGTGATTACAATCAGCGGTATAAACGTGATGCATATTTAAATAATTTTATTGATGCAAGTCAATGTATTAGTGATAGAAATAAATGTAGGAGGCAAATAAAACAACAGCGAGTGCCCCCGTTAAATCCATACGCCTCCCCAGTACCCGGCACAATGACCTTATCAAGACGAATGGGGTAAGTACGATCACCAGAAACCACATGAGCCAGGACATGTTCCGAGGTACACCCTGAAAGCGACGTCTTGTTTGTTGTCTAATGGTTCCTTGAGTTCTTTTCTGACGGAATAAAGTAGAAATGTCCTCCATGGATGAGACACGAATATTTTTACTCTTGGCTGCTTCCCACTTCCACAAAGTATTCATGCCGGCTGTCTGAAGGCAGGAAACTATCTCTTCCTGCAAGGCTGACTCACTTCGAAATATGGCCAAATTGTTGTAGGGGTTGACGGGATCAAGTACTAAGGGACCCTTGTAGTGTTTGAAACAATCTGGAATTTGGGAGCTGGGGAAGACTACCCGAAGTTTTGATAAATTCGTCACTAGGGCCAAAAAATGGGTAAAGGCATCCATGAGATCATTTTTGGTGGTTTTTGATGAGACGTGTACTGCTAGGCATTCCATTAGATATGAACTCCCATGGAGGTGTTGGTCCTCATCTAAATGAACTTGTTTTAACCATAGCTTCGCTAGATTGATTACTGCATGAGTGAAATCGGATTGGTCTGCCATGAATTTCACAGCTGACTCCGCCAGGCTGGAGCTGTACATTCTTCCGGCTGGTACTAAGTTCTGAGAACTTATGATGGTTTGAAATGTCCTATTTCTTTGGGTTACTGTTAATTGGTCTTCGTCACTTGACCCATCGTTGCTGGTGAGGTCTACTGCTGGAAAGACATGGAATTTCAAACCATTGATTACAATTCCGATGTACTGGCTATGGGACGTGTTCACAATTTTTACGTCCAAATTTTTTGAGAACGCATCTGCAAATTCAATCAAAACTTGTTGGAACGGAGGGTTTTGATTTTTCAAGAATATTACAAGGTCAAAATCCGGAGGTGTCGTGGCAGTGATGTCCGTGGGGGGAGAATTGTTCCTACAAAATACTCGTTTGAATACATTTTTTTCAACAACTTTTTTCTTCAATTTCCCATGGCAAAGGATATAATGTGAAATTGCAATTAATTGAAACTAAAGTGACAGTTTTACCCATTGATTTCCAAGTTTGCTCCCAGACATCCAGCAATGACATATCGGCTCACATCGTTACGCTTTTTTCTCAAAAAGGTAAATATTGTAAGGGCTTCTGTGGCTCCTTTGGCAGCAGCGTCTTTGCTGGCTTTTGCCAAATGTTTTGAAAAATCTGAAAAAATTGACTTTAAAGACATGGTTTATACGAATTCAATCTTACAGTCCTACTCTGCTCGTCAGATATCTGTTCATTCAAATAGTCTGCTATTGGTCATGTTAGGTCTGCTTATCTTTATCAGCAGCAATCGTTGTCTCATCCAAGCTGAAAGATAACACGTCGAATGAGAATAAAATGATAACCGCTGATAAGATGTTTAATGTTAGTGAAATTGTTACTTAATTACTACTAGTACTACTACTGCAGAGTTGCAAACGTATGAGACTGAACTATATAAATAACATCAAATGCTCATTTTGCCTATAACAAATATCTACATAATAACCTGCGTTTTTGTAAAGGCAGAAGTGTGTCAAAAAACTGTCATTTATTTTACTGGGTTATCAATTAACAAGGTTAATTTATGTACATTGGATAAAATGTTAAAAGTTTAGCTAATCTATAGTGACAGTGTTATGAAACTGAACTGATCAATAATTAGTCAGCTAGTGACTGATCTGACATCTGCGGTCATGTAGGATTTAGCAACAATCATTTTTGAGTGGGGATATTCTAACAGGTTTTAGAAGAAATTTCAATCAGAGTTTGATGATTCTACGTAACATTTCACTAGCTCCTTTCTCAAGATCTTCCCCGTTGGATTTCTCGGGATCTGATCTACAAACTCGATACCGCCTCTAAGCTGCTTAAAGGCTGCCACACGGTTCTTGATGAACCCATGCAATTCCTCTTCGGAAATGTTCATCCCCTCTTTAGCAACCACATATGCGCGAGGTAACTCTCCTGCTGAAGAATCCGGGATGCCAATCACTGCAGTATCGGCAATCTTCGAATGGGTCTTCAACAGATTTTCCATCTCCGTTGGCGACACCTGGAATCCCTTAACTTTAATAATGTCCTTTATTCTGTCAACAATGAAGAAGTAGTTGTCATCGTCGTAGTAGCCGCAGTCACCAGTATGGAGCCAACCGTCCTCGTCAATTGTTGCCTTCGTAGCAGCCTCGTTGTTGTAGTAGCCTTTCATGACCTACGAGACGTTTTAAATAATCGTATGCGCACATTACATCACACAGATAATATTGACGTGAAATATAAACGCTATGTAGGTATATGTACCTGCGGTCCTTTAACACATATTTCCCCCTGAACGTTTCTCCCCACAGTGTCCCCAGACTGGATGTCAATAACTTTAACCCAAGTCATTGGAAGTGGCAATCCAATAGACCCGAGTTTCGGTCTCCTACAAACATGACTAGCCGGTGACAATTCAGTGAGACCATATCCTAGCAGTATCAGAGCTGAACATTTCTTCCCAAATTTTATTGTTGTTTCCTGTGATATTGCCGCACCACCCAGAATAATAGTGTGGAGCGACGTCAGATCTTCGACTGCGACTTGCTCCGACAGGAGGAAGTTTATAACCGTGGGTACCAAACATAAGAAAGTCGGCCTGTGTTGACGAAGTGCTTTCAGGAATAAAGCTGGCAGAAACTTTGTCAGTGTTACAATATGCGCACCTTTCAACATTGATTGGGTCAGCACAGTTTGGAAACCGTAAGCATGGAAGAAAGGTAACACTGCGATTGTACGTTCTTGTCCAGACTCAACATCGAAGTTTTTAATACTGGCTATAACCGATTGATTCTTAAATTGTACAGCATTGACTGTGACGTTCTCATGAGTCAGCATAACCCCTTTTGGCAACCCGGTGGTACCGCTTGAAAATAGTATAAGAGCAGTTTCCGTTTTGGTATTGATGGCTGACCCCATACTTAAACGCATGCCAGTTGTGTCCGTCTGGATCATTTCGTGGTACGATGCTGTGCAGCCTTCGGATATCTCACCCATCACTATGATTTTTTCCACACAACTGATACTGTGAAGTTTTTCTAACATATCCTTATTGGCGATAACTGCTTTGATCCCACACAGATTGAACTGATAAGTTAGTTCCTCTGAAAAGAAAATAACCGAGAAGGACAGTGGTCAACATACGCTTCATTCATTTGTCCGTGAGGATGCTAAGTACACTGTCATCATTTGAATGGAATTCCAAGGTACATATACCTTCTGTGTACATTGGATTTGTAGGAGAAGCCACAAGACCGGCTTCCCAAATTCCAAAAATAATGGAGCCGTATTCCGGAATATTGGGAAGTACTACTCCTATCACATCTCCCTTGCTATACCCCTGCTTAATCAAAGAGGTGGCGAAGGCCCGGCTGTGTTCCATAACTTGGGAATAAGTGTAACTTACCCCAGATTCCGGACTTTCCTGTGGAAATTATAAACACAGAAAAATAACCTTTAATTTTGCATTTGTTACTGTAGACTCTGGCCAGAAAACAAAATTGTATCCTGGAGGTAAGATACCCTGCAAGAGCGTGCCAACATGTGGAATCGACTTTCGATTTTCAACAACAGCCCTATCCATTGTTCCATATCAACAATGAAGATCTCATATTATATTTTATGAAATGAAGTCAAATTAAATAGGGTTGACAGTCGTAAAAGTTTGATTTTCATTTATGTCGCTAAACTATATGACTTCATTCACTAACTTCGGGGTCACCTTGCAATTTTTTAAATCAAAAGAACTGCTTATTCAAAATTTCAAGCATTGCGTGGCCAGTTAGTGAATAAAGTCACAATTTAGCGTCCTAAATGAAAATCAAGCGTATGATTATTTTAACCCGGCCGTTCTTAGAAAGGACGGGCTCTACTGGTGTTTGATAAGAAAGATGGCCAGCCGAGGAGACAAATATAAGGTAGGGTATTTATGTCAATTTCTAACCGTTGGCAGAAAATATTTCGAAGTCGGAGAACGCCAGAATGGAGATAGAATGGTAGTGTTATAGAATCCGAAGCTAAATTACTCTCTTAGGAATAACAATTGCAAGCGCCTCTAACTGCACCAAGTTTTTTACAATATATAGAAACATCAAAAAGATTTCATAAATCATACTTACAAATGCAACTGAATCTTTCCAAGTACTCATTTCCTGACGAATGTATTCAGGGAGTATGAACCCTTCAAATGATGCATCTTCCACTGGGCAGTAAATCTCGTTGTTAGCAGTCACGGTAACAGAATCCATCATGTAGTATCTGTGTGCTGTCCTTTTTTTCTAAAAAGGGATAAAATATATGGACTTTCAATTGGTACTATATAAATTCTCTCTGACTCTGATCTGAAAACATGCCCCGACAAGTAACTGAATGAGTACAATTATTAATTTCATTGCTCCTATGTATGCATTTTTCATTTACAATGGAGAGTAATAATTACAGTGAAAGTTTTTATAAGCATCAACGGTACTTCAAGGTTACTGATTCGATGCAGTTACATTCAACTTTTTCATTCATTGCTTTATTCACAATGAATATGATTTCTTTTTTTAATGAACTCTCTAGCGGGCTGATTCACAACCCGTAGCTGTGAAAAGAACATAAATTGTATAATGGAGTTTGGAAAATATTAAATTCTTCAACTTTTTAAACAACTTACAAGAATTTTACAACCACACTAGGGTTAGCCGCAAAAGCATAGTTTATAGTTATGAATGAATATTTTATACACAAATGCCTTAGGCGAAACGTCGGTACTCGTGCTGTGTTTTTGTATGTTATTTCAATCTGCAGTGGCAAAAAGTATTTGAGCATATTATCAGTCAACGCAAAAAAACATTTTTTTTTGTCTTAGTAAGTAGTCTTAAGTAAGTCTTTGTTGTGTAAAAATAGTCGTTTGGTATGATGGTTACAAATATTTAGTATCAACCAATGAAATATAACTGGTGAGTTAGATGGACCAAACCTTACTACTTCAACATTAGGGTGAATTATTATTTAAGTTTTTGTGTTCTAAGATTTTTTTTCCAAAACAAATTAAATTTGAGTAATAACATTCAATCAAAATTATCTTCGGGTTTATGGTAGTAGTCTCACTGCCAGTCAGTCCCACTTCATAAACTAGATAATTACTTAAATTGCCGCTACCAAACATTGGGTTACGCAAGTGTCTGGAGACATTTTGACAGGGAAGTACGTAATTATATTTAATAGAATTAAGAGACCACTAATTGATTGGTTACATAAGGCTAACTATAAATGCTTCACCCGCCCTTCCAAACTCCCAGCTCTCAAAAAGTATTTACAAACTAGAGGACATAAAGGGCATACATAATTTTCACAACCACGCTAACGATTTTAGGAGTAAATATTGTTTCATAACATAATGGATGAAAGTGTATCCAACAGTTTGCAGCGTAATCGGGCTCCAAAAATCTAGATGTCAATGTTGTGAAATATAAGCCCTCCTGCTGCGTTTGTACATACGGTTCCGACAGAGGCTCTGTCAGAGGTACGAAGGTCATCGCACAAAACTGTTATGGGGGTTGTTAAGTTACTACATCGACCGATGGAGGTCGCGCAAAAATATCACTTTGCCCCTTGGTGGCTTCGCACAGTAGTACTAGTCACAGATGATTTTTTTTCTCAAAACAATGTATCTCACTACTAAATTATTTTTTTGTGTATGTATTCTTATGCAGATGTCCACGAATACGTACATACATACGCTGTACTGGGTAGAAGACTATCTTCTTTTATTTCTGAAACCTGGAGTTCCATTGAAAGAAACCTGTTAAAAAAAGGTGAGGCTTCATCGTGAATTTTATTATGACAGCTCCTCTCTTGAATCACATGTTCACATGTGATTTTATTTTTACTACCTCATATTATAAGACCTGAATTAAGACCTAATAACACATTTCGAGTACGTTTTAAAACATTGACAGTAAAAATATACTCCTAGCAGTAATTAATAAATTGTTTTAAAGAATATTATTTAGCATTGAGGCTGATTGAACGAGCATCTAAAATACTGGAGAGAAGAACGTTATTCTGACAACGAGATGTTTCTAAGAGGAATCACGCAGTCACTAAAAGTTACTAAAAGGGATAAAAGATGGAACAAGCTGTCTTTCCACGCAGTATGAGTGAGTTTTAAGACTTTATTTTGGGAGGATGAGTAAACGATTCTCCTAATTGTGAGCGCAATTGACAAAACTTGAATTTGCGCACTGTCATGTTTCCTTCAATATAGCGATTTCACCAAGCCAAGCTGCTATTACTGATAAAAACCATGAAGCTGTTCATGCGATTTGTTTAAAATTTTACGCAGTACGGGTGGGTAAACGTGATACTGTATATTAGCACATGCATTACAGTGTTTTCCCGAAGGTAATAACTAAATACATATGCGGAGTTCACGTTCAGAACATCAATAATTTTACAGAGCGGTGACTATTTAAAAGGCAGTAGTAATTCTACCCTGAAATTAGTAGTTGATCCGGATCCAAGAATGGAATAATTTTGACGACATTGATAAGAACTGACCCGCACGAGGTTTTGTACAGATTCATCAAAAGATCAACAACCTTCTCTCATCACTCTTCCCAAAAAAGTCCTGAACATACTTCCCCAACAATGCAATTTCTGACATCCCCTACCTTAAAAAGAATGATCCAAAGAGCAAGGCGGACAACCCTGACAACCAATACGGATCAATAGTTAATAAATCAGAAAGTATTCATAATTACAAAACCCACACATCCATACAAACCTAAATACATTTTATGTAGATATGTATTACATTCACAAAATCCTCACTTCCTCCATAATTACCAATTCGTTCCTCACCCGTGTTCAGCTCATCATTACAAAACCGACATCCATATAGTAATAGCAATGTTAAAGTCCATGTACGTACAGAAATTATGACTCTCGCAAACTAATTTTTTTTAGGCCCGTGCACAAATGACTACAGGACCAGTTGACAGCTCTCAAAATTCGCAAACCTCACGGATCATTCGTCATACTTGTATCTGTCACAAGACTTATATGATGATGAGTGGGTTCCAAAATTAAATTTGATGGTTAATGAATAATTCAGAGCCGAAATCCATAAATACCGACTCTGACTGTGCACACATACGTACATACCTATATATGCTATATCATTATCTACTTTGACGGGAAACAACAACAACTTATACACGCCAATGAATGCACTTTTAAATGCACACTTAGGAACTCGCCTTTAAAATTGGCATCCAATAACATCTGACTCGAAACGAAAACACTCATCATTACTAGAACAAGCTCGCAAATCTTCTTTGAACCGAGATGAATTGCAGTTACTTGATGATGCATCCGTGGATATACAGTGCTATTTACCCCCACATTAGATCTCACTCAGCCTCAACATTACCGCCTGTGAACATCCCATGTACATACGTGACTTAATATGTACATGGAATGGAGTCTCCTCGGGGATTACCATTGTTCCATATTCCATTTGTTTTTTTTACTCGTAAGCTCATTATGTACATTATTGCACCCACATCTACTTAACATAGTACATAGCCTGTATTTAATTGTAGTTGAGTGCCTATAGGTATACCGGAGCCCATGAGGTCATGTAAGGGTAAGCTACTTTTAGCTCCGACCCAATCACTCACTTTTACTCCTTCTCATTTCCTCCTTTTCCCCGTCCATACATACATACACACTTGCCAATGTGTTTATAATCCATTTCTCCTTCATTTGGCAGCTTGTCAATGCATTGAAAATCCTATATTTGAGTCAGGCCAAGTAGGCGTTTAATTATGAACTCACTCTTCCTCTGACTTGGAGCATTTTGCTTAATGTCCAAGGCACCGCAGCAGTGACCTCACGTCCAATGTGTCATTTCGTTTCTCATTAGTCCAGCTCACCGCGTATACTTTTCCTCCGTTCATTTGCAACGTGACTATGGGCTCTCTTCAAATGACCATAATTACCTCTCAAACTGCAGCTCAGAGTGCAATTTCTGACGAGGCTCACAATATGATTTTCGAAATTAACATCTATGCATTTCCACAATAGTCACATTTACAACTCCTTAATTTTGGAAAAGGGTCATTTTGCAAATTACTATACTTTTTTTCTACGGATTGTTACGCGCGCTCGCCGTACCTTTAGCATTGACTGTATGATCAATCCTCTCATTTGGTATTCCATAAAGGCAAAGGCTGGTGTTGTAGCCTCAAAAGAATGCTTGAATCATCCCTCCCACACAAACATCTCTCTTTCTTGACGTCTCTTTTTCGTAACTCTATAGCATCGCTAGACATGGCGGCAGTATAACTGTCATTGCCACTGCCGTTAAAATATTCAAGTGATTCAATTCAGCATTACTCGGATGACCTGAAAAAACGATTATTTCATTCAAAATGACGGAATCGGTGAGGAAGAGTGATTTGGGGATTTTGCAAGGAAATGAGAATATCAGCGATGCGTCTATATGTTTCCGGTTTGGTAAAAATAAAGTGCCCGTGAATTAATTATTGGTAATGGGGAGATTTTTTCCAAAGGATCAAAATGAGGTCATATTTTTCAAACATGCTCAAAAAAGGTACATACATACATACATATGTAGATACATATAATGGGCACGCATACTTTTTAAATAACTACAGTCATTTTGTCATGCAGTACAGTGAGTATAGAGTACTGACGGGAGTTGCATCATAGTCCTTTTTATTTCTGTGGATGCCAAAGCATGGGGAATGAGTACTGTACTAATGTTAAGCATACCCCGGCCGGCTAAACATTCACGGGATCTCCTCAAATCCTCAGAGGCTTCCACTTCCAAGGTATATAGTAAGGTACTCGAACATAATTCTGTATGTATGAGAGCTGTGAGGAAGGCAGGCTGTGAAGTGGGAAGCGAAGTTCGTCCTCAGTTTGTTGCCAGCAGTCGGTAGGAGAGGTTGTTATCATCCACTTTGTTCCCTCAGCGTTTCATAACAAATAAGTGCAAGAGGTTTATTTACAAGTGCGTCAATAATATTCTGCAGTCGCAAAAATATTTTTCGGGGCATAATAGTGAGTCGTCTTGTTTCAAGGGAGAAGTCAGAATTTAACAGTGCTGATTCAAATCCAGTTATTAAAGTCCATACTTGAAGAGCGAGAGAGAGAGAGAGAGAGAGAGAGTCGTAAAAAATAGGAAAATAATCTAGAAATAATAATAATCATCATTGGAATAATAATAATCTATATTATCCTCAAGGGAGAGAAGCCAGACGGAACGAATCTCTGGTTTCTTTTACATTTGTGAAGAGTGAATTAAGTTTATTTTTTACAACTTGAAAAACGCATCCACTCACCAAACCAAGACACACGACGAGCAGAAGCTTCCATCCAACTGGTGCCTGAAATAATCTTTTGGTCTATCTTGAGATCAGAAACAGAACCAGGGAACAAGTAGCAGGCTGCTCCTTCTTTTCACATCTTCCAAGTCGTCTCTGGATGTACGAAATCTAAAGAGAAAAAAGTGTTTAAAAATATTGAGCACGCTCCTGTCTTTTTAACTATTCCTTTGATAAATTTCAAGTACGAGTCTAAAATATACAGTCGACTTTTTACCCCAACGGCAAACTCAATATCCCTCGAATACTCAAGGAATATCAACCTGACATCTCTTTCCCATAATATTCTCTTTTTTTTAATAAAAAATTGGAGATTAATATCCATATAAATATTTGGGTGAATGCACCATTAGACCTAAAACGTTAGAATTAACAGAGCACTCCAGAATTTTCCACAACTTGAAAAAATTCTTAAGTGTGAGTCAGACAAGAGGAGAACTTCTACACCGTATCTCAGACAGATAAGGGATCTTAATTAGGATATATCTAACCGAGGGGAATTTTCTCACTTATTTTTCAAGAAATATATCTTTTATTGTGTGAAATTTTCCCGATTCAACAACCAGTTGACAGTGAATAAACCAATTTGGGAAGTCATCCAATTCACCGTTTTTTTTTCACTGCTATATTTTTTCAAAATATAGCATTGTGAAGGAACTGACGTATATCGGATATATACCAAAAAGAAATATTGAAATTACCAAGGAAAAAAAACTTCCTCAGTGTACACACTTCAACATGAGCAAATCGTGGATTTTTGCTATTCTCCTGATTGGATTCCTCATTGCGTCTGCAGCAGCAGTCCCAACTGGAGGTCAAGGTAATGTGGAGCTTTTTTTCTTTAAATGCAGTTCAAGTTGTTACATATATGTGTTAAAACTTGATGTTATCACCTGTACATCCAAAAAAAATCGTCTGACTTAAGAATCTTACTTTAAATTTTTATTTGCATTTAGATTTCATTAAAACAAAATAAGTTTTTTCCTACTCTTGTCTTCCTACTCCCTCATACAGTTGCTATATACTCTGATGAGACCTTCCTTTTGTGGAGACAGGTGGTGGTGGTTCCACCGGATTTTTGACCAGTTTCATCATGAGCTTATACTAATCTCACCTTATCAATGGGATTTAACTCCAGCGGCATTTTAGCAAAAATGGTTATTTTCTCATGACTCCATTTCTCCCTCTTGTTCTACAACCAGAGGCTTTTGTTCTTTCTTGTCAACCTTCCCGTTCTAATCTTGCTCATCTACGTTGGTGGTTGTAGAGATTCAAATCGTACCTCACCAAATTCCAAATTGTTACCTTTAAGAAAAATTATAAGAGAGCCTCTGAGAGATTGCAACATTCTTTGAATCCATAATTGTTCCAAAGCTCTCAGCATGTACGTCCTATGTGTTCCAGCTTCGGTTCACAATCTCAAGTTAAGGCAATAAATATTCTTATCAGTAGTCCTGGTTTGGTATTCAGCCTGTATTTCTGTAACCGAACCCCTTCATTTCCAATTATAATGAATGCTCAAAGGACTACTGACTTTAAAGCTAAATAATGTCAACTCTTCTCGAGAGGAAAAAATGTCACCCCAGTATTTTTCGCATTCCTTGAAAAACTCTCCTGACAGGTTTTTGGACGTTACTAAATATATTCTATTTTCACTGGGAACCAATATCCCTTATATTCATTTCATTCGATGAAAATATCTAATTATCTATAACTATATAAGTACAGGAGTACGTGCTAAAGTTTACAATATAGCATCCCCAGTGTACATTTTTATATTTTAATCATACGGTATAGTAAAGTTCCTCCTTTGCTGACTGTACAACTAATCGAATTTATTTGTTTGACATGAATACACACTCAGTTGCTAATTTGTTTCCAATTTAATTATTTTGCATTGTTGGGAATTGCAAAGTACACAGACAGTTGTGGGAACATCCTCAATGTAAATTGGACTTTTAATCAGCCCGTCCACATATGTATGTACGTGCCGAGTTGAGTCCTGATGACATGGACCATTAGATTTTTTTTTACTCACCAGATTAAATTACAGTGCAACAGCTCTCAACATTATTGCTGAAAAAGGAAGCCCAATAACAAAGGGGTGATTAAGAGTAATTACAAATGTCAACTTTGCTATTTAGCCAAAGTGTAACTTTATATATCTGTTCTGTGTGTCAGCAGGGACCGTACAATTTATTTCTAGTTGATGCTACTTCAGAGCATCCTCGTCCATTCCCTATGTACACACACAAATATACCCATTGGCATGCCATTGCAAAAACATATGTATACACAGGACAGAGCAACGCTGACAAGTAATGCCTACTTACACAATACATTATAATTACTCCTATTAGCAGTCAGTACTCATTTTATTGCATAAAAAGTAAATGCAAAAGTGGGCCTTTTGTTATATGTAGTCCACCGTTCCAAAATAGATCTGACTCATTCATCAGCTATAATACAAATTGTGTTGGAGTGTCTACTGCGTGTGTGTGTTTGTGTGTGTGTGTATGTGTGTGTAGCACTATGTCCAGAAATATCTAATGAGACTGTAGATTCGGAGACGTGAGAAAGTGCGTGGACCGACGGGAAAAAAAATTCTTGAGCATAAAAATCCTTAATGTTTGTACATTTTTATATTTTTCCTTGACACTCCTCTCATATTCAACATTACGTTGGTAGGATGTCAGGCTATATGTATGTGAGGGAGCTACTCACAAAGGACGTTAACTCTACACAGTCCACACTGACAAGGAGTAGGACTGACTACTACAAAGCACTTACAATGAGGGGCATTGTGTGTGCAGTAACCTCTTTGTAGTTTTGATGGAATAGTAGGGATATAATAGTAAAATAAAAAAAGCAAAAGCTGTAAATGTCGTACGGGTAGTGGAAAGGGTAAACTGGGCTTCATTCTCACCCTCTCTCTCTCTCCGTCTCATGATAGGAAAATAATAAGAGAATTTTTATAAACATGCCCGCCTTTTACGGAACTCCATGTACCAGGGCTCAGGCACTGTACAGTTGTGAAAACTTGGGGGCTGGAATTGATACTGGGGATATAGTTGGATATTACCATTTTACAATGCCTCATGCAGTTTTCATTGTTTGACTGTTTCTATATAACTATATTTTTGGGGAAGGAGTAGTAAGAAAGACGGAGGAAAATACTATTGGAGGAGGTGAATGAGTTTGAATTTGAGAGAGAGAGAGAGAAGTGTATAAGTGAGAAATTTCCCCCACGGAAATGTTCAACCATTACCAAACCAACATGAAATCTATACGGTGATGAATAATGGAAAAATATATTATTGCTGGATATTAGGGACTAGTATAGGTATATAAATATTATAATTTTAAATTATTATTACTCTATCACAATACCCATGCATATATTATATCTGCCTATGTATGTATGTATATGAAAGAGTCAATTTAATTCATCACGTGTGTCCATTCTAAGAACCATGCAAAGCTATATTACATACAGAAGGGTGTGAGGAGGAAATGCAGTGAGATGCATTTTAGTATTTGAATAAGATGTACAAATCATGAAAGAGAATTCTTCTCACAGCCTCACCTTCTATTCTATGTCAATGCTTGTATGTACGCACTTGTATTTTATTTCCAACCGTAATATTACATATATGTAGTTACATAACTCTCCTAGTAATCCCCCTACTCTCGTGATATTTACTTTCAAATTTCCTTCCACTCATCTTTTTAAATAAATGCAAAGAGGTTTTCAAGTGTATTTTTAAACGGGAACTGTTTTTGTTAAACCTTCTCTTGCATACCTCAACTTTTAGGAACTGTTATTTAAATAATTCCTTGAGTCACAAGTGAAATGGAAAATGGGTTTGATTTTTTCAATTTTTTATCTCCATTTATCCATCCATTCTCCTTGCTTTTATTAAAATACGACACCGAGAGAGAGAGAGAGAGAGAGTAAGAGAGAGAGAGAGAGAGAGAGAGATTTCACATCTGAATCTGACAGCAGCCAAATTCATTCCCCAAGGTTGTTTGCATTGAGGAGGGAAAACTCGGATTGACAATGAGTCCCATCAATCTCGCTCCAGCTATATGTTACTACGATTCATTATTCTCCACGAAGAGATTGGCTTTCATCAGGAAAAATTGACCGGATTGGAGTTTTGTCATTGATGCTAAGTTAGACTAGTTTTTTTTCTGCCGTGTCATTCATTCCTTGGGACTTTCAATGCTGTCAGAGTATAAATATAGAGACGTGGTTGCAATAAATTCGTTATATTTCAATTCAATGAGTACAAATGAGGGGATTCAGATCGTACAGTGACGTTGGTTGTGTACATCTGTGTAATTACATTTTTAGGTTCGGTTTAGATAATTATGTGTAGCAATGGGGGAATGTGTATAGGGACGGCATATGTGACACCACCATGTGAGTCCCAGCCAATTGCCATTGTGTGGTTTCTTGTAGGAAAACGTTTATTTAGAAATGTGATTTTCTCTCCACACTTTGCCACATGGAATGACTGATGAGTCTCTCAAATTCTGGGCAGGGCACACCATCCGTCTTTCAAAGGATTTACGGAGTGAGCTTGGAGTTTGGCGGTTGTGATTTTTACTATTATTTTGATTACGAGAGGGAAGAATGTTAAATGTTTTTTCAAATGAGGAGTCTCATTGCGAGTCAAGCCAGAAAATCCACTTTGGAACCTTGTTAAAGATAATTCCCTGGACTCTAGATGAGCAATTAATTCCAATGGGGATTTAATTCAAGCTAATGTGATCAAGTTTGTGTTTTGGAAGCAAACACATTCTCAAATCCTATGCGTTTCATTAGATTTGTGTATATCTACTGAAAGCTAAGGCTACACTTTTTTCTTGACATGATAACATCTAGGAATTGAGATCCTCTTATATATATCTGTAAAAAAAATTTTGTACGCATTTTCTTATAGGTTCATTACATCGGTATACTACATACATTAGAGGGAGGTATACAAACAGGGCGCAGGGTTGCGAAAAAAAGGAGCAACTGCATGTTGTTTAGCTGAGTGATTTGTATGTAAATTGTGCGTATCAATCCTTTCCGTACATGCTCACTTGTCAATTATATTATTGGGCAACAATGGGAAATCATGTTCACCCTTCTGGTTCCCACTTACCTCAACGTGTGAAGATATCCCTCGAATAAGTGTTGCTGTCAATTTGTTACATGGTTAATTCGCAGGCACTCAATTGTTTTCGCGGTACTTCCAACTCACTTCAAATCCATGTTCACATTTGATAACTTTACAATTTACAATTGAGCACTTCGGACAGACCAGTTGTGTATGTAATTACATGTGGACAGCACAGCACAGCACACACATACATACATACTTATCCTATGCCCCTACAATTTGCAAATACCATATGCGTCCACAACTGTACTCTCTGACTAGCATGTAATAACTTTCGTAATTAATATTTGCATGTGCAAGCATTACAAAGTAATTATTTACTTGCATGTGACATACATACGTATATGTAGAGTTGATTGAATAAATAACAAAAGGAAATGAATATATGAGCAACCATGTCAAGAACCAGTGAGGTAATATGAGTCTCAAGGAGCCTTAACCCACGTACAAGTTTATACATGCATAATTTACTCATCAAGTTCGCATTTCTCCTCATCATTCGGGACAGGTGGAGGAATCAGTTAATTAATTTTTTCCTTGCCCCTTCTTCCTTCTCATCTCCTCATCTCCTCTACTACTCTTATTGCAGAGCTCTCTGTTTTGATTAAAAATATTTTTTTAGCAAATAATCACTTTCTATAAAATAATCCTATGTATGATTACCATACTACTTAGACTTGGTGAGACAGAAAATACCTGTATATCATCCGTTTTACTTGCTGTGCATAGACATCCCTGTCATACTTGTGAACTTGTTCCCAATTTCCCACATAAATTACAAAACTTTGATCAGCATTTAACCTTTGAGAGTTCCCTCATTACAGATAGCAATCGGTTTTTATCCAAGGTTTCCACTGGTGATTCCTCAAAGTCATTGATACTTGTATGTACGCTGCCGTAATTACACGGAGGGGATGTGATCCCTGGTAATCTATCGTAGAAGTTTTGTTGTCAGCTGAACACAATGTGGATTCCCAGTGACGGACATATACTATATAGCTCATACTAAGTCATGGGTGTGTGCACATTAAAATGACATTAAAATTATAGGAGCTTAAGAGATACCCTTGGATCAACTACTTTAGATAAGAGGGATCTTCATGGATCGATGCCAGTAAAAAAAAAAAAAGTTTATGCAAACTTTGAAAACATTCCGCGAGTGCGAAATTGGAGGGCCATTGGGAATTCTCAAATGTAACTATACATAATTTTTGAGATGGAAATACCGATATGACTGAAACTTATAGGTTTGAGATGATAAAAATGACTCTCGAGTCTAGACGCATCTGATTACCATGTCAAAGGAGAGTTTAACGCTCCCGAGGATCTTGTACATGGGAGTAAGAGGTATCCTTCGAGAGAAGACAGTTGTGTAACACATAACACAAGAAGGGTAAGTTATGCGTCCTAGTATTTCATTGGTATTTAACAAGACACCACCGAGCGCTTCACTTCACACTGATTGACCAAGTTCAGCGATTAAGTGGCTGATTTATTACCGCTCTACACATGTCGTGTGAAAATGTAAATTCACCCCGCCAATTATTTCTAATAAATGATCAATCACATGATATTATTTTGATCCTAACTAACTAAATTGATCTGGACTTGATTGCTTTGAATTTTATTAAGGCTCTTGGACCACTTTCAATCCATTAGTCTTGTACCCCTCCGTCCCAGCTTAACAATAATGTTGGCTCTGCCGGTTGGAGAGATGCCTTCTCGTGATCAATCCCATTAGATTAAAAAAAAAAAAATGTTGGCGAATATTGAAACGTGCAAAATTCAAAGGATGTATGGCTTGCCTCAGGGGGGTTAGTAAATGCCAATATGTGTTATAATAAAAAGAAACTTTTTACCTTTTTTTCAAGTTTGTCCTTGGTCAATTGATTGAGTATTAATAGGAGAGAGCGGGAGTGCAGAGGTGTAGGACTATTTTCCACATCTATATTTAATATAGTCAAAAAGGCTCAAGGGCCATGTACTACATAATGGGTTTAGATATATGTAGCTTCATGAGCTGTTTGCATTTTGATGACTCTGGAACTTCCTCCCTACTGTAGCTCTCCGCTTGAGTTATGTTGACATTTACAACGGACATATTTGGACATTGGGTGTGGACACTCAAATTACAATGTAAAGGGGTCAGCAATTGCCAAGAGTATGTTGTCAGTTCTGGGTCTTGGAATAAATTGAATCCTAATTCAAAGTTTCGACACAACTTGCAAAAATTTTTGATTGTATCAAATTAATTCAATTATTAAGATAAGGATTTGAGTTCAAAACATAGTTGCGTATCCGATTAAAAAAAATTGGGAGAGAGTGTGAAGAGAAACAGCATTCTTCAAATTTTCTCACAGTGGATCTCCTTTGGAAGTATGTACATAGATACTGATAGATGAAGCCCGAGGTTGCCTCCTACAATGGATTTCCTCAAAAAAAAAAATTAAATATTCGTGCATGATTTGGTTGTAATGTGAAGCATCAGTTCCACTTTAGTTTTCCTGTCCAGTAAGTTACGACGAGTGGAAAATAATATTTGAGCTTTCCATTCACTCACGGTTAATGTCACAACTCACAACAACAGTACATGTACAGTGTAATGTGTGGATGCTCAAGCCCGGGCACGTAATATGATGTAGGTTTTGGACAATGTAAAAAAAACAAGTTTAAGGTTCTAGCCCTGGATCCACTACAGTACTATCTGTCAACTGTACGGGAGGAGTATGATCAATTTTCAGTTTCTTCTTTCATCCCTTGTATATTTACTGTAGAGATAGATACTCCGATGAAATGTCCTTTTGAGCTCCTTAACATACACAGAGTGTGTCAGATACAGGATCCTATGCAGAGAGATGAGTATTGTACAAGATAGGAAACTCAATGGGAATTATTATTATGGCTACGTATCGGAATTCCTACTATGTCGTAACGCTTGGCTGGTTGTTGAAGATGTATTGAGCGAAGATTGAATTATTAATATGAAAGATGAGATAAATTGCTATAACATACAGGGAGTATATTCAACTTTAGATTTCGATTACGTCAGGCTGAATGTCAGCGTGTGGAATGACTCCAGGATTTATTAGTGATCTCATTTCTTCACATGGACACATCCAGACCTATTAGTTTTACTAGTAGTGTACATATGTATTCATATGGACTGTACGGTTCGTCTTGGTATTTAGTGCCTTGTGGATTTTACGGATGTAAAAAGCTTTAAAGCACAGTGGAGTTTTAAAATTGTTGCAGCTTTACAGATCCTTTTCAACTTGTTAATATATGTATTAGCTGATTAAACATACGATCATTATTATGTCTTGTACTATCATAGCCCATTTGAAGATAAGGTTGGTCTCTCTGTGTGTGTGTGTGTGTGTTTTGTGAATGGAACTACTCTGCAGTCTTTTTTGTACTTTGAAGGTCTGAGATTTTCAAGAAGCCCTGCTCTCATGTACATAGAGGAGTGTACAAAAAGAATAGCGGTTCTTCAGCAAGTTTTAAGTTTCCTCTTGTGTCCCATTCTCTAAATGTGAAGGAATAATGCGGAAAAAATTAATGTTTCAGCCGGCCGGCACGTTGTTTACAACAACATCAATAGCTTTTTCACAGACTGCATCTGATAGAGTGCATATTTCCGAGCTGCTCCATTAATACATAGGACACTGTGTATGAGTGAAAGGTTTACGATGGAAAGTACTATTTTGATAGGGCTTTCGGATATATGTAAGTATGTGGTTACATCTCATACTACACACCCTCTCGTACATATGTACATCCCCAGATACATACATAGGTACATACACACGGTAGTTAGCATTATCAAGGCTACCATAAACTACCACCAGTCTTTCAATCTCTACCTTTCCCTTTCAAGTTCAAGAGTGCATAGAAAATATGCGACTGAAAAATAATTTTCAAAAGAAGTTTTTTCTCGCCCTTTCTCTCTGTAGTAGGTATCTACACCGTAGTTGTACCTCACACACACACACACACACACATACACACAACAGCGGCTCCCAAAGCTACGTATTAAAGGTTCAAATAACACTTTCTTATAGATACAATGTTATTACCGAAGCTTGTTGATGTTATGAAGTTGTTTGTTATGTGCTCCGTTTATGTACATACATAGGTATTTTTGCTCGGGAAGTACATGATTTTACCCCGGGTTGCTCTTTTTTCTTGACTGTTTACATCCCCCATGGTATGTACACACTCTGTTAATGCTGGGAGATTTCATCCTAGACATTCATGGGGTTTTATCATTATAATGGATAGGTACTGTACAGACTAGACCCACCGCTCAAGCTTTTACAATTACATTCCAATTTAGGTTTGATTGTTAAGAGACGGAACGAGGAGGGAGGGAAAGAGAGAGAGAGAGAGAGAGAGAGAGAGAGAGGACGGTGAGACGAAAAAGTGCGTCTGTGTACAACTTGGCGCTACTCCTTCTCTTGATATTCCATCCATGTAATGACATAAAGTAATAAAAATAACAATAAATTGGGGGACGTGGTAGTAGTAATAGAATTTGTAGTCGCTTCTCGTAAATACAAGAGTATCTGCTTGAATTTAACTGGGAGAAAATGATCTCGTTTTTCATCTTTTTCACTCGGGCTATACACAGAGTATCTATGTAGTATAGGTTTTGGAAATCCCATGTCCACGTGATAGAGAGAGTGAGAGAGAGACAGACGATGTGATAACACAGAGCGGAGCTAAAGGTTGCTTCTTTGGTGTCTCCCATGTCTTTTCCCATTATTGACGTTATCATGAGAATTCATCGTCAACGATTACACAGTCTCAAAGTATCGTTTTAATGTGAGAGTTACCATGATTTTTCATATGTGGGGAACAGCTCCATGGAAATATGTCCCACACTGGGATTTCTTCTCAAATTATGCTCACTTTTACTGGGACCTTACTGGCTGAAGACCCAAGGAAGGAAACCGTAGGAGCAAGGTGTGTGTAGCTCAGGAGATACAACAAGTGCAGTGTTTTATTAAATAATGAGCCTGTGTATCTATGTATTAGGATATACAAAATATCTCATCTACACAAATCCATACATATACATGTTTCTATAAATAAGCACACGGAGATTAGGATGTTGAAGACTATATGAACTTGCAACGTACTAACATCCAGCAAAACATGTCATTAATTATGTAGTACAGTGACCTAACAACAGGGTATAGGAAGCAATGACGGTAATAGTATATTGTATGTAAATAACATTCATTGAACATTTTTTGATACTAAAACTCTACCAGGACTTATTGTTGGGAAGAACATAGATGAGAGTTGAGGGTTGGGAGTTTCGTGACTGGAAACTGTCCCGACTGTCCATCAAATGTCTTGAGCAGCGTCTCCTCTCCACGCCGGTGTGTCATCCGAACACACCTAATGTGTACACTTGATAAGAGTCCGGAATATGAGACACTAATGTGGGCATCGTAATCACAACTTTATTTCTACTCTTTAGGAATTCTTGTCTCTTTCCTCGAGATAAAAAAAAACACCATTCCTATTAAGATACCTCCAATTTCCTCCTTGTTGTCTCCCCTACATCAACTCCCCAGACCACGCTTGACTAACTTGGTCCTCATCGTGAGAATTATTTTTTAAAGAAATCAAACTCCTCCGTATCAAACCATCCACCAAAGGTTTCTTTCATGTACACTTGTTTGACTCCCATCAGTTCCGTTCAAAATCGAATTGGATTTCCAAACTAACGCAACCAGAAAAATGTTGTGGGGATAGTGAGATTCTTCTCTTTCGTCTTGGAACAGGACAAGACTTCCAAGTTTGGGAAAGTCAATAACAATGAGCGTTTTGAGAGGATCCCTTCATCTCAGAAAGAGTCCATACTCCAACTACGTGTAGGCATAGGTTAGGAAAAAGGTAAAGGTAGGTTAAGTTGAGTTTTTATTAGGATTCTTAAAGGAACTCAGAGAAGAAGAACTCTCCACTGAATAAGCAGAAGGAGAAGAAGGAACTACGAGCATTATAATTTTTTCTTACACAACTATATATTATGAGGAAAGCCGGTGTTGGGGCTCAAAATGAGCAGCATAGAAATAGCGGAGCAAGTATTGGGCAATCTCTACTAAGAACTAACTCTAATTTTTACGATTATTGGGAACCGTTTGGAAGTTGAACTTTGATCCTCAATGCTCTTATTCTTATGAGTTTGTTTCCTTTCAACTTTGTACAGAGGGTGAATTCTTTCCGTTTTCCACAGTCCTTCCTTTCTCAATGTACTAGCACAATCCCTATACTCGTCTCTGGCTCCAAGTGTCTACATTGTTGTTTAACACAATGCTTGAAGTAGATACTTCCATGCTTCCCACAATAATAGGATATATTTATCTATGTATATCAAAATATGCATGCGTACATATGAACACAGTTACAGACGCACAGTATTAAAACGCACACACGCAGGGTATTAAAATCCCCACAAAAAAAAAGATCCCTGGAAGAAAGGAGTCAAGTCAAGAATGAGCGGTGTTAAGACCGCATCATGTAAAACTGTTTCGGCTCTGGACTGCTGATTACACGTAACACCTCCATTTCTGACTAATTTGATGACCACACCTACTGCTTTTAATTACGGAGAAGTTCAATGAAGAAACGGTTCCAGAATTGTTAAGCAGCTCTTCCCTAGTTCCTTGTATACATAATTTTGTCTAACCTATGAAGCAAGCATACATATGTACATATGTAGATATGTATACTCGGGCTCTCCGAACAGTCTCCTGTGTATTAAGGGCTCCAATCGTCCCCAGTAACAATAGCTTTTATTTACGAGCTATTGTTGAATTACAAGCTGCATACTGCTGTTCCATGTGGTTTTAATAGTTGTAAGTTTAGTAGTAGCGTTTTGTAAAGCAACGCTATGTATGTGGAAGTACATTTTAATGTAATACTCACAGGAAGTATGCATCTTCAGTAGGAATTACTAGAACCTTACACAGTTGGTCACACTTGTCTGAGACTCTGTCGTCTGTAGAATTATTGTAGCCTCGACATACAAAAAAAAATAATGTAAAATTGCAGAAATTTCTTTATGTATAATGTGCGTTCAGCCCCCGAACTCTAAGTTTCTATAAAAGAAGATGTAAAAGTATCATCCTACTGTGTGGTAATCACTCTCGCATATTTATTTCTCAAAGCTTGGGCATAAGATTTAATTTGAATGTTTCTCCTACTAATTTGGCTCAATGGGCATGTAGTAATTATGTAATGTGCACAAGGGGCAGAGGAGACCCCATGAAAGAGTGAGCGAATTAGCAAATAAACCCAAGGCTGCCTTTGCTTTCGGAAACTAAATATGTATATAGTTACACACTAAAAGCTCAAAAATTAGTGAGTAACTATGTGCTGTAGGACCTTCAACTCATCCGCTGTATAGTCTCTGAGCTGTTACACACACGTCCGTACAATTACTATTGATTTCCCAATGCTTTCAATTCCGACATCGGCATGACTTAACTCCTATTGAATATTTCCCGTCAAGTGCAGTACTGTGCAAATGCGCATGGAATATTGAATTTCCATTTATGTAATGCATTTCTGCACGTCCGTACATATAGATACATATGTATTAAAGCTGGCTGTCGGAACGCAGGGAAAATGCGTTCTGTCAGTATTTAGACAGAGTCTTATACAAACCGAATGTATAAGTGTACCTACAGTGTCCCGTAAATACAGTATAACGAGTTTAAAAACCCAGTAGGCAGTAGTCCAGGGATGTTTCAACCAAGTACGGAACATTTGCATTGCAAATTCCCGTGCAAAAGAATTAGTGATGCAGACTTTGCGTACACATGTTATCTACTTTTATGCATATTGACATGCATGCATAATTACTACATACGTGCATATATAACTCCACAGACTCGCTGCACAAAAAGAGCTACCTGAAACTACACCAACTGTCATAAGGGTTGGGTTTGTGGGGGATATTTGCTAAGGAGCAGGTTGCTGCAGCCTTCTGTTGTTACACATACAATTTGAAGTTGAAATAACAAATAATACAGAAATGGATGTTGACTTCCTTGGTTTATTGAACTGTTTCGCATATTGTTATGTACATTTTCTTACCGGACCTTTTGTTACAAGGAAAATGTATACTTGGAGTTGAAAAGCCAGCTAAGACAATGCGAATCAAAGAAAACGTAAAAACGTAAGTACACTTGTACTAGTTATATGTACATATATTACATCACTGGTATTTTTACCTGACCTGCAAAGAGTTCATGAAGACATTTAGCACTTTTTTCAGAAGCTCCATTCAAGCATGTACATACCATTGTCACTACGTGCTAAATACCAAAATACAATTTACAACCTTAGAGCTATCCTTTGTATACAAAAACAGCCTCCGCACTGACTGATACTACAGACACAAAAAACCGAGACATATCCGAAGATTCCATTAGCCATAACAAGAGTCTCTGTAAGGAAGAGAAAGATGTGCCAATCGGTGGAGACTCTATAGAAAGGCACTGATGAGTCTCTTCCCATGTATTATAACTCAATGAGCTAAAAGAGTCAAACCTGTAGATACTTATGTATTCGTAAAAGATACAGATAACTCATTCCGCCTCAACTGTGAGAGTAACATTGCTTGTTAGTAATTGCTTACATGTATTGGGTACATTTATACGCTTTACTTTGACTATGTCATCCTTCAGGTTACATGGGTACCCTCTGTACTTTTATTTAAAAAGAAAAAAATTGAGCAGCAACTGGCAATCCTACCTCCCTTGCAATTTCAGGCCGAACATTCCAGTTGGACTTGTGCCGAGTCATTGCTCAAAATGCAACTCATAGGATTCCCTTTCGTGTTCGTGTCATCATTGGCACTTAACATAGATGATAAAAAAATATATATTTATAATAATAATACAGCCAGGAAAAAAATCCAGTATGTAATGTTTTTACATTCCACATATATACATATAAATAGTACATACACCTATACCTATAGATACCTCTATAAGTTTCCAAGCACGTGAGTAGTAAAAATATTTTTTATTGATTGAAATGGAAACAATTGATAGTTGTGATTACATTTCAACCTACTATACAAGTCCATTCCTTATGTATCCATCCTTTTTAAAAAACAGCACACAATGCGCATGTAAGAGAAAAAAACAATGGAGAAACCCTTTGATTGCCTGATTCATTCTGATGATTACACTGTAAAAGGAAGTTTGTTATTAGTTTAAAGCAAATGTCTACATGCTCAATTATTGACTCCCATTGTTTATAAGCATTGCTTCACATTAACATTTCAGTGGAAATATTGCAGAGAGATACTAGTCCCTGTAATAAATCACACGTGCTTCCTTGCCTTTGAAATTTCCAGAAAAATTATGTATGGGCTTAGCATTTAAAAAAAAGTCAGTATTTATTGGGCCTTTCGTTTCTCTGGCGCCGGACGTTTTGCAATAGTGCATTGCTTCATTTGTCAATGGAATTCATTCCTACAGGACGGGGGTAGAGGAGTCAGTTGCCAAAGCCTCTGTTTTGAATTGTGTGCCGCCAACAGTACTATTCTGTACGATAGTTAAAAGGAATTTTCTCGGAGTGGTCTTGTTTTTACAGTATGTACAGCAGTAGGTGGGTGGTACAATGTATGTATGTACATTGAGGTTGTTTATGTGCATCGAGTACAATGTGTAGATATATAGTGTGCATAGTAGGGGTAGTGTCGGGCCTGCTAATTATGACCGCATTGTATGCAGAGCATTTGGAAATAGTAAATTGCCCCTTGGGATTCGACATATAATTGTATGTTAAATAAATGTGTGAGCCGCAAAAATGGGTGCCTTAAGGGAGTCATCATGTATTTGGTCTTGGAGGGTTCATTGAATTCATTGTGCTCTCTCTCTCTCTCTCTCTCTCTCTCTCTCTCTCTCTCTCTCTCTGATTACATCATCAAAAGGGATTATCCTTACATGATCCCAGCTCATGGACCGTCTCTTGTTACAATTGTCACTCTAATCGTTCTCGCTCTTTCTCCATGTACATAAATGGGAGATTTTCTCCTCGTAAAAGTAATCAGATTTATGCATCAGCGCTAACGGGATCCGTCATGGCGTACATTACGGATGTGTTACCAGAATATTACAGGCTGTACATTGTCTGTCTGGGTTGTCATTGTGCGGGTGGGCATTGGAGAGTTACTTCATTCCTTTTCATAAACTTTACCAACTACCCGTATGATTTTCTATGGATTTAATGGGATTCCTCACTGATCACCCCCGATCTCACAATCAGTTTACATTGACTCCACTCTCACATGAATTCTCACTTGCACTGGGGCAAAAATCCAGCGACACGTAATTGGGTCTCAATGGGAGCAATCTGGGGAAGCGTAAAGAAAGACACTTAATTCTACGGTAGTACTTATCCCTATATGTATCTATCTATCTACATAGATATCAACTCAATGTATGTGCTCCAGTACGAAATTTTATTACACAATGTATCTCCGATCAGAAAACTTTCATTCTGCACAAAGATACTTAGGGCCGTACAATATTCCCCGAACCTACGTAGATACATACATACCCATAGGAGAATTTTCTCTGATCCCTCAGGATTTATCTAGGATTTATACATCATACCCAAGATTTGCACTGGGAAGGCTAAATCCTACAGGAAAAGCACACCGCAGCAGCGTGTAATATTGAGGACGTGCTGTCATTGCGAAGATATAATTATACATAGTACTTAATAGTTACAAGTTCTTAGGAGTAGCCTATACAACTGTTCATTATGGTATCTATACGAGCTCGTAAATACAGTAGCAAGCGTTTACAATGGTAAACACAGCCCTTCCATTAATTTATTTTATCCAGAAGTAGGTACATAAAATTCTCAAGGAATAAAAAAAATAATGAGTATCTTTTTTATTGCTGGTAGCTAGCTAGCTTGTTACAGGACTGTAAGTTAGGAAGTATGCCGACTATTTTTAGGCAAAGGCCGCTACACATTCCGCTCTCATTTCCGTCCAGAGACTTGTAATATGACATGCCGCAAAGGAGAAGTCTTGATGAAATGCATGGTATCGACTGGCACTGTCATTAAAAGGACTAAGGCGAAGTTGAGGAGAGTAGTAATAATTTTCAGCCGGATGAAATGGTCATTTTGGACATCTGAGTCACTATGGGGAGGTTATTAGGACATGCACTTGCATTCATAGATCCCATATACAGTACATAGCTGGAGTATATAGCTGACTCAACCTTCTTCACTCCAATCTCCTTGGGAGATAATAACTAAAGTGTAGATATGTAATTATAGATAGTCAAGTGCATACATACGAGATATGATTTAATCACCGGGGAGAGTCTGGATACAGGGTGTATCTGGGAGTGCATATCTGCATATGTATCTGTATAAGTATACTGTATGTATACATACGTATAATTATGTAAGCGGAACATGAAGGAGTGGATGTGCTGGAAGGAGGAACTTACTACCAGAAAGTTCTGTATCGATAAAAGGGTCGAATAAGTATCGGCTTTATTGGTTCTAATATTCTGAGAAAAATTCGAGTACGATGGTTTATTCATTGAACGAACGAGTCATTCATCGTATGGCATGGCTCATTCACCCGCTGAGATCCATTCGTCTCGTTCATCGGGATGATGATGATGATGATCAAATCATAAGCGAGCCCCGCTTGTAGTCATAGTTTTGTTCCTGCGATGAAAGTATAAAAGTACTTCTCTCACTCCTATTACCTCACAAGCTCTCGTCCTACACACACACACACACACTCCAGCCCCACACACACATGACAGCCATCAGGGTTTTAAATGTCAACCGGAAAAAATACACAAGTCTTTTGCAATATTCCCAGAAGTGTACCCATTCTTTTGGTGAAAGAGCCACATTGTCTTGTGTCTGTACCTCGACCGTACCTTCCTCCACCGCTCTTCTACATATACTGCGACATGACAGGGAAATAAATTTCGAATATTTTGAATTTGTACGCTCCTCACGATTACCATAAGTGAGAGAGGATCAAGCGGCCGAAGAGGAAGAAGAAGAAGAAGAATGTTGTTTATGCCAAACCTTGAGCAATGCTAATCATTGTTTCAAACCATTTAAGCCCCATATTGCTTTTGATTATTATACTGTAATACAAGGAAGAACCCAACTCCCTCTGGGGAAGGTCAAAGGTTGGATTTCCAGATTTTTTTTTGAAGCCTCCTGGAAATATTATATGCTGTGCTAGCTTTCAGGGCAGATGTAATTCATTTGGGATTTTGCTGGGAATTAATTGCTTGCAAGTATCCCCGATTCCCACAGGCCATGTGTCATTTTTCTGACGCTTTTAATTACCAAGATGGGGCTTTTATTATTTTTGCTCAGAAAGCTCCCAAGAATTTTATGACTTGGGAAAAGCATTTGCTCGTCATAAAAACAGGTCTGAATTACATCTCAATTATATTAAACGTATAAGCATCTTTATAGGATGATAATTGCTTACAAATAACTCCAACTGGAAATAACTAGTCATGTTTTCATATTAATGCTCCATACGTATCTATACATATCTAGGTACATATGTGTAAGTAATTATGTAACTGAAAAGTACTTGGAGATAAAACATCAATTTAATATACTCAACTACGAATAAAAGCTTACGGTTAAATTACGCGTCGCCAAATACGGACAAGGCTTGAATTCAATGGGGGATAAAAAAAAATGTCACATTTTTTCTCTCCTTTAATTTCTGCCTTGTTCAGCGATCATAATGGATGGTCACATCAATGGGACGAGTCATACCTACCTTACACTCCTAGTGTTATCTTTATATCAGAGATATTACGCTTGCCAAGACACCCTATACACTCCAAGGATTTGTCTAAAGATCGGGAGAGTCCCAGGAATTCCATTAGCATTGCATCTCATCCCATCCAGGAATTTGTTCATTAATGAGCTGTGTGTGTGTGAGGAAGAAAATTCGGGGTGAGGATGAGGGTCCCTGTGTGATGCGGTTGGTGGGGAGTGCTTCAGAGTCAGTCCTTATATTCTCTCCATGTATACAAGTCTATTAAAAAATAATAAATTGCTGGAACAAAGTAAGTCGGTCTTATTTATGGCGGGTCGTATAATGCAGAGACAGACGAGAGGAGGCCGGGAGAGAGATGCCGGAATGATTCATGCCTCTCCGCACTGCCTCTGAAAGACAGTTCAATCTTTACCCCCTTTTCCAGGGAAATCACTGCAGTATGTCCCTCCCTCCCTGATCACATTCCTCGACTCTGTCATTAATGTCTCCGTCTTTCTTCCGTCCGTCCCTCGCACACACTCCAGCCCTTGTCTACCACTTGATACCACTTAGCCAGCAAAAGGTTTTGCGAACTTGTGCAAAACTCTGTGGCACAACAATATGGGACTTAATGCATACATTGCATGACATTTTCCTCCGAATGGAGCAGCAATCATTTTTTTCTCGAGGACCAGCATGGTAGTAGTAGCATCATGTTTACTTCTATCATTTATCATGTTTTTGTGCAGCAGTCTGCAAGACAATGTGAAGTTTGTTAAGTTGGAGGAAGGAAAAAGGAGTACAATCAGCAGAAATTTGTTGACTGTGTTGGTTTGTCGGAGCCCAGCACTTGAGCTTTGGGTTTTGATCCAATCGTCCGTCTTTGTGGAAAACTACTAAATAGAGAGGGTGGAGGGCTGCTCTTTTCATTTTCTCCTCTCTCACTCTCTCTCTCTCTCTCTCTCTCTCTCTCTCTCTCTGTCGTCAGACAGAGCACTGGAGAGTTTTAGTTATAACCAGAACCATTCCTGATAAACCTACAGGATTCTTACATATTCAAGTCCACTAATGGCCCATGAGTTCTTATTAGGAGTATGGGTAGTTTTCTGTGTATGTACACGGACGAGTGTTTTAAATGCATGTGTGTACTGTATGTCTGTGTACAGAAGAGAGTGCGAGAGAGGGAGTCGATCGATTTTATGAAGGGGGGAGAAAAATACCGAAATGCGTGCAAGGAACCATCTTAAACTGTATATAACACTGTGGATTGCATACGTGCTAGTATGTAGATGGAAGGGTATTAAATGGTAAAAGCTTTCTAAGCAATCCAGTATGACTCTCAATAAGTACTCGTCTATACTCTACATTTCAAATGTAGTCTATATCTGTATTTAAGTATACACACTCCTGTGCTTCACTCCCCACCATGTTATTATTCCGTGTTATGACATGGAAATGAAAGAGAAAACGACTTGAGCAGTAGTACTCCTACAACTCCGACCCGTGTGTCTTATATAGTGGGGATGGCAAAGTCCAAGCAAGCCGATTCTTTATTATCAAGCTCTGACGTATGTACATGTAATCCGCCTTGTTGTATTGCAGAAGAGCTCCTTGAGAAACCAACCAATTTCTATGTGTTTCCCTAAATTTAGCTCCTCTTTTTCACTTGATTTTTTTTCCTTCCCCTTTTTATCATCTCACTTTGACTATATATTATTCTCCGTATCTTACAACAAGTTCCTTGTAGCAGTTTTTCCCTCCAATCTTCCTCATCTCAACTTGATAAGGTCCCGCAATTTATAATAAGTTTTTCTAAAGGACTTCCCGGGATATCCATCTCCTGAGAGTAACTCTAAAAGCTCTTATAGATATGTACATATGTACATAGTATATTATGTACATAGTAGTGGGATATAAATACATAGCATGAAATAATTTTTGATCCTGTCCACAGCAATTTGCTCAATCCAATCCTTGGGTTTTGCCTTGAGTCATGGACTCATACATATACAGATACAGTATACACGAAGCATACATATTTGATAATACGACATCTGAATCCTTCCCTGTCTGCTTTAAATCATTTGACAGGAAGACAGGGCTTGGTAGTGTGTTCGTGAATCAGGAATGTGATTGTATGTTATAAATTCCGATGTCACGCAGCCCAGGATTTTCTTCTCAATTGGAAGCACAAGTTATTCTTAGATATTATTTGTGAATGTCAAGGGAAGTGAAAGATGTTATTGTGAAAATTTCGCGTCCTCGTCTCATTTATTATTTGCTATCAAAACATTGGAGGGACTGACATTCAACAAGGGAAGACTTTTATAGCTGACGTTTTATAGCAAAGGAAGTTTTTGTTTCTCCGTCCATCCGAGGGTCCGCCTGATATTTTTCACCCTGACGATCACACATCACACGTGTCACAGGACACGTAATGTAGGTGAAAGCGAAAGTGCAAAAAACTCTCTCGGAGTTGGCAAACTGAAGGATAAAATTGTCCTAGCATTATCTCTTTATCTATACGCACAGTCTTTTGTATGGAATTGTATCTTCATGGATGCTTATACTACAGTACTTATGGGTATTTCTTAGTCCCTAGAGCGTAAAAGGTACATACATAAGTACAGTGTCTATACGGCTTGTAATGTTTCGAGGTATGGAGGAAATGAGATGATAAATGGGAGGGCTATAATAAAAACTAGCGATAAGATAAGGATAAAAATTAGACTTTCACGCCTTTCTACCACCACCACCACCACCACTGCAATAGGATATGCTTCAAAGGCATATTGCGGAAATAACCCTGTGTTGTTACTGTTACCATTTAGCGGGTTTATTCACTACATCAAGGGAAAAGCTCACATGTGATTTATATTGAAGAAAAATCCATGGAGAAGGCGTAACGCTCTCGACAATACAAAGCTTATTCCGTTCATAATCGAAATGACAAAGGCGTATAAATAATACAGGAAGTGAGTAAGAACAAAGTGATTAGTGTGCTCTCTCTGTCAGATGAGGAAAGTATGTCAACTTTATTTACACTTCGGACATGTGCTTTTTCCGATGTCTCTTCTTCCTTTCCCTGTGAACACTTGCGATTGATAGAGGATTCGGAGGATTCCCAATGTGCCCAATGAATATAGACTTGTCCAAAAGTTTTTAGCAGTTGAACGTTCTTCAGGCCAACAGCAACCACCTCGGTGTTAAAGTTAGGATAAACACAGGAGGAAAAACAGATCCTGCGGGGAACAAGGATTGATACATAAAGAGTTTCTCGTCCTGGGCAAAAAAAAATCTACTGTGCTTTCTACACATACATATCTACATGCATTGATACCTAAAGAATATATACGCTTTTATAGTTAGTTACGTAGTATGCACAAATGTACGTACGTTATGGCTCATGTATGAAGATAGTGTGAGTACATACAGCGTGCATGAAATTGAATCACCTTATGTAATTACTAGATGTGCATATTTACAAGTATCTATATCTACATATATAGGAAGGTATTGTTGTAACGTACTAAAGGAAAGAATTTTTTAGATTCAGAGATACAAAGTTCAGACAGGCTTGATTATATTACGGATTGACCCAGCCAGGAGCTAAGAGTAGTACCGTATGGTGGCAAATGGCAGCTTTGACGTTGACGAATAACGTACCTATGTGTATCCGGTGAATGGGCAATTCCCAGATATGAGCATCAGCTGGGCCTTGTTTAAATAATTTTTATGATTCATGCTCCTTCATACAATATCAGTATCTATCTATAGATAGCTCCTTCCTACTACCCAGCTATGCTCATAGCTACATACACAAACAGTAATTATTATAAAATTCAATATGGAGATTCACTCAGGATTCGGAGTGGAAAGGTAATTACATATTTGGACACGTGTAGAAGTTCATAGATTCACCGGAGTTTACCCTTTCCCGACCCCGACGACAAGGTACAAGGTAGGTGTGAGTGTACGGCAGACTTTAATCTGTCATATCCAGAATAGTGGTCGGAACGATTCAGTTCGGTCCAGGATTTTTCGATTCAATTCAGTTAGGTCACTGAACTGAACCGAAAATTGAGTTTCGATTCGGTCCAGTGAAAAACGGTTCAGTTCGATTCGGTTACACCGAATGGACTGAACCGAATCGAAAACCGTTTGTTTTGTGGCTACATATAAATCTTAAGCATTGATAATTTCAAGTTTCCGCTAGTGAATTCACACCTGCGGACTAAAGTTTCAGTAAATTTCGGTTTTTTCGCTCATAATTATAAAAAAATAATGACTAAATCAGACAAAATATTCTATTATTTAATGTGCATATTGAATTGGTAAATTTAATGCCAAGAAAATGTACTGCTCAAAAAACGCACTTTGCTTTTGTAAAGATTCATTACAACTCAAATTCCTGAATTTCTTCATCTCCAATCAGTTTCGACTTCATTCCTCTGTAATAACTTTGGCGTTGTGATTTCTCATTCTTCTTCCAGTTTTTTAGGCACATCGAAACAGTTATTGATTTAGAAGCTAAACCTTTTCGCCTGGGGCTGACCAGGTCACCGCCGGTACAAAAAAATTGTTCGATGGCAACACCTGATCCAAGAATACCCAAGTAATCCTTTGCCATCCTCGACAATCTGGGATACTCCGTTTGATGTATCTGAAATGGGACCGCTCTTAATAATTTAGCAATATTTAATTTATTTAAAAAATGTTAGGATGAGAAAAACAAAAAACCTTCCACCAGCCTAAAGCTCCATCCACACCAGTCAACTCTTTCTTGAGCATATCGGATTTGACTGATTTTTGACTTAAGTACTTATTAAGTTCATCGTCGGCCGTCTTCCTTGATGCAGATGCAGGACCGAACATATTGTCAAATATTGATGTGGTTCGAGAATCAGATTCATCTGCAGAACTTCCGGAGACTCCTGGATCAGGACCTTTATATCTCGCTTTCCAAATTTCAGTCACAACCTTTTTACTATTATCGATCCATTCTTTTTTCCAATTGGCTTTCTTGCAAAAATCCAGGTTACATCGGGGATCTAAAACTAATGTTTAAAAAACTCAAGACTGATAATTCCACTAAAATGTACATTAAACCCCATTTTTAGCTCACCTGTGGCAATAATATACACCTCACCATCCGAAGACTGGTAGTATTTTGATAGTTTTTCCCAACCTTTTGTAGCAGCTTTTTCAAGCCATTCAGGATATTTCCTCTGTCCACCAGAATTCTTTGATGACCGCGATGAATTTTCTTTCATATATTTTTCCAGGTGTAGGAATAATGCCGAATAAATGGCTGATGTTTGTGAAAGTGTGGGTGAATGTTGGCTTGAAAGTACAATGGTTGCCTCGCGGAACGGTTTTAATATTTCGATGAGTAGAGTGATATTTTTCCAATCGTCTTCTGACAACAGTTTTGTTCTCAGCTTCGAATCCGAATTTAGTGTAGCTTCCAAAGGATCTTTCAGCTCTAGGGCTCGTTCCAACATCAGTAACGTGGAATTCCAACGTATATCGATATCACGTACTAGCATTTTGAATGGAATGTTACTCACTTTACAAAACCACTTGAATTTTTGTCGTCTTTGAGGAGATCCTCTGATGGAAATCACAGAGGAACGTATTTTCTCAACAATAACATCTATGTACGACTTTGATGGTGTGATTATTAGTTCAACCTGATTGTGAGCTTCGTCATTATCGATATCCTCATTGTATTCGTATCCACTGGACTCATCAATGTCTGCACTATTTGATTTTATAATAGCTTTGCAGCATAGATTTAAAATGTGGGCAAAACAACGGACCCGATTATTTTTAGCACAAAAAGGCGACCCCCTCTCTGCGGCTATTTGGTCCAAATGTTCAAACATAGTGTTCATATTACTAGCATTATCCGTAGTGACAGCCATTAATTTATCCCACAGTTCAAAGTCGTCAAGTACACTCACAAACGCGCCACATATATTTTCCCCGGTGTGACTACCCTCTAATAAAGTCAAATCGATGATGGTTGTGCAAAGCTCCCAGTCTGAGTTAACATACGTTCCGATTACCCCTTGGAAAGGATTTTGATTTCCTGAAGTCCAACCGTCTACAATAAAACTTATTTTGCCGTCATTTGTTTGCAGTTTGTGCTTGAGATTAACTTTTGCATCTTCATAGCTACTCATTATACACTTCTTTACCGTTTTTGCACATGGTAACTTAGTTTCCGCTGCATTTCGTGAACAGTATCTCACGAACTCACAAAATTCTTCCTCCTCGACAAGACTGAAGGGCTGATTAGAAGCCACAATAAAATTGACTAATTTGTCACGAAATCCAGCTTCCGTTAGCTGTTCTTTTATTGATGTGCTAGACTTAGAAAGCAACTCCCGAATATCTTGTTGAATACCTGTTCGGGGATTTTTTTCTCCCACCTCCGCTAGCAAATGCCTATGGCGTCGGGTAATATGATTTTTTAAGTTTGATGTTCCTCCTCCGACTGGAATCATGAGCTCACTCCTGCACGAGAAGTTATAGAGGTTAGTTATATATAAGTTATATATATTATAATTTTAAATTACCGATGTAATTTTTTCAACTAAAATTTTTAATGTAATTGTTAGATATAATAATTGGAAAGAAATTCATTAATTACCCGCATGCTTTCTCTTTACATTTCCATTTACCAGTTCTTGAATCCTTGGAATCAGGCATCCAAACAAAAAAGTTGTAATACTTGGAGCGCATGCTTTTCGGTTTTTTGCGTTTTGGTTGATAGTTATTGTCCAACTCGGGATCTTCCTCCACCACTGTCACGCTATCTTCGGAATCTGATTCAGATTCTTCATGTTCCATTTTAATCTTGACGTCTACTTTATTTGTAGCCCACTTTATGACAAATTTTTAATTTATTTGAAAATCGGTTGTAATTTGACGAACGAAAAGGCAGGTAAGTACTTTACAATTTGAACGAACCAATGTTTTTAAGCTCACTTATTGTTTAGGTGTTGTAACTTGTGAGGACAGACCGTTACGTTGAAGTTGCGGAGCAAGAATGAGCATGCATAAGAGTATACGTTACAAAACGCGGGACCGTTTGGACTGCAGTCCAGGAAAAACGATTCAATTCGGTCCAACATTGTGGATTGAATCGTTCGGTTCAGTCCAATTGAGGATTGAATCGAAAAAATCATGAATCGAACTGAATCGGACTGAATCGAATCGAAAATTTTCGGTCCCGGACTGAATCGGTCCGACCACTAATCCAGAAAGCGTCAGATGATCCTCTCCACGTCCAACTATAATCCCACAGATGAGGAAGTGCGTGAGCTAGCACCAGACATACAAACGCATGGAATACAGTAGAAATTAGGCCAGGAAAGTTTACACATTACTATTTATTCAATGCTGATCTGTTGGAGAAGAACAAGGATACGTATCATGCAAGGACTGTAATTAACACAGATAACACCACTACTCTGAATTTATCAGCTTTTTCATTTCTCTGTCTCTGGCGGTGATTTTTTTTGTTTACATTTACACATACAGTATCTACTAGTACCAGCATAGAAACAAAGACAGGGGATTTTTCTCCTTACTTATTCTCCCATCCACTAATGAACAGATACACATCAGTACAAGATACGGTTTACAAATTGAGACACCACGTTGTCCCGAGGTTAATAGCTATAAGTATCTATAGGATCTTGAAAAAAAAAACTTTAGTGTGTGCGTATCTATGTATGTATCTACCATGTGTGGGTTGGTGAAAGAAGAATGAAGGTTTTGTGAGTGTGAGATTTTTGCTAACCTCAATTTTTGTTAAAGCTACATTTACATAGAAAAACGATGATGGGAATGAATGAAAAATGAAGTCGGGAGGTGTTGAGGCGGCAACTTGCTTCTTCACTTCCATGTAACTTTATAAGGGTTGTATAATTTTAGCTTGTCAGCTCTCACTCTCTCTCTCTCTCTCTCACTCTTTCACTCTCTTTCTCGGATCTGCATCTAAGGAAACTCTTGTAGCTCTTGTGTGAAATTACGGGATTTTGTCTGGAAGTGGACCAAAAGTTCACTGGATCTTGGTTGAGTTGCTGGAATGGAAAAAGTGAATGAACTCTAAAAACCTTTCCTGTGTAAGTCCATGGTCAGTGTTTAAATTGGCTAGCACATTTCCCAGAGATGGGAGATACAAACAAGATGGGAATGCATATATGTCAACGTGTTTGCACAACTTGGTAATTGAACCTGATACTTTCCCATGGAATTTTTGCTGGCAGGAGATTCAGACACGATAGAAGATAATAATTTTATGGGATAAGAGCTGGGATTGGAAAGTAAGAGATCTGTGAGAGATTGATGTCGACAGGGAGATGTGCTGGACCCTAATTTGGTATTCAGTGTGACCGTGTGACTTGATAGGACTGATGCATAGCTTTTTGGGCTAGATGATGACTGCATATTGAATTTTCATTGGTGGCGATAGATGTTGGGGAAATTGTGGGAAAGATTGAAGTCACGATGTTGTAAATCAATGAGAAAAAGAAAAGCGTGGGCTTTTATTACGTCGACGTGTCTGGCTTTGGAAGCTTTTACGATGATCTAATGCGAACTGCAACTCCGGCTACTGCCACATCTATCAGTGTAAATTCTCTGAGGGATTTTCTCCCTCCTGCATTCTATCTGAGCTCGGAGTATTGGGCTTCGTTATATGGGAACGTCTCACACACACACACAGACACACACGGGCTCCCTACCTTATACACGCCTCATGTGCAATATAGCACCGGCTTAAGTGCAGCCTGTGTCCGATTTCTCCTAAAACATTGCACATATCTTTCCGCCTCTCGATTCCTCCAAATTCATGGAAGTGTTTCTCGCACTCCAAAGCTGTCTTCTATTGGTTATTTGAAGCTTTTGAAAAAGCATTTTATTGTTCAGTTGCTCTCGCCCTTCCTCACCACTTCCCAACCGCTTAGCTCCTTGACCCTCCATCATCAGCTTATTTATTACGTGTTCGGAATTCCTCAACCCTCTCCTCATCTGAGATCTTTACCAGCTCAAAAGCTGTTTATTATCATCCCTTGGGAGAAATTGAGAGAGAGAGAGAGCGTCGAGATGAGAGTGAGAGAGATGACAGAGTGAGAACAAATCAAGGTAGTCTCATACCAGCTGTTGCACCTTCGCGGGAGATCATTTAATGAGCTAACGCTCTTGGAATTAATTTCACTTAAATCTCCACCGCCTTGTGATCAGTCTGATTTGAAATTGAAATAAGGATAAGATCCTTCATTTTATTGACCATTGTAGACACATTTCTGGGGGGAACAGGAATTTCTCATTTTGTTACACTCGGACGAGAGTCATTTGACATTGTAAACCATTTAAGCTCCGTCCCTGGAGGCTGAGTAAACAGATGGGAGTACAATGGGAAGTCGTTACATTTACTTGGAACATAATCAGAATTAAAGGAAACATTTGTAGCTTTTTAAAAAATTGCAGGGGAAAAACCCAAGCTGGAATTGGAATGTAGATATCATACAAATGCTTGAACGGATGACAAAAAATTTTTAAAGTAGGTATTGGATCAGGTTCAGCAGTAGTTATTCCTATTATGATGGAGAATAGTTGTGTTATTGTCGTAACCATTTTATGAAAGGAGAGCGTAAATCAGGAATTCATGAGTAAGATCCTGGGCTATTGATATGGTAAGCAGAAAATGGGCTTGGAGAATTACTCCGGCTTTGTATGCATAAGTATAGCAACCAGTAGATTTAATAGTAGCTATGGATGTGTGTATTTGTACATAATAACTGCAGAGGCGTAAGCTACATAGGGAAATGCGTATCGTGAGTGGCTTTCAATATGACAAACACAGATTGTATAAAAACGCTCATGGATCATTGAGACCTGTCATAATGACTTGTCCTCCTGAAATAACACTAGTTTTTATGCGTTACACAAATATCTACTTGTGATCATATTGCCAATAGTAATGTGCCCAGTTCCATGTTTAATTATATCACTGGGATCGGTGCTTAATTTTCCTATCACGTATTAAATAAGCTTTATTTTCCCTATGTACTTATGTAGTACTACACACAAGATGCACACACACACGCGCACTTTATTATCTCCGACCCATTAACATCACATGGTTACTCTTTTAATTTATGGCATCCAATAATGTTGCTTTACATTGTTGATGCAAGTGTCTGTACCTACATGTGGACACATAGGAAGTGTCCATATTGGTATAAGAACAGGGATAATGTAGGGACGTCTTGCTATTATTATTACCCTACCCGAAGTACCCCCAAAAACATCAGAACAGTAGATATCTATGGATGGTAAAACTAATAGTAAACTGCGGTAGGTGATTTATAGAAAGAATTTCTGCCACGGGACTAATCTCCCAACACACAATTTACAGATGATGAAAAAAGTGGGAATAATATTTTATGCTAATTTGATTTACTCAAAGTGCCATTAATGTCATTTTTATTTGTCTAAAAAATCCCATGGAGGGAATCCCCAAAGATTTATTAGAATTGGGGAGGAAGGGCTGGTTTTTATACAATAAAACTCTTCAACAATACATTCCCGCTGGAGGATGATTTCCTCTAATGTATTTCCTATTATGAGCAATGTACCTCAAAATTTATCAGCCAAAAGGGATATAGAACATGGAACAAAATCCATGTCCATACTAAACCCCGAACTAAAAATAAGCACAATTCCTACCATCTCAGTTATGTTTGTCAAAATTGGGCATAACGTTAAAAATATATTGCTTTTTCAGGAAATTCAAGAGCAAAAATGAGTTTATACAAGTTTTCATTTTAAGTGCCATATGTGCATTGGTGACCCTGTGGGACGTAATAGCACTTGAACGTGGGGGGAGTTGCTAGAGATATAGTTTTTCCGTAATTGTGGAAATGCATTTTTTGTCATACTTCTAACTCAATTTAGATCCTCACTCCTGATGCTGACTGACAAGGTGACAGGTCCTAGTTGGCAGTTCAAATTTGTATTGTTGTTATTTGTTCCACTGTGCGTAACATTTTCGTGAGCGTACTTTCATTTATATTGCATTATCTCCTGTACATGCCAAACGTGAAGACCATGATATAGATTATATGCATTTGTAAAGAGATGTAACTATAGGAGCTCTCTCTCTCACTCTCTAAACACATACATTTAACCTTTCGTTCACAGAGCCATCACACATCAACTTGGACCACTTCCAGTGGTCGATCCCAGCCTTTGATTATAAATAAAAAAGAGCAAGGTTTAGAGGGTGTGTTTCTCCATATCTATAGATATGATTTTAACGGGATCGATCCAGCCCTTCACAATACACTTTGATTGGGAGATTCGGGAAAAGATATAAGATTACATGCTGGCAAATGCGTGAAGGTCCGTTCCTTCATTCAGGATTATAAAGCACACACTCACACACAATAACATTACATACAATTCTGCCTACGAAATTGCTAGAAGCTACTGTAATAGTAATAATAGTAACATGGGGACTATCCCGGTTCCGTTGGTCTTGTACAGACACACACACAAACACACACACACACACACACACACACACACACATAGGGACACTAGCAATATCTACACATATGCATACTTACACACTCACAGACACTGTATAGATAACTACTGATGAGCCCAAACACGCGGCGGGTCTCCTCAGCTTGAGTTTACAGACGGATGAGGAGGGTGCGTTCTATTCTTACTCCTCTCCTCCTGCAACCATGTACGGTGTGGAGTCACATCATCATACAGAACTATACCAGATTTCGAGCCTACTCTCACAACTCAAGATTCTCCCTTTTCCGAGGAAATTTTGATCTATCTTCTCTTCTACTATTCCCCCCTCCAAGTTTTTTCTCCATAGAGGATATGAGAGAGTAGTTGTAGTAATCATTCATACAGGAGATGCTCCCGCTTATTTTCACTCCTGACAGACAGCCGCCAAGCAGTACATAGTCCATAGACCAATTTTTTCATGATTGTGGTATTCATACATACAAGTCATCTCCGTATGTACAAAGCTCTTCCAGATTATTTCAGAGCTCTACATAAGGATACAAGGGAGATATAGTAGTACAAGAGAGCTGAGCTAATATTCACACTTTTCCCCTCACGTTTTCTCAACTATACAAGAGCTCGAGTCAGAAGGAGATCCCTCGATCCACAGTATTCCAGTGTATATGTCACACAATTTGTAATACTCAGTCTCAGTCAGCGGCGCTGTAGCGATGAGCCCTGATTGTTTATGGTGCAAAAGGGAAATATCAAACAAAATGTGCACTTATTCAATTCAGCAGTTGGTATTTTTCTCAGCCCCATGAACAAAAGTTGCATTCAATTTCAGTCATACTTATTATCTCTAAGAAATAGGGGCTCGACTCTCTCTCTCTCTCTCTCTCTCTCTTCATACAGCTCAGTCTGGGACTTTTCTGAGCTCTTTTCGGGTTACAGTATGGGACAAGGAGATAGATACAGCTTTAGGATAATGACTTGAGTGATAATGAAGGGAAGTTTCTTGAATGTCGCCAGTTCTCTCCCTTCATTTGCATTTTATTGCTTCGATAGACTCCAAGCCTTTATGTGTGGTTTGTATCTATTCCCTTTGATACATTTCAGATTTACATGGGATTTTCTGTGAAGAGCGTAATCTGTGCAGTGGCATTGTTTTTTTTTTGTTGTAACAACTAGAATTTGTAGTATGGTGGTAATGGCATTAGCATTAGTGTTGTGAGTTATGTATATGTAGTCTATAAAATCGCCTGACTGGTTTTTTGCATATTTAATGACAGTCTGGTAATCGTTCGTGCGTAGCGTGGAGTTTTGCAAAGCCTTCATGAACCTACGTGCAAATGTACTGTGAAAGGCGGTTGAATTTATTTATCCACGACCTAGGCTCAGGGGATTTTTGCAAAACTTGCTCATTCATTCATTGTCTTCATGAGAGGGGGGAGGAATTTTCGTATCAACATTACATTGACGGTAGTTCCTCCGTTCATTCATTACTCCTTCCTGGGATATGGGAGTATTGTGGAATGCTTTCCTCCATTGATGTTAATTCCTTGCAGTGTGTTGTGTACCGCACACACACACACACACACACACACACACACACACACACACATGTGGAGTATATAGTATTTAGTATGCAAGAGTAACTCCATGTTTTGTACTAATTTGTGGCCAGTATCCGCAAAAATCCAAGCAAATTTCCTTGACATGCAACATGTGTGATAGCCGGGGGTGGCTATTTATGAGGATTTCTGTGTTGGAGCAATGTGACCAGACGTGACGGTGGTTGAAATGATGGAATTACACGTGGAGGGAAGGTTTCCTCTCACAATGTTACTGATTGTCATGTGTGCGATCATGTTTTGGGCAGAGCTGGGGGTTGTGGTAAGACCGCTTTTTCTATTGGTCTGGTCGAGTCAATGTAAAAAGGCAAAGTGTGACTGGATTTTTTTTTACGGAGGAAACTTTTTAGTATTGTGAATAAATGTATAATGTCGGTACTGTATACCTACTAGTAGTTCCAACTATCTATGCATCTACGTATAGTTTGGTAATATATCTAGGAAGAATAATGTATGAGACTGGGAGCTAGCATGTTCGTTGTAAAACGTCAGAGAAAGGAGTACACGCCGGGTTATAATTCCTCCGCAAAAAAAGTTTTTGTGGCGAAATGTGAGGACGCCTTTTGTTGACAACTTTACAGTGAGGAGTCGTTTTTAGGGGCACATTCCAAAAAAAAAGTTTCAAGTGCGTGGTCCTGTAGTCAAATACTCAACCTTCAACTTGAGCTAGGAGCTTCTTCCATAAATATGGAGGTTTGTGTTTGTCTATGGTATTACAAGCTTTAGCTTATATTCGTCCTATGTATAGATACTTATGTAATTACATATGTGCTATTGGAATTTGTCGAGTCTTCCCTGACACATATTATGTACGCTAAGGTGATGTTTTATTACTGGGAGAGAAGGAGCAGAAATAAGCGCTAATCGCTCAAGAAAGACAGACTACTGGTAAACTATAAAATCGCTCAGGAGTTAAGCTCAGCTGTAAATGACAGCGACAGTCATTCGTCGTTCCTGGGACTTCCGACAGTTCCAGCATTAAAATTTGCAGCGTTGAATCTTCAACAATCCCTCGACTCCTACATTCCTTGATTCTCCAGCCTCCAGCCTCCGAACTGCTGTCACTTACAATTGTATCTTCGTTTCTGCTACGCATTGCATTGTAGTAAATTCCCTCTCATACACCTTTCCATTACTGTGAACCAGTATTTAAATAAATGCCCCTGCGATATCTAGCCCCATTCCTGTTACACATTTCCCAGCCACTTTTAATTTCCAACTCGTTTCAGTGCACTATCTCCTACTTCTTACTCGTACTACTGAGATAGTGGTCACATCCAGTTTTTATAAATAGACTTTCAAGTTCTTTAAAAACCTTGGTTTTGAAAAGAGCAATTAAATACAGGAACGACAGAAGCCTTTTGTTGTATCAGTTTTGATTATACATACATAGAAAAATCGGGGCATTTTATAACAACCTCAAGTTTAGAATTCTATAGCAGTGTAAATATATTTTTCAGCCTCATTTCTGTTCACGCATGGAGTATATATTCTATATATAATTACACAAATAGGATACCCCTCAACCACAATATCTCCATGTAAGAGTTTTCAAGCACAGTGTGAAAAGCGTCTGGGGAGGACATCCTTTGATGTCTCTTCAAAAACTGATGACCCGGATTGTTTGACTAAAAACTGCTGAAAGGAGGAGAAATGCATCCCTCTATTTACACTGCATTGATTTGACTTTGATATGGAAGGGTAAACTTAAATGAGAGGGAAAAGGAATTTTTTCACGGACGTAATCTTTACGAAGCAAAAAGTACGATGCGAAAGTATGAACTTTGGTTTGAAGACATGTATCTACAGATAGATACTTGAAGTGTTTATATGGCTATATCCGCTCATACGTATCACCCTATGGAGGTCTTTCCTGGAAACCGAAACTAGAGGCTATTAGAAGATTATATCTGAACTGAAACACATGCTTTCATGTATATGTAATTATGTATAGATACATATATACGTGTGATCTATTTTCCGTAGGTACTTAATACGTGCATCAAAATTTCTCACATTTATCTAGTCAGTACAGTATACATGGAGTGGGGAAACTCCATGCATTTGAATTGACTGGAAGAGTGGAGAAAATACTCAAAGTGACGTTGGCTATCTACAACACAGTAGGATGAGAAGGAATAGTGTCCATATAAGAATTTCCAGGGTTTTTATTGTCCCTTGTAAAATTTATCGTGTTCCTGTACGGTTCGTTGATTTCGGAAGACATTATTCTGCTCCTCTACTGATTTGATGGTTTACTCACTCTCTCCCACTCACTCTTCTCGTCTTCTCTTTCCACCGTATGGATATCTAGATACTTACTTGTTGTGATATTTTCCACATCCAACTGAGTCTCTTGTAGATTCCTCTCCCGTCTACTGGATCTCTCCTTCTCAAGCGGAATCTTTTATGCGAGAGTTTCCGATTTCCATGGAGGAGCTTTGTGCTATTAATTTCACTATCAAACTTACCAATCATTTTTAGCCTCCATCATCTTTCATCTTCAAGGATTTTCATATAATGTGTTTACATAGACTTCTCCGTCATCGTCTTCCCTTTCCTCCCTCTCTCTCTCTCTCTCTCTCTCTCTCTCTCTCACTGATGTGGCACACATCCCTGACTCCGGAGCTATTAGTTAATTAAAGGCCTCTGGAGGTCTTGCGTACTCTCACATAGGGGATGTCTTCCCATCCGTTGTTGTTCATGTTTCCCTCCATGTGTGCTATGTTCACAATCAAATTTTTTCTAGGATATTATAAAATATGTTGGTTTTACCTTCTTTATTACCATCTCCTCTGGCACGACTGCCTTGCTGACCTACTCTTCTTATTATTGTTTTTCACCCGAAGATTTACGAACCAGTCACGAGAGCTGTCACGGGGATGTGTGGAGGAATTATTTGGAGTCCCAGGGTTTTATTATTCCTTCCCGTTCTCGGGCTAATGCCAGTAAAAAAAAACATAAGGAGTTTGTAATAACTCTCATAAAAACGTGTACGAAAAACTGGCTTTTGAAGTTTGAAGTGTAGTCATCTGACGTTATAAATTGATTGGCTGTATAGCTGTAGACTCCTTTCCGCGCAGACTGTGAGTTAATTTTTGGGAAATATCAAGTTCCCAAGGAATTCGTTCCATTGTAAGTGTACTAACTTGAGCTGAGTCAAATTCCCTCTGTTTCAATCTCCCAACTGCCAGCGTCATTAGACATGTTCCTGGAAGGATTGACTACAGCACTAGTAGAATCCATTGCATAAAATAAGTTACAAATCGAGGAAACAAACCTGGATCTTTGATTTGATTTGATTTGATTTGATTTATTGTCAGTAATGCATACACAACACTAGCACTATATTCACCTGGAAAATAACCTGTGAAGTGATTAGTGTTGAAGGTAGCCGACATATTTATACAATTATTTATAGAAAGATGACATTAACGATCTAATCTCATAACTTAGGTTAAGCTTGTTATATTCAGTATCTTCTAGTCCGTTTAGTTGCCTAATAAGAAACGGAATAGTAGAATTATAATACCTATCTCGTTTACATAGTATTTCATAAATACGGTTACCACTTCTAGTTTTACTATAAGTTGAAAATTTTAATTGTAGTAATCTACGAAACCTGGGGGACCGGAATATTGACTTACCGAATTTAACACACTGATCAGAAAGACGACTTAATATTGGCTGTAATTTTAATTCATTAAGTATTTTCATATAATTGAACCTATTTACATATTTCCCCATTAATATTGATAGGCACCTTTTTTCAAACTTGATTAATCTATGCTTGTCAGCTTTGTTTAAATTAGTGCACCACACTGGACAAGCGTATTCTAACAGGACACGTATATAGGCCTTATACACTATAACCAATTCCCGATTTGTGAAGTTGAACTGCTTCAATTTCCTCAGCATGTATATTCTTCTATTTGCTTTCAGTATTGCATTTTCAATATGATTGTTCCATTTGGCTTTGTTATTAACTTGTACACCCAGAAGTCTTGTTTCATTTGATTTGGGTATTACAGTCCCATTAATTTGCAAGTCAATATTAGAGAATCTTCTGTCATGGCTGAAGTCGATTGTAACTTGGACACATTTCTTCGGATTGAGTTCCATTTTCTTTTCACAGAACCAGGAATTAATATCGTCAAGTGCTCTTTGCATTGTTGGTGGTTTGGAGTAGTGCACTACTTCAGCCAGCGTTACGTCGTCAACGAACACAGCAGACTCATAATTTTGCGAATTCCCATATTTACTATTGAATTGTTTTATTACAGTATTTATTAGTATTACAAATAGAAGTGGGGCTAATTTGGTTCCTTGTGGTGTTCCACTATTTATGCTAAGAACATCTGACAAAATATTCCCATCTCTGCAGCATTGCTGCCTTCCTCTCAGAAAATCACATAACCACAGAATATCACGGGAATTAATATTTAGTTCAATTAGTACTTGTATTAAGGTATTATGATCAACTAGATCAAATGCTTTCTTTAGGTCCAACAGTACAACTATTATGTAGTGATTAGGCTTGTCTAGATTTTTATAGATAAAGTCAAAGATTTTAGTCAAATAGTGAGATGTGGAGGCATTGCGAATGGTACCATACTGATTGACTTCGATTTTGTTTATAATTTGGTCGTACAATTTACTGAAAATAAAGTTTTCCAGGATTTTTGAAAAGAGGTTTGTTTGGGTAATTGGTCTAACGTCATTAAATGTAGATACATTTTCAGACTTGGGTACAGGAGTTATATACCCTATTTTCCAGTCCTTGGGAATCATAAAGTTTTTTATCGAGAAGTTAAAAATATGTGTCAGAGGTTCAGTAAATAAGCACCCGAATTCTTTAATTATACTTGGAGGTAGGCCATTTGGAATATTTGATTTATTGCTAGGCAATCCTTCTAGTGAATTAAGTACTTGGAGGACATTCAGGACTAACGGTGATTCCAATTCAACACATGAATCTATAGTGTGCTGGAATATTGGTTCATATGAACTGTTTATTTCTGAATAATACTTATTAAGATCATTCAGTAATTTTAATTTATCGGGAATTTCAAGAGTTTTAGCCAATTTGTCTATACACGATTGATTTTGCAAATTGCATACAGTACGAACAGCTTTGTACCAATTCACACTTCCTAATTGTATTTTCATACAAATATTTTCCCTGAATCTAGATTTTTCGGCGCTAATTAATCTTTTTATTTTTGATTTGGTATTCACATATGTTATATCCTTTGTGTGTTTTGAAATCTTTAACTCTTTAGCAAGTTTGACAATTTCTTCAGTGATCCACGGTGCCTGATTTGTGCTTATCACTTTTTCTTTAAGAGGAAATGCAGCATGATAAGCACCCATCAGTGAATGATTTAAAAAGTAATTCATTTCGTTTATATCATTACTTTTATATAAGGGCAACCAGTCAATCTCCTTTAATAATGCCGCAAACTTTGATTTATTTTGATAGCAAAAATTACGTACTACTATTTTTTGTTTGGAACAATTCAAATACCCATCTTGCTTTGGTATATACTTTATTATAATATGACCATGTGTTTTATTGTCTAGTGGTGGAAGTGTGATTGGATCTAGATAATACTGCATTAGATTTGTAAATACTAAATCTATGGTAGAAAGTTCATGTGAGTTGTGTGGAAAGTATGTGGGACCATACATTAATTGTTTGAGCTGAACAGAATTACAAAACCTCTTTTCATACCTCCAGTGATTAAAATCACCAGTTAGGATAATTCCTGGGCTACTATATTTGGTTTTTAAATTGTCAACTAATGTTACTAAATTTTGGTAAAGTTTAAAGTGAATGCACTTTACAAGTTGGGGTGGAAAATACACACAAATTACTGCAATGACTGAGACTGATTTTGGGAGATAATTAGGTCTTACCAGTGTACATACTATTTCAAATTCAGCTTTGCTGTTGAAGCAGGGAAAATTCTTGTATTGAAAGGAAGAAAGTGATTTCTTTATAAAAATTGCTACACCTCCACCTCTCCTATCACTACGGATACATTCATATAAATTGCACAACGGTATGCTAATATTTTTACTTTTACTCCCCCAGGATTCAGCTATCGTAATTATATCATATGCAATACTTAATTCCTCTATTAATTCCAATTTATATTCAGTTATACCCGTTACGTTTGCAGCGATGATTGACGGGAAACAGTATTTGTAATTGTGGAGTCGATGGTTGTCTCGGATGTGTTTATTCCGAGTTCCTTGATTTGGTGTTTGATTTAACTGACGAGATTCGAGTATTGTTGAGTCCATGTAGTTTGGGAAATGCGGTGATTTACTCCTTATCTTTAATGTCGATGCGCCTCGTTTCTTCCCCGATCTGCATCGCTTTTTGGTGCTTCTTCTGTTTCTACCTGGTCTTGTCTGGACTGGTCGAAATATTTCTTTTATGCGTTCCCACCCGTTGCTATTATACCTAAAGTCTTTCAAAAGATAAGGGAGGACAATGCCACCGGCATTGTTATTGTACCAGATTGGCCTACTCAGCCTTGGTACCCACTTTATCACTCCTTGTTGTCAAGTAAAAAACATTTGGTTTCATGCTCAGACTCAGCTGTATATTCTTGCAGAGTACCCTGCCAGCTTCCGAAGTCTCTCACACTACTGGGGGGAATATTATCAGCCAAGGTTTTACACATCAGGGACTTCAAGGAAGTTGTATAGATACCTTATTAGCATCAATCGCCCCTACCACCAGAACTCAATAATGAACAGAGCATGGGAGATTGGAAGAGCATGAGTTTTGTTCTTTGTCTGTAAATGTGTGATCACAGGCACTAGATGGAGAGTACGATCTTGATATATAATTATTACAGAAACACACGGAGATAAATACAAGTAGATACGCAGGGAAGAGTCCTTTCCCTTAGATTTTGAGGAGTTACTTTACGTTACGTTTGAACTCTCATTTGAACATAAACACAACATATGTACGAACCACTCAGAGGGAGCATTGAGCATGCTGTTGATTTTTGGAGGATGGAACAAGGAGGTGGAACATTTTTGTTTGTGGGTTATACGCGAGAAGACAAAACACACATACATACACACAGACGTACTGTTGTGTGGATAAAGTATAATTAAATGAACAGAAGATACTCGGAGAAACCATATACCATGCACACGGCACACTTGAAGCTGAGGTTATTGGTAATACATCGTATCCAGTATCCCTTATACGATGCACCGCACGATGCATGCCGGTTCCATGTGAATCGACGCGAAAAACCCAAACAAAACCAACAGCCCGATAACTAGTAATTACGCACATGGCAATGAAATTTAATATTGCTTTAAGTTCATTCACTCACTTTACTCCGTACTTAACATGTATGAAATAATTATGTACAACTTACACATTAGAGTCTGAAGTTCCTTGCACCTATTAGCGTTACTCTGGCTTTCCCTATTGACTCTCTATCTTATAGATATAGTTTTAAGATACACTGTCGTGAAAGGATGAGTACGACTCCGAAGACGTGTGCTCTCTCATGAACATCCTCCTATCCCTAGTGCTGCACGTACATACATATAGAAACCAAAGCCTGGAATCTTGGACATTTGCGCTCAGACTTTATATCAGAGGCGTTCTCTTTCCTGTCCAGTTTGCGAGACAAATTAGGCGAGAGCATGAGAAGCCTTTTAGTATGAAGCAATTGAGGAAAACTTGTTAAAACGGTCGTGCCACTCCAGTTACTTCTCCCTCATTGTCAGACATATCCTATATATTTCTGATTCCTACACAATGTTTACAAACTCGAGCCTATTTTTCAAAAAAGGGGGGAACATCAATCCCAGACTGTAATATCGAGACCTGGGAGTAATAACAAAATCTAATTGAAAGGTGAAATTTGCATTGAGATTGAATGAACAAGTGGTTAATTTGTGGCATTAATTAAAGTTTGAAAGGTGGATTGAAAAAAATGGAACAAGAAAACTGTCCAAAATTTTATGTTTCTATCATACTTATTCCTCGAGCCCTACCTAAATGTCTACATTAGCTTGCAAACTCTAGATTGAGTTTTTTATTTACTGTATACACACACACACATACACACTCACAGAGCCACACATACAATTATTCCTTATATGTACGTATGTGCTTGGCATGTGATAAATGCATGGCTCAAGAAGATCCAAGGATATAAGCTTGAGTAGGTTAGAGGAATAAATACATGCGTGGTGTAAATATAAATATATATGCAACAACCACATAAAATAAGCATACATAGGTTACTTTTTTAGATTGAGCTCTCTCCAGACATTGACCTTTGATGTGTATTTGGCTGTTTCATTTGACTTGCCACACGTGGATTTGCAAATGAAGAGAGTACGAGGAGCGATGACGGCTCAAGAATTTCTCCCTGATTAATGATGCACTTTTTCCTCATGTACCTGTCTCCCTCATACTTTATTGATGACTGAGCAACATGGTATTGTTCAAGGAATAAAGATCCCCTTTTCACCCTTTTATGCCTGTATATCTATCTATTCCTAACTATTGTATCAATGGGGAAATATTTTTTTTAGCACTAAGTCTCCACAGCCCCAGACCAGTGAGTCTCAAGTCATCATGTACATAACTGCACATATCCCCCCTTTCAAATTGCTAATGGATTTTGCCTTGCATTTTAAATTCGATAATTATATGCACATTCATCGTAGGGCTCAATACACAAGCTTATACTTATACGCACTATGTATATTCAGACGCAGCCCCTATATGCAGTTACTATGAGTTCCAGAAAGCGAGAGGATTGAGATAAGGTGCTGCAAATGGTAAGCCTGTCATAATATAATAATTTCTTCTGACGTTGTTCATCCCTTATAAGAAGGGATTACTTCAGACGTATCATTTGTCTCTATAGGTTAACTCCAGGGTTGGGAACAATTTGCAGAAAAAAAACAAGGTTTGGACAACAACCTGGAAAAAAATAGTACATGTTCCTCCACATGCATATATCAAACATTCGAGTAAATTATGGATGAAAATTTTCACCAGTTTACAAATTCGGAATGGTTCTGGCATGAAATGACTTTTCCTTGTGGATATCTTAGCTAAAGATAAGCTACAAGATGAGCATGAACAACACGGACGGGGAGAACACACCTTCGTTTTTTTTGTGAGGTGTATGTGAAATACAAATTGTCAGTGTGTATTTGTTATGTTAAAAATGAGCGTTGGAAAAAATATATGATTACACCGTCATGATAAGAGACCGTCTGTGTGTGTGTGTGTGTGTGTTAAACTGTGCATATCTCTGAGAGCTTTGACGGTGTTGGATCTTTCGCATTAAGAGAGTGAGAACCGCGGAGCGGCTGGAGCATAATAATAAGCAAGACAGGAATTATGACTATGCAATAGTACATGGTGACTTGTTGATGTTTTACAAGGCGATGTGTTCTTTTAAATCCATTCTTTTTTTCTCAAGTGTTAACATTTTGGGTGGGTTCACTACCTCTCGGCTCATTCACGTTTTTCTCCTAACCGTTCCATTGTACAGTAACTTGTGTAATAAATTGAAACTACTTTAGAAAATTGTCTTGTTCACTTGTGGGGATGTACATATGTAAGTAGTAATAATTATTATGCATTATTTGCCTGTATATGTACATACATACATACAGAGTTTGAGTGTCTGGAGCGGGTGTAGGGTCCATGTCTGCAGTGTCCACTTACCGGAACCACATGAGAGATAATTCAGTAAAACACACAGGTGGGAATTTTTCCAAAGTACTGGAATGCTCACTCTTTAGGAGTGACTGTCCAGTAAGCGGGGATTTATTGAAGGTATCATACCTCTTATTGCAATTAGGAGCCATTTGGAAGTAATTATGATCACGTACGGAGGTAACTTCCAGGGACGTTTTATTTTTTGGATTTTCTCCCGTGCGGAAAGGATATCTCTCATTATTTCCGCCACGCCTGTCACTCTGACCCAGCATTTCCTATACATACGTTCTGGTCCTCCGCTGCTTGAGAGACAATCCCGTCCAAATCTCTCCCACCTCCTCTTTTGTACCTTGTGAATCATCCTCACACTCCCGACGCTCTGGAGCTTGTAATTAATAGTGGAACTGAGAGAGCAACTCTCAAATCCACACATGTACAGTTGTAATTTTAAATGAAGGATGCCATGATTACGTAATTAGAAACATCATCACGTGCGCGCACAGACAATCATCCCTAATCTAAGGAGAGAGTCGGAGAGCTCATGGGATTTTCATTCATTGAGCCGGGAGCTGTCTGTCTCTCTGTAGGACACTCTCTCTCTCTCTCTCTCTCTCTCTATTATATCTACACCTAATATGTATCCAGTCACTGAGGGATTCTTCCATGTCCCGTATACATACTGTTTCTATGTATGTATGTATAATAACAAGGACAAGAATAACCGGGTTGCATGCATGCAATGCCCAGACGTGATTGCAGCTCTCAACTGCAGCATTATATTACTCCTAACACTCTCACATATGACCGGGGCTTTGATGGAAATTTTTTTTTTAGGTTTCTAGTATAATATGCACTTTCTAAAGCGAATTCACAAGGATGCTATAAAAGCAAGGTCGCATTTGCAGGGTAGTAAATAATCTATGAGTATGTACGTCGGGATGGATCCAGGCCCTAAGGAAATGTGTCGTCTGAGTAATCCCTTTGATGCAACTTTTATTTATACTTTCCTCACTCACTCGTACCTTAATCAGTCTAGGGATGCGGCTCCTGGATGTAATATTTTCACAGGGTTTTTATTCCCTTTTTTGAAAACCTTGTTCTTCAGAGACGGGGCAATTGTTGGGGATTTTAATGGCTGCGGGACATGAAGGGTTTTCCATTCAGGACATCAGCCCCGTATAGGAATACATAGTTAGTGTGCTCATATAGACAAACATTATTTTTCAAGGTGTAATTCATTCTTATTACCCAGCAGATTATTTAGAATCTCACTAGTACTAAACTCCTTCCTATCTTCATGCTCCATAGCTATTAGTATACTTACCTCCACAGTTGAGGATTTACTATAAAAATCCACGTTACGTTTTGATAGTAACCGGCGAATCACCCCTGGAAGAGGGTGATAATCCATAATTTTAGCGGAGCCTTCCCTTTTTATCAAAGTCGTAATATTCGTCGTGAAAACCTGTTAAGCTTACAAACTATATGATATAATATCGGCTATGTATATGGACCCTCCAGGTAAAAATTACATGACAGTCGTTCCTTAAGGATGAAATGAGACTTTTCTTTATAGGATGTAATCTCATCTAATATTTTCCCTGTTCGATGTCCTCCATGCCATATGTATGTATGTGTATGTATGTATACTCGCATGGGGATTCTGACAAAGCAGAGGTAGGGTAATTGTAACCTGCCAGGAAATGTGAAGCTCCTTGACGCTTTTATGGATTGTTGATGAGCGCCAACCTACCTTTGTGCCGGGCTTGAATGTAGGGAAGGAATTAAAGAAACATGCAAATATATTGGACCAAAATAATAACCATCATTCCAAAACCTAACACAGGCCTACAATGTAGATACCACAGGTATAACAAGGCACGGAGGCCAAACAGGAGGAAGCAGCTTGTTACAAGTTGGATTCTTGAAATTTAAATATTAGTTTCATTATTGCATTTGATGGACGTAACCAGACAGTTTAGCATTGACTGTATTGAAAGAGTGGTTGAGTGAGAGAGAGAGAGAGGGTGTATGAAAAAATCAAGGTGGAATTTTATAGTAATTCTTACCTTCCTGAGTACATAGAGCTTTCCTGTGCACTAGTCAAGAGACAGTTTATAGTGTAGATGTATATATATACGGAAGATGCAACTGCAATGAGGGACTTACTAGGAACGGAGATAAGTAGCTATCCGAAAGAATTCAGTCTGCCATGATTACAAGGTAGAGGTGTGGTTTTAGCATCTGGTTGTCATTTTATTTCACCTGGTCCATGTTGATGATACAGGCGTATCATTAGTAGCTATTTTAGCTATAAGTATATATATTAGGAATCCAGCTCAGGCTCCAGGTAAGTGGAGGAAATATACTATATCGTATGTCATATACTGTATCTATGTATGTCTGTAGATATGTGTATGAGTAAGTAGCAAACTTAACCTCAAACTTACGTAAGCACTGTAGATCTCCGTCCCTCCTCGATTATCTCTTCAGTGTGTGGTAATAATAATGTAGTAATGTCACTGGTAAATGGATGGAAGTGAAGCAAGCAGGAGTGAGTGACTTGGTTGGAGCTGATGATACTCATCGCTTTTTTTTTTGTTATTATAAATAATATTCAGTGGAGGAGGGGGGAAAAAAAGCAAAAGCGCAATAATGTTTACTTTATGCATAGCCATGCTGTTTCGTTCCACTTTTATCTCTGGGTATCTCTCCAGTTTTTTCTGCGGTTTCTGCAGTTTCTTCTCTCTCTCTTTTCATTATTGGTATTTTTGTACTAAAAGGATTTTATTCCCCCTGATAAAATTTCTGTCTGTATTGATTGCCCGGGTTGTTAAAGCACATACAGATATACATACTCTCAAGGCCCCTGAGATTCCTCCGCTCAACATTTACAAACACGTAGGAAATCCAACAAGATGTAGATTATGAAGGTTCTAATAAACGACTGAGGGTTTTGAGGGATATCTTCTGGGAGGGTGGTGCTGATAAAATTCGTCATAAAAGAGGAAACTAAAAGGAAAAGTTGCTGGAATTCACTTACGACGTCTCTAAATGCTGATCAATTATCACGGTCCACCTTTATGACGTCAGTGAGCGATTACATATAATTACCTCTGTGTTCCCACTCGGATCTTTCGATAAGGCTCTCCTTCCTCCAAGCACAACTCCCTCAAACTTTACTTCCCTCCAAGCTTTGGAAAAAAATTCCAGCGCAGTTCCAGTAAAGAATTTTTTCGAGGAATTTTTATGAGAAATAATTTGCATACTGTATCGATCATTCGCACATTTTTTCAAAATCTGCAGTCATTTATCTAGACTTGATACTCCAAGTAAGAGCCTCCTCCCACTGCTCAAGTTCTTTTTATGAAAGATACTACGGAACCAAAATAACTGTAAAAATACAGATACACGTGGTCTGATAGGAAAATGCGTACAGTTTGATTATGTACATACATGTGTAAGAGCAGAGGGATATGTAAATGTTATGTTGACGGAGCTTTTAGAGAGAGAGACTGGAGAGCTGGAAAACAGTAGAATTGTAATATTTTTTGATGCAGACAAGTGACAGGTTTGGGATGAAAAATGATAGACTGTTTTTTTAGTAAAATAAATTCTGCCCTCAAGACCTACTTGTCATTTCTCATAAAAGCATTTTTCATTTTCATTAGAAAGAAATAAGCCAAATGGCTTTTGTACATGTATGTAATGCTTTCAATAAATACTTATAACATTCAATTGTAGAGAGTAAAGTCCGATTCACACCCCTTTACTCACTTCCCCCATGCAGTTCGGCTCTTTAAGCCCTTGGCCACGAGTTCGAATTTTCCTCGAGCCAACAACACTGCAGTTCCGTACACACGTCCAGACAATAATTATTTACTATCCAAGTGTCATTACATACGATAAAGCATATCATAGAGATACATGTACCTACATACATATGTCTATCTACCCATACAACAATAAATTGCAGATAATATCTACAAGTGTAGATATACACAGAGAAGTCAGACGTAGATACTTATATATTTACATATACTACTACTGCATGGCTTTCACTTGAACATGTGGTGTCGTGAAGGATTGTTTGTTGGAGCCACGTTGAGGAATAATGAAAGAAATTCGGTAGAAAAATTCCCAATTATTCATGTACGCTCAAGTTGACTTGGCAGGAGGAGAGAGTGAGAGTGAGTGCGAGTGTGAGAGTGGAAGCGGCAAGTCCCCGTCTATGATGTGCTTGATCATAATAATAGTATGTAAATGGGAAATTTCCTGGTAACGTAATAAGGCTACTTTTTGAGCCTGGCAAGCATGGTGGCAGCTAGGAAGGATTTATTGTTTGGGAGACAAGTAGCCGGTTAAAAATTACTTGAGCCTGGCCCTGCCTGCCTGTGGTTAGCTTTGTTACTACTTTGTGTATACGACGTCCTCAATATAAAAAAAATCCAAGTTCCAGGAGTAGTACACTAGCAAGTCGGTTGTGAACAAGGAATGTATTTACGGTCTGATGTGTATCCCCCGTATGTATAAGTGAGTAAGTAAGGACCGTACAATGGATGATTTCCATAATCGGGAGCAAAGCATTTATCTTGGTAGAGCTGTTGTAACAAGTGTATACTGAAAATGATTGCCTCCCTCATATGTAACTATTTATATTCCCTCACAGTTCTTATATTACAAATACTACTGGATACTAGACACACACCGTCCTACAATGCAGAATGTCAGGACTCAAGTAAAGAATAGATTTTTTTTTTTACGGATATTTTTTCCCATATGAAGAGAAGCCTTTCAATCAACACTTGGTCGTTGAGCTCTTGGTTGTTGGCAAGGAAATTAGATTGTGGTTTTTGACGGCGTATTAATTTTCCAACTATGCGATGAACACCAATGATGTATGACCAATGAAATCATGAGTGCATTATATTTAGCTGGAGTTTTGTGGGGAGGGGGGGGGGGTTTGGAGGAAAAATATCTACAGATATATGGTAAAGACTGCCTGGAAGGCGTAAGTACCTCACATTAATAAATTATCAATTGCCACGGAAGTCTCCCCTTATAGTTACCTTCAAAGACTATGTATCTTTCCAACACACAGTAGATACTTGAGAAGGAGGGAGTAGATTTTTTTTTTCTTAGGAAAATATTACAGAAGAGACATGTCTGTTGATAAGAATACATCATGATTGGTGGGAGGCAGAAGCAGATGTCTGATATCTAGAAATGCCTCTGTGTAGGGTACACTGTGCAAATGCAACAAGACGGCTTCATCTGTTAGACATAAATTAAGATTTTATGAGAATGACTCACCCAATTAATCTGACATCTGAAGGGCATTCCTTGTTAAAACCACTACAGCAGAGGCTCTGTGTGGAGAGGTTGGTCGAAGGGAAAACAAAAGGCAAATGTGAATGTAAACAAAGCCGCGGGATTTTCAAACAACGGGGTTTTGAATGTCTGCGGAAAGTTTTAATGTGCCGGAAATGCTCTTAACATTTACCCTTTCCCTTGCTACTTTCTCATGTTTTCTCAGTCTCTAAATGGCAGGGCAGAGGATGGTTCCGTCCGCAATGTATAGTCCCAGCCTATAGATATAATTATAATATTACATAATTATAGATACTGTAGCAATAAGCTGGGAGAATTCGAGGGCTGAGTCTTGTTTTTTTTTTGACGTCAGTCCTAAATGCTAGTAGCCCAGGTCAATTTAATTCACTTGGGCCGGGAGGAGGAAGAGGAGGAGGAGGATCAATGGGCCGTTGGCATTTTTGCAAACATTTTGTTTTTTCGCGGAGTGCAATCAATCTAGACTCTTCCGGAGTTGTCTAAAGGTCACTGGGTGTGTTTCCTTCCGTTGAGGCAAGGAGCCTTTCCAGGTATCTAAATTGCACTAGAATGCTTCTGTGAACGATCGTTCCGTGTAATAATGCAGACGAGGTTACCATTTCCTCCGAGTGACCTGTTTTCATGGAGATCTGCTTTCCTACCCCTTTGATCACATCAATCCATATATTATGCACCTTGCCTGTAAACATGCTGTAACCATTTTCTACCATAATCATAAAAATACTTGCATATTGTCAAACTACATATGAATGTATGTGCACTTGTTACAAGTACAATAATGAATAATAGCAATACATTTTTTTCTTCTTTACATATATGTACATATGTACATAGCTGGTTCTGCGAACAATCAATTGTCTTCAAGTATAATTTTATGTAGACACTTTTAATTTATCTTTCCCAAGAACATTACTGAATAAAGTAGTAATGAAGTATGTACATAATATAATGTATGCTGTGAAGGCAAGAACAAGAAAAGAGCTTAAATTCCAATCTAAAATAATTACAAGGCCAATTTCCAGGGAATAAGACCCTCCAAGGATCACATACACTCTTTGAGACTTACTTACTGTATGAGTAGCTTTTAAAGAGAAATCTCTACATCCGGGATTATAATTACGTTGGTAATGCCTCTGGCAGGGTGAGTATATTTAATATGCTCAGAGTATGCGTAATCTAGAATATGAGCTCAGTAACAATTAAGTTACAAGTATCTCCCTCCCTCCCCCCCCGACCCTCTTCCCCCGAGAATTGAATTAAACAAAGGAAATGAAAGGAAATGGAAAAGTGTCTTTTAGTCCCGACTTGAAGCATTTAATGGATCGTGCGGGGTTGAGATGAAATCTATTGAGGTCTCTGGATTGTTTCACTCCATCTCCACTCTAGTAATACCATAGTAGTAGTTAGTAGTAGTAAGAGGAATCAAGTGAGGAGATAGATCCTCGAAGACGACTCCATGTCTATTTTTAACAACTCATCCTATGTTCATTTCAAACACGCGCTGCTCCTGAAACCTCTTCGCTTTTTCTACAGGACTGCTTTCTCTGTCTCTGCACGATAGATTTAGTGCCCACTATATCCTAACTTCGTCGGATGAAAATCTTTTTAACTCAGCTACAATTACATGTTTATAATGTTATTCCAATCTACATATATGTACATATCCAGCTGTTGTTCCTCATCCCGTGTGTCCCAGTACCATGGGAGAAGAAAAGAGCAGGGCAGAGAGAGAGAGAGAGAGAGTGCAATGCAATCAGATGGAATTGATTGCACGTCCAAATATTTGAGGTAGAGAGAGTCATTAATTTCAATTGGGTCGCAGTCATTGAAGAATCCAGTGGAACCTTCGGATGCAAGGCTTTATTTGCATTAACATTTCTCTCTCAACCTCTCAAGACTCATCGTTGTTACGACATCCCCCCAAATATACACAAAGCATGTGTTTAGATTTTTCAATGAACTTTTTTTTTTCCTCCTTTCAACCTAAATTGCATAGCTAATGCACGGAGACTTGCATGTTCCGCTCTAAATTTAACTATGAATTGTTGTATATATAAGATGCTCATTCAGTGAGTCACTCTGTAATATAATTACTGGCTGCATAAATATGCATCCACATAGTATCTATGTATTAATGTACTTATCCAGCAGGGTTTTGTAAAACTATAAAATGAGGCCTAAAATTAGAGCGGGAGAGAATAGAGAATAATGCTCAGAAGGAACAGCCCCGACTTGATGGATGATCATAATTGACGCTGCCTTTTCACCATGTCAATTGCTCCTACGGATGGAATGGTACCATTGCCAGATTGTCTTACTATTTCCCATATATCTACATAATTATATTACTCACAACTTATAAATACATACACAAGCACGCATAATTATACATGGGAATGATAGTAGTGTGAAGAGTTGCATAATATGCAATTATACGGATGTACATACATCTTGCATTTGCATGGATAGGAATAGTGTTGATGAGCCCGGTGCTACTGTTTAACTTGATGTTGTCAACCAATTGAGTCCAATAACATTACAGAGGCCAGCCGGGTGCAGTACTGTAGTAGGTTAACATTACCATACTACACTGGGAGAGCAAAGCCTTCAATTTTCGAATTGTGACAATGCGACACCCAGAGAAAAGTAATTGTCGCAAAACGGACAAACTAGAAAAGGTTGACAAGGTGCGAGGTTTGTCATTAAACAAAGTGCAATGTACTGAACGTTGAGGGAAATAGAAAACACACACACACACACAAGGACCGCCAAGCCCTGCAATTAGCAAGTAGACGAAATCAATACGACTCTTGGAGCCACTCCTTAAATGATATTTCTCTTGAATTATTCAACGTCACTGAACGCACTACTGGAAATGTCGCAATGAGTTGGCCATTACAACAACGGAATCGGATTCTATCCTCTCCTGAGTACTGGCCACCAAGGGCGCGTGGAAAATCCAAGTTGCTTTTTCCTTTTAGTAGAAACTTTGTTTTGTGCTGCATTGTGCAGGCTTGGGTCTTCGGAGCCAGGAAAAACTCATGGGGAACAAGTGAGGGTTACAAGACTTCCGTAACTATATATTTTTTCTATAGATCACAGGGCATTATTGGAGGAACATACCCACGGGTTCTATCAAATGGCCCCCACATCCGATTTCATCGAAGAGTGAATATATATTTTTATGTATACGAACAAGTCCTTGGGGATGCTCTAGGTCGTGATGATTAAGATGAGATAAAAATCCCGACATGAACTTGATGCTTGCTTCTCAGGGTGGAATTCATTGTTCTCTTTTCTTCCCTCTTGTGGTTTTCTCTGAGAGTTTTAGTAGTCCTGGGATTACATACACAAGTCTGCATTGGGCATACCCCTCGATGCCAGTCTCTGATGAGGAGTAATAAATAAAAATAATTTTTCGCCCGTCCCTTTATGTAAATATGAGTTGTTGGTAATCACAATTACATGTACACAGTAGTGTAGCTGGACATTGTATGGAGTGAATTGATTTAGGAATGTAATACCCTTGGCCTCTCCAACGACTCGTTGCTTTGGGAACTACGCGAGTGAGAAAATAAATAGAGCAGGTTTTTCCGAGGGAGTAAGGTGATACGGGATTAATTGTTGTACAAAAGATCCTATCTCAATTCTATTTATGGGTTTAAGAAGATTATAACCTTCTCAAATTTCAATTTTCTGGCGCTCCCTTGTACTATTCCCCCTGCCAGCTAGTAATATTAAAATTCAGTGAGGTAATTATTGAGGTATGTTCTGTTAGTTCTAGAGTACTTAAATTTGTAGCTCACAGGGCTCTTTTGTAGATCCTGGCGTAATTACAAGGGTGGCTATTGTCAGCATATCTAGAGAGACACTGTGTAGCTAAAATAATGATGGTGTGCGTGTGGGTCTCTGCAGAGCTCCCAGTAAATTTTGTAATATAGGATTTTATATATTTCGTAACATTAGAACTACTGCGGGCTCATGCATAGACAGGCATATGGTAACTTTCTCATCAATTTCTCCATCGGAATGTGCCTGATTTGGAATTTCGGAAGTGGTGAGGAGCAGGATAATTTAACGTCCCAGAAATTTCAATCGTAAATTGAAATCTAATTCTGCAACTTTGAAGAGACCCTGCCCGCGATCAGATTCAAATTCCTTTTCACATACCTACTCCCAACTCCAATTTACTAACTCAAATAAGTAAGCTCAAAGAAGTTGTTGAGGAAATTAATGAATTCAAAGGGAGACACATATAGAAATAGAGTTGGTAAGCAAATCCGGAGCATTTACATATGTACATATATAAGAAGTTACATATATCATCAGTACAAGCAAAATGTATGCGGGAAGCCTGTAATGATAAGGCTCGTTAAGAGCAAATATAATTTTCAAGGGAATTATTACCCATGGCTAAATGCCAGGCCGCAGTGTACCATAGCATGGCAGTGGTAGTGTTACGTGGAAAATCCTTCCCTGAATTTTCATTTAATTTCAAGTTTGTTTACTTCAACTGTTTTCTTAGCAGAGTTATAACTGATTGAGTGAGTAAATACACTGTGGAGTTACTATGTTAGAATTCGAGGGAACATGAACATGTAGATACATATGTGAGCAGTTGAGCTGCGTGGGTTTCCTAAACTTGTGCTAACTAATATGCTTGTTACCATTATAGTAAATGCTAACTTTAAGGTTTTAATTGAATTTATTTGACGTTGTGAATTTATTCAGTTAGAGAACTGCCATACACACACATTTCCCCATAAAATCCAAGGCTCCTGCATGAAATCACCGCGGACTTTACTTGGACGCTCAGCTTATTTAAGTAAATTGCTAATCATAATAATGAGGAGCTCTTGGCGGTTTTGTATTATTAAGCCGTCCTTGAGTTTCACTTTCTGCACTGGCACTGAATACTAAAACTGACTTCATTTAGTAATTCCAGAAATTTAGGCCGTTTTTTTTTCAGTTCAAGGAGATTCCTTAATGTTTTTCTGCAGAGAGGAAGAATATTGTTAGTGCTGCAAAAAAAAACTTTTGGAAATTTAGTTAGTATACACGTAATATACATAAAGATATAAGTTTTGAATAGGGATCCTATCCCCCTGTGTATAAATATAGACTTTTTAATACCGAATCCTCCGCATAGGAAGCATATAAATGTGTACTAAAAAAAAGTGGATTGTGGAGCAAGTGCAGTAAGACCTCAAGCTGTTTTGTTTTTTCCCTATAGTTCCTCCTTTGTGATTGCAAAGCCTCTGTAAGATTCTTCTAGCTGATCTGGCTAAAATTTCCTTACGGCACGCGAAGTGGATGTAGTATCCTATGGAAAAAATATATTTTAAGCATAATATGAGATTACAAAATAGGCGGGACAGTAAATGCAGCAATATTATTATGAACCACTTGGAAATAGTAAAATACAGGTTTGTGCACGAGCCATTGCTTCAATCCAGATTTAAGTATATAATGCATACGGCTTGTTCCAAAGAAATGGAACAACGTGTAAGTTGATATGTACACAATGGATTTTTGTATGTGTCACATTAGTAAACTCCAAATGAAATTGTTTCACCCGAAAAGGGAGGCATGCGTGTGGGAAATGAGTGAAAAATCCTAAATTAATTCGGAGCGGGACTGGCTCTCAATACATATTTGTACATGTGACGAAACCTGGGAGGTACGGTGACAAAGTGTTGGCCTGTGGAAAATTCTAAATCCAATTTACAACCCTATAAGTATATATTCCCAACATAGTCACTTTAACTAAAGCTCATGTATTGGTTTGGAAGAATTGAGTAAAAATGGTTTATTTTTTGAAGGCGTTCTTCTCGCCAGCTATTTCTCTCCAGCAGGATTTCATTTCCTATGCATAAAAGGGTAATGGTGCTCAACTCCACGATTTGTCATGGTGAATCTCACTTTTGGTGTTCAGTAAGCATGAATTTTTTTTACTTGGTCTATACGTATCTACATGTAGATACATACATACGTACATACTTACTTACTGGTATAGTTACACCACAACTCTCCCGCATCTTCCAAATGCAGGCATTATACTAGCATTATGTTTTTTTTAGAATGGTAAAATACCGCTGGATCATTCGTATTTCCCTCACTCAGTAGTAGTCTCTCTGTAATGTACCCATGGAAATGGCATCTCCACAAATAGATCTCCATTGAAGGTTCTAACAACGTACAATATAAAATGTTGTTATGCTCGTCAAGGACAACTTATCATTTTTCTTTTATTTGTGTGTGGGCTTCAAGCTGACTCCGTTTAACATATGAGCTTCCACTCTTACACCACTCCTGCTTGTCCCTGTCTCCATGTCAAAAGCCTCAATATGATATCATTTATTTGAAGAAAATCTCTACTTTTCAATCTCTCCCTCTCCATAAGTCTCTCTCTCTCACTTGTGCATGACCATCCTGGCTTTGTAACTATTAATATCACACGTCAGGGAATCTCAACTTGAGATTACTTCGTGTTGTGTATGAATGAAAATCCTTAAAGGATATCGTTACAAACACATATAGATATATGGACATATGTACCTAGTTATAAAGTACTAAACCACTCTCATTCCAGTAGCCCTGCTGTTCCAATCCTACTGTAGAAAATTATCCCGAATTTAATCATTAAATTGACCCAGTATTTTACACGAAGCCTCTCTCCTGATATATAGCTTGTGCTCGCATAATTTGATGAAAAACTTGTTGGCTGTAAACGAGCCGGCGGGACGTACTAAGGTTGTTTAAGAAGTGAGCCCATAGTGTTGTTAGCCTTTCATTATAATTTTTATGTCGACTGTAGACACATGCAAGGACGTATGTATCTATGTACGTACAGACGGAAAGAATTTTAAACCAGGAGTTTTTTTTTATGCAAGTAATTTAATAGGCACGGGGTTAGTAGTAGTTATTAGAAAAATGAAGGAGCAGCCGCTTGGAAAAGTAATGGCGGTAAATTTATTGATGGCAGATGCATTTTTGTTTTCCTCTCGCTCTTATGTATAGTAATTATGTATCCCAGTGTATTGATCAAGTGTATCTCTATGTACACTGAGCACACAAGAGTATAATAAAGAATGAAATAATACTCATTGTATAAGAGGAGACCTATGGAGTAGTAAAAGTGTGTGGATGGATGTTGGACGAGAGGTTAAAAGAGGAATAAAATTTAAATAGAGGATCAATGCAGAGGTTGCATAATTAGCGAGGAGTAAGAATAAAAGCCGATGGCGGGTTGGTGATTTGGATGCCTGATCATGTCATGATCATTAGTTTTACGCACTGGGCTAAACACTAAGAGTAAACCATTCGTCTCGGCCCGTGTTGAGATAGATGCGTACATGAGTGCGTATATTTTTAATAACATGACACAACCAATAACAGTGGCAATAAAGCTGCATTATCAACGTGGAAAACTGGACGGGGAACATCATTCCATGAATATAAATTTCACTTTCTTTCCCCAACAACATATAGGATGAGCACACATGTACAAATAAGTATGTACTTACAGGTACACCCCTACAGCCCGTATATTGACATGTACGTACATAATTACGTCAGTGTACACACATACTGCAACTCCCTTGCACTCCAAATGTACACACAGCACTGGGACATCCTTTCTGGAACCCAATTGTACCAGAAGTACGGGATCAGTTAAACCGTAACAGGTATACAGGGTCTGTGTAGTTAGATATATGTAATTATATGTATGTATCTCCCCAATGAAATATTTTCTCAAAGGGCTATTACATTCATTATGGATATCTACATATACGGAGATTTTTTTAAGGCGTAAATGTAGCACGGTCCGTAAATGGTAATGATCTACTAACAAACATTGCATGCTGGAAGTCCCTCTTACCCCTCTCGACGTGCCCTACTGACTCGCCATATTTTTTCATCATTACCGGTTACCGGCAATCATTGGATATATACATTATTTAACTAACCTACAATAAGTCCCATATAATCTAACCTACCGGGCTGTATAGCTACACCTACAACATATGTAATTACATATGTATGTACTGTGTACTATGCATCATCTACAAGAAGTCAGTGTAAAAATGTTACGGTTTTTAAGTGTTTCACACTAGTTAGGGCTGCACAGAGGAGTCTTTATACGGTCAAAATGCGCCTGTACTTCTACATATCTAGATCCTACACGACTGGAGTAATTATATCAATAAGGGAAGACAACATGGAGGGAAGTCTTTGAAAGGGATGTACATACATAATTACATATACCCCGTACAGTCATTACAGTATACTTGACGGAGGGACAAAGCGGATTTGTGTTGAAATTGAAGTGGCCGAAACAAAATATCCCATTGACAGTAGAGCGAACAAGTACAAAGTGTTAAGTGTGATTTACTCAACTGGAGAAAAGATTGTGCATTACCCAACAGCATGTAACCCATGGGTATGGGTAGTGTTACTGAATGCACAACTCTACTTATGTGCAACCCTTCCTCTCACTTTCCTCCATCCTTCCAACAGTTCTTCCAACACCAATTCTGTTCAAGAAATATCAACGTGAGGATCTTTCAAAGTATCTATAGTTATCTTTGTACATACTGCATGCATGTATGGATGTATGGATTCTTGTGTATATGTAGAATGTATGTACAAAAGAAAACAAGCTATGCTCCAGAATCATGCTGTATTGAGCAGGCAGGCACAAAATGGGATTTCATTTATTTCCAACTAAATATAGTACATTAGAGGAATTACATGCTTAGCATCTATTTACATGTATCCGTATAGTGACTTGTATTTCGTATGTATTACAAATAAGATGCAGTTCAAAATGTAAAGAGAGGCTGGAAGAATGTGCATTACATGGATGTTGGAGGCAGTAATACAGTGTACGCCGCAAGGAACATTATTTTCAAAGATTTCCAAACAACTTAATGTGTGTAACTTTGGACAACGTTGGAAATGAAGCATTGGGTGGGTTTCCCTTTCCAAACTGTGAGGGGGGAGGGAGTGCAGTGCGAGTCTATGTATGTATCTCAGACTGCTACTAGTATGATGAGTGTGTGTGTGAGTGTGTGTGCCAACAAGTTATTCTTAGCTCTAAATGTGCATCTCCGTTTGCATGTGTTCACATATGATCTTCTTTTGCCTCGTCGTCTCGGACGTCTAAACTCTTCAAGTCTGCTTCTCCTTTCAGCTTCCTCCGTATAATAGTCGTTGATATTCACTTCGGTACTTGACTCCGACTTCTTTCCTATACTATACACAGTGAGGAGTAGTACGGAGTAGAGAGTATACGAGTAGAGAGACTCACACAGACAAAAACTATTTATTGAAAGGAAGCCTGAAATGCTAGCGGAATTGTATCATATCGTCGTTCACTTTGATAGTTATTTCCAAACTGAGTCAGCATTTCATTAAAAAACAGCTGGTTTCTGCCATTAGGAACTGCATGTACTAGTCATTCCAGAGCGGAGGAACAGACATCAAATCAATGTTTGCGAGTCATTCCAATTTCAAATTGAAAACCTCCATAACGTCTGGGATAACATAATAACTTTAGTTGGTGGATCTTTGAAGCAGACGCACTTTTCAACATATTTGTTCAATATTAGTTTTATATATACAAGTCCAAGCAAAAATCCCCTAGATAATAAAATCTAAAGGAGTAGATAGTTTTTTTTTTTTTTTTTGCCCAAGTAAATTTTGTAAAGGATTTTGTGGCTCTTATATGGCCAAGACTCAGGAAGAAATAATTACTTTCTATCTCATCCTCCGCAAGGTTTTCAATGGCTCAATAATTTTAGCGTTAAGTGGTTGGACCAGAAATGGAATTTTTCTCAGGTAAAAATACATCAGAGTACAAAAGTAAGTACACAAAGATTTTCTTGAAGACAATGTTTAAAGCACAGGGGAGGTTGAGAGCCGTAAGTGATGTAATGGAGGGTATACTGCATGACAATGCCGCAAAGGAATCTTATCTTTGAAGAACAGTGTCTTGTTCGTAAAGAGGTTTATAATAGAGAAGGGCCCCCAGCACATATAATTACAAGTGTATAGATACTTAGTAGTATAAGGAAGGATAAAGAAAATACTTTTGCAGAGGACGATACTTACTGTGTGTATGACCTTTTAGTTGTGAAAATATCAATAGAACCTCATCTCATCATTGCGAAGGTTAGAATAAAGGGTTGTTCAAATTAAAACACCGTGAACAAAAGGAGCTGGAAGAGCCTCTCAAGAGGATCCACTCTCTCTCTCTCCCTCTCTCTCTCTCTCTTTCTCTCTCTCTCTCCTACTATATAGTGTTATAAAGTCTCTCAAGTGTATAGGGAGCGGACTGTCTGAGTGACTGAGTGAGTGAGTACGCACAAACATGTACATTTTACTAAAGCCTACATAAACAACATGCCCTAGAACATACCACTGATCGATAAATAAATTTACCCCTCCATCTTCAATTTAAGGCCATGGGGGAATTATGTATAAGCTCATGGACTATAGGCGTTGTGCGTTCGAGACGGAGAGGATGCTCCAGAGAAGAGAGACAGAGAGAGGGTGGAATAACCCAAAGTTTCGTAGTTGTACATGGAAAACCCTGAGACCTGAGATCCTCAACTTTATAGGGAAGGAAAAGCCAAGTTCCTGAAAGAGAAGCAGAGGCGTTCGCACACTCTAAACTCTTACAACAAGTTCGGAGGGAAAACCTACCCCTTTCTGAATATAAATACCCCACTGTCAGCTACCGACTAATGCCTAATGTAAATATACTTAAATATATTGCTTTATTTATGTGCACCGTATCTCTCTCTCTCTCTCTCTCTCTCTTACACTGGAAATTCATCATTCATCTTCCAATGTGGTTTCATCAGCGTCACTACCACATCCAACTTTTCCCAACCCTCCTACCGTATATCCAGATCCCTACGCTGGTCTTGTCATGTCCTCTCTGCGACAGTGTCCAGCCTGACGGGTGCACGGCGGTCGCTTATCATTTAAATTGAAATAAAATTGATAAAAGAAATTATGGAAATCGAATTCATTCCCAGCCACACTGAACAAATATTACAGTTGAGGACATTACACTGAAACAGTGCCCTATGATATACGGTCGAGGGTCAGTCAGAAGTGAAAGATGGGAAGATGTGGGTTTGTTTAGCACTTTGGAGAATTTCACTCCAGCTTTGAGCTCCCGAAATGCTCCTACTCCCAGCTAACTAAAGTAAAGTAAGATAAACACGCGAGAAAATGGGGCTTTTTTCGGAAGATTCCTTTTAGGACAGAGATCTATACAAGGGAACTCAATGCATAGGAAAGACTACAGACTCAATGACTCTCCCATCACCATCAAACTTTAGGTGGTCCCTAGTTTCTGTGATCTGAGAACAGCACACATGTTATGTATTGAGAGGGTTGTGTATCATACAACAACTATAAAGGCTGACTGTATACACGAACCACAACCACAACTACTCCTTCTTAACCAAAATAAATCAAAAGCTTTCCTCTATCACAATCGGATACTTTATACCGGCACTGATACTATTTCGCTTCTATATTATGGTTCCACAACTTTAGCCCTCCTCGAAACAACTGTCAGTGCTTCAACCCTCAATAATACACATGGTACAGTACTGGTACGTACAATATACAGTACATATTATCTTGTATATATTTTAAATGCTGTATTCCACATAGATACTCCAAAGTAAGTATACAAATATAATGCTACTGCACAGAGTCAGAGTCAGTCATGAAAAATCACAAGTTAGAAAGAAAGAGTTTGATTCCGGCTTACACTACTACAAGTTTTACGGCATTACATTAACTCATGTGTCCACATACACACTCATCCATAACCCCTGGCAAAAGTTAGATCCAGAAGGCGTGGGACACTTGGAATGATTTCCTTGTGTAAACTTTTCCAAGCCGATGGTTGATCTTTATGACAGGAATTGTTCATTCGGATCTAAGGAACCATGTAAGGGAATGTGTTTGAGTGGGGGGGGGAGGGGGAAAGCGGCCCGGGCTGCCATCTTGAATGACGATAATCTTGTCTTCCGAAAGCGGGTCAAGTCATTATGATAGACATGATGAGGCCGGGTGGTGGTATTGATGGTGAAGTGACGGTACCAGTTGCCCTGCCAGCCCTGTTGCTCTCATCCTGCTGTGGTAGTCGTATGAGACAATTATCCTTCAGGAATCTAAATATGGTCAAAAAATTGATAAACGACGGTGGTCCCCAAGCCGACAGCCCTGTGGAACCATGACATACGACATTAATATCTTTATTAAAGTCATCCTAAACCGTAGCTCATGTTTGCTTTTAAACGAGCCACTCTGGGAACACCAACAACTTGGCTTGACATGAAAGCGTTCTTTCTCACTGCCAAATTATTTACACACTTGTCTCAATCTTTTATAGTGGGACTCTTCTCATGGTACTATATTTTATTTTAAATATTTCAAAGACAATTTTCATACATACATACATACATAATGACATACACATCTGTCTTGTGTATACAAACAAGTATACTTAGGATTTACAGCTAAAATCTTAAGGGCATAAAAGCCAGATTGGCAAGAGTACAAAATAACATTTACGGTAGTCCTGGAGAGATGTGGGTCGGGTGTATACTCAAAGTTCCTATCCATTGCAAATGCCAAGAAGGATTTCACGGACTGAGTGAGAGAACTAGAACAGAAATGACTGAAAAGGTTAAAATTGACCAGCTCCTGTAATACTGGCACGCTGGGTAGTTCCAGTCTACTCATTTAATTCCTATTTGTAAATTGCTTCCTTATTGATTTTTCGATTGTGACGTTATATGCTCAGTCATAGAAATAGACTTGAAAGAGAAATTCCAGAAACTGCCACTGTCAAATTCGACTGTAAGTACTTTCTATAAAATAAGAATATCTCTACTCACAGCTCGTGTTGATATATGCTTGACAAGTGACCGATACATAGCTTGATGGGTTCGGCTTCCTTGGCCGTCCTTCTTGAATTGACTGAAATGGTTGTCCTGAAAACTATAGTATTGAACTTGGTCCTGGTTCTATTAAAATGCATATGGATAGGGGTAGGGTGTGGCTGTTGTGTCACTCTCATTCCATAGTCCTATCTCGTCTCAGAGGCCTCATCGCCTCATGACTTGATATGCATTCGAGGCTTTACTGATATAACATGAAACGACACGCGAATTCTGTTCCCATAGCATACTCTGTATTTTTTTCTAACCAAAACCTTGCATGCTCTCAATTTCACTTTCTTTCTCTTGCGTTATTGTTAGCGTATGTACATATAGATATATAAGAAACCATGGTATTATCCCATGCAGGGTTAGTATTAACGCAGCCGTCTGTAGGTATCCTGTGAAATGACTTGGGCGCCAAACTGACTCCAAGCTTTATTGTCGTTTGGGACTGTGAAAACACGTGCACAAGGAGAGTGTGTGTATAGTGCGTAAAGTGTAAGCGTATGTCAAATGTATGGTGAGTAAAGTATTTAAAAGGAAGAACAGCCAGGAGCGTACCTTATACGAACAAAATTCAATTGGAGCTTCTCTCTCTCTCTCTCTCTCTCTCTCTCTCTCTTTCTCGCTCTTCTCTCGTGCTGCTCCTTCACGAAAAAGAAGTTATATTTATGACATGGCGAGCATTTGGAAATTGTTATGCCTCTGCTCTGCCATGACATGTTTTATGAGTTTACTCTACCATTATTAGTACTTCTTATATGGTGAGATCAGTTTTCTTTTCAGGAATTAAGCATACGGAGATGTATTCATTTATTTAATGTTCATTGTGTTCAGTGATTTGTTAGAGCTGTAATTTAAACATGGATTAAGTCATCCGGTTTTGGGTTTGGTTATCCAAGCCATTTGATTCTTGTCAGACATTGAAGGGTGTTTTAATATAATGCTCATTGATATTAACGACCAAGTTATTTCATTTCGTGTTTTTCTTTAATTTTTTTTATGGTTCCTCCACACTCGGGTTTTGGCGTCGGATTTCAACCCTTACCTTCTTTTTTAATTCATGTCCCCACTGCACTGCTGGGATCAATCTGGAACTCAACAAATAATTGTCAATGGGATTTTAACAACTCGGGATACTCTATGAATTGGAACTTCCGAAATTCAACTTACTACATAACACATCAGGTAAAAAAAAAGAATTTTTGTCTTTCCAAGGGATTTTATTTACGGCTCCATTTACTCCTTCAACATTTGGCATACTCAAGGCATAGATACATACAATTACATGGAAGCAAAGCACATAATTTTATAAATGACAATTTTTTGTATAATTGTTTTTACGAAGGAAATCATTATAATGGTATTTTCATTCCATTTCATATGCTCACAATCAGTAAGGACTGTGCGCATAAATATCCACGCTTCACAACTTTTAGATTGAAAATCGTTGCGGGAAGTAAACCATTAGGTTTTACTTTTGAAAAACTTTCAGGGAGGAGGGGGAGAAAGGGGTGCATAAAAAATTTTGTAAGTCTGAGCAAAGAGGCACATACCATTTACCTTTTTTTTTGGAATGGAATCATAAATTACATTATGTGCGAATTCCCGGAAGGAAGTAAATAGTGTGTATGTGGCCTTACTTTTAGCTCCATGTCGAGAGGTGTTGCATGTTCAGGGGCTATTTCCAATCCTTTCAGAAATGTGTGTTATGGTCCTAAACCTGGACGAGTCTTTATGAATTTGTTTGTTCAAACTCAGCATACATATATCTACTGTAAGGTGATTTGAGGAGACGGGAGAAAACTCGTAAAAAAATGTTACAATTTGAATTTTGATTTACGGAAATAATAATGTTTTTTGGAAACAGCCATGGGCTGGATTGCCCCAGTGATGACTTCCCGAGTGCTTATTAATGACTTCATTAAAAACTGAAAAATTGATAATGTGATTGTAAAGTCACTACTGCGTTACTCACTTGATTTACGACAGGGGACCCACCACTGGGAACCGAGCAGATTCCCAGTATTATAAAATACAGACTGGAGCATTAAAACACGGATTGTAATTACAAAAATGTAAATGTGAACGTATAGAAAGAATTTTTTTTTGTTGAGGGGGGAAGGGTGCACCTTCAATGAATTGTGTGCGAAGCAGTGTGTCCGACGTGCTTAGAAGATTATAGTCAACTAAATAATAGTAAAAATGTTATGAACTTCTCACGAGTAACAAACATAAGAGACGGAGTTACTACTATGGCTGTATCATCCGGTTGTCAGATTTAAAATTTGGTTGTCTCTCCTCTCCCTTCCCACTTTTTTTTCCCCCTTGCACTTTTCTATAAACTCAAAAGTTTTTATTTGCGGGATTATTTTCTTTCCAGTACACTGGACACTATTAAAGTAATTCACAAGGATAATTTTCGGATTGTAACAAAGATGTATTTTACTGTGGACGTACAAAGGTACTACATACAACCAGTGAGACACTGAAGATAATTGTGGAGAGGTGAGGATAGGGATTGCAGGGCCCGGAGATTTTTTCTTTTCCTACAATTGAAAAGGAACGGGTGACAACCAGGAACCGACAATGAGACATTATTTATTCAGGATTTTATTGTAACTTTTACACGCATACTATTGGGATTTTACAAGAGGATGTAAATTGAAAGGGAGTTTTGTACACGGTGAGGAGAGCGAGTTGGATCTTTATCGCATCGTAATATCTTTGTAACTTGAACCAGTGCAGTGTGTAGAACTTGCTAGGATTGCTCCAAGGTGAGGAAGCATGGGGAGCTTCGTAAAAAGTAGTTTGTAATTCCTTTTCATTCGGTCGCTCAATTCAATTTAATCCAATTTTTTTCTCCATCTTGAACGTCCTCTTTCTCTCACTCTTTTAGTTCTCATTTCAGAGCTCAATTGGCACTTGAATGAGACTCTACTTTGACTTGAAAAGATTACAGGGATTTAGAACCCTAATGGCTCCCAGCAATAATTATCGTATTTATCGACTTATTTTTAATTTAATTCCCAAACCAAGCCTTAACTTACTCCTGGAATTTATGTGTATTTAGTTTATTCCCCTTACTCCAGAAGAATTCCTAAATTTTCTAATATTTTTTAGATATATGTATGGTCATGTTAATTCCTTACTTAAAATATTTACTACAGGATACATCAATCTCACCACATCTCCGTTTAGAATTAGATAAACTTTGTCATACATAGATATATGTATAGCCTGCCAGTCCGGACACATCCGTTTTGGTATAAATTTCCGGAGAAGTGCTTCCTCCATCAAAATATATAGATATCCGTAAAATGCAAGCTATGCAGAATATCTATATGTTTCAAGGACTCGAAAATCCTGGAAGAGTGTAAGACACAGTGTATGTGCTTTTTTAGCTCATGTATGAAGAAAACATTTCAAATTGAATTAGAACGGAACTGACAAAAACCGACAAGTCGGAACCAGCTCAAGGTGATACAAATAGATACATTCAGGGTTCAGATTCAAAGCTTGTGGATGAGTCGAAGGATAAAAAAAAAACCAAAGAGAAAACAAGGAGAAGAATTGCCAAAGGATGCTGGGAGATTCAATGCATTGGAAATGAAAACCAAAAGGAAATAAACTATAAGAATTCTCCAGGGCCTTCCTTGGTTTCTACGTCTGAGTACTCTACATGATAAAGATACATTCTACATATACTCAAATGCTCTGTAGAGCATTCCTTGATCCCCTGAATCTATTGGAGACAGAAGGACTCCTTGGCAGAAGTTTATAAATGGGCAAAGGCTGTGAGCAACTGTAGAACAAGTATAATAGAAGCAACCGCTTGTAAACGGCGGAAGTTTAACAATTTGACTTGAGAATTTCTCAAGTCAATATTTTAAGTCTGACAAACTTGCACGGGAATGACTGGTCCTGATGGAAATTGAAAACCTCCCTTGCATATGGTGCTTATTAACATGAAGTAACATATTGACTATACAGCAGGGACCTTCAGCTGTACTTATAGTTTTACTGGAGGTAATCATCTACCGTCTCCAGATATCTGTAATACCTGACAAAACGTACATACACAGTGTCCAGGGAAGATCATAGATATAGATAGATACATAGATAGATATGTACATACTGTTGAGTGTTGGTATAGTTGTAGCTCCTTGGTTTTGATAAGTGGACATGGTGCTTAGAAATACCTCCGTCCAGTTTATTTTTATGATTTTTACTCTCTATTCCTAAGATATGTTCATCTTGTTAAGGGCTTTGGGTCCTCATTGAGGAAACCACACTAACCAGGTAGGTGCACTTACGGCGCATGCAATCCCTCGCACACACACACCATTCCTCCATGCTAAAGGGTGGCGGAGTGGCAAGTATTTTTTTTATTCACCTACACAGGTCCGTCCATGTGGTTTCAAACCGTCACTCTCTCCTCTCACTTTTCTCCTCTTATGGCTATATTATTATGATTATGGAACACGGCTTAAAGAAGTTTTTATGTCGAGCCACTGCCAATGGACTACGTTGTGGTATAACTTTTAACAGAAGATTATTTCCAACTACACTACTCCCAACCACGCTGCTCCTACTATACTCCTGCCCCTGCTCCTGCTCCTGCTACCATTCCTCTCCTACAAGAATGACGATGATGGCCCAAAGAGGACAAAGGAGCGTTATGGTGTGTAGTCACGGAGGAAAAATAAAAGGGAGTCAGAAAGCCTTCCAGCTGACGAACAATGAGGGAAATCTCAGTCAAGCCACAGTCGAGCACACGGACACTTTCTACATCCAGTCTTTTTAACTGTACTGTATAGATAGACACATACATAGTCCCTGTAAGAAATTTATCCATTCTGGCGACGACCGACCCGAGTTTGGTCACAAAAAGTTTTTTTTTTGTCCTCTCCTTCATCGTCTTCTCCTATTCCACTCTTTCGTCTTTAATGAAACAAAAACATTCCTACATTATATTATATGTAGGCATGCGAACCCTTCCCAAAGCTCCTATACCACAGAACCATCCCCACTCCAACAAACTTTGTCCACCAACTTGTGCCTTCGGAGGGAGCACTGTCCATGGGCAATGGGCAATTTACTAATCCCGTGTGCTTCACTGACTTTTATTATTTACTAAGACTGCAAAAATTTCCTAAAAATAACTCGTCCCTCAATTTTACTGATTTGGCTCACAATTAAAGTTATGTGATTTCCACCATTGACTCAAATATGTAGAGTTCTTGATGTCACATCAATCTTCGTCACAATAAGGTTCCATGAATAATAAAGTATTTTTTTTACAGTACAGTATAGTAGTAGTGTACCTTTGCATTGCTACCTAACCATGTAACTTGTCACCGACAACAAGTAACATAGGGTTCGTTACCTCTCCCGCACATTTTGGTTTGTATGTTAAATGCTGTAGTATTTGCTACGAGTACGTATGTAAAACTAGATATTTGTCTCCCTCCAGGATGGTGCCTATTGAACTGATATGATGCACTGGAACAATCATAATAATTAGAGTCGGTTTATAATAACTCTGGAACTATAGTCAGGAGTCTCTACGCAGACAGGAAGGGAAATAGTTGAGCATGCATACATAAATATGTTCGTACATTGGAAAGAGGGAAAATCACGGTAGTTTCCTTTTTGGCTTAATTATACCCGGATAGGATCCAAAGGTTGATTACAAGGTTGTTGTTCCTAATGAGATTTGTGAGAGAGGTGGACGGACCTGTGGGGCTGGATAAAGCATTCACCTGCACTTCCCATCATGTCACTGCACGCTGGTAAAAAAGGTTATGTATGTGTCACACGCATTCCTTTTATAGTCGGAGCACGATGGATGAGGAGAAGTGTGTGGAGGAAGTTTGCCGGTAGCGACCGATGAGTCTCTCGGATAATATGGGGAATAATAGGAGGAAAGGTATGAAGAGATTTTTGAGGAGCCCAGCCCTCGTTGAGGAGTTGCACTGTGAGTTGCTCCCATACAGTATATAGACTTGATCCAGTTTCCCATGTAATTTGAGACGATGCCAGTCAATTTTTTCCGTGAAAGTGAATGCGTGAGGTGAAGACAGGATTGGAAGGGGGTTGACACAAAGCCCTGTTATGGAACGTGTTCTCTCGACAATGTTCGCATTTGTCAGCCTTTATGTCTCTTCATGGTTTTTATCTACACTTTATAAGCGCAGCTAACTGCAGTTCAGAGAGTCTCAGCGCGAAGGCAGGGCTGGAGCTAGGGAGTTTGGAGCAGGTAGGCAGGAGTCTAATTGGACGAGTTTAACTGGCATCTTAATGGCAACCTACTGCTCGTTTCCGGTCTTGTCACTTAGGCCTCGCTCGTTGGAGGAGTGAGAGTTTTTATGAATTTTCTGATAAAATTGGAATTTCTGCACGGCAAGGGGTGTCTTTAATGCTTCCCATGTCTTGGAGACTTTTTAATGTTCCTTGTCTATCTTTACAAGGTGTAGTTGTGTGCTGGGCGAGACGGGGGGAAGTGGGAGAAGATGACAGGGATTTGTTTTTATTTGGCATTTTAAGGGGTTTGTTGTGATCTTTTTCTCAACTGGAGGAAGATTTACAGGCTGGATTGAAATGTACGGTTTAGTGATGAACTAAACAGTAGGCAAATTCTTGGGAGGAGGAATTCAAGGGTTTTATTGTGTAAGTGTTAGAATCCTCGTAGAACAGATTCTTATCAAGGGTTTATTGGAATTTAAAACGATGAGGACATAAATCCAGTTTTTCCAGCTGCAAATCTTCTTCTCTCCCTCTCTATTTTGCGGAATTCCAGATTGCCTTGAAAGATTGAGTTTTTTTAAAATATTCATTCCTCGCTCGTCTTCCTTCCCGAATCCACTAGTAAATACTGTACATACATATGTATGTAGTTACCAGACGTTCCAGTCTATATACTCACACTTACATATGTCCGGGTCCAATCCTTCCCTGTATCAACTTTCCAAAGAGCTCTGAACATCTTTATCGAATTTGTGTAGTCATATGCGCTTTATCGGAATGTGCTTACAAATCCATGAACAAATTACAATGGAAAAATAAGATAGGGTGATAAGGCATTAGCGGAGCGGTGTTGGATTTCATAAGGTTGAAAGCCAGGCTGGAAACAAGATGGGGCGGAACTCGTGCTTGTAATGCAGTAAATTACCCAGTAATTTTACCAAATTGCATTTTTAGAGGAAGCGAACCTGCTTACTTCATTTATTCCCTTTTCCTTTTAACTCCAGGTTTCTCCAGAGATTTTGTCTCGTCCCTCGGTTCCATGTAACTCTATCATGTATGTATGTATGTAGGTACATATAATTACCTTCACATCGTAACAGTAGTGTAAATAAAAAATACGTTCCTTTCAGTAGTCTCATTAGTTTACATCCGGAGGTGTATGTCTTGGGTAAAATTTCCCTCCAAAATTTTGCAACCAGAATATTAAGTTTTATAAACACCCATGAATTTAGAAACTTGGGTTGCACTCTAGAAAGTTGCAAATATGATGAGCATTTTTGGAATCAAAATTTTTTGTACACAAGTCTAAAGTTTCCGTATGTGTTTGGATGGAAATCCTTATGTACATATATCATGTACTCCTGGCAATGACGCTCCCCGGGAGGGTTAATATCGGGATCGATAAAATTTAATAGTTTTTCTTCTTCCAGAAAATTGCAGGCTCCCTGAGAAATATTATCCACAATTTAAGTGCAATTTATTTGACAGGTTTGTGTTTTTCAAGCTCAACTTTTCTCATCTCTTTGGAAATAAATAATAAGTACGTGTTGGCATAAATCTGCGTAAAAGTAATAGGAGATTGTGCCCCTGTGAGATTCCATATTGTGAAGGGCTTTATCCAAGTAAAATTGTTTTTCGTGATTAGACTACCTTAAGTATATGGATAGATGTATATCCATTGACATAATGTATAAAAATGTAATATATTTTCTAGGAAACCAAATGCTGGGGAATTCTCACGGAATTCTCACAATCAGCCTGGCGTCATAGTTTTACAATGAAGAAGAATGAGAGGAGCGAACCAAGACAAGAACACGAGTTGAGAGCAGTTTCTCGGGAGTTATTTTCAAAATGTTTTTTTTTCTTTTCAAAGGAAAAAATAGAAAGTAGGCAGACCCACAATTGAAAGTTATGTAAGGACAAGGGCTGTTTCCTTATAGATAAGTATTTAGTTTTAAAATCAGTTACTTACTTACTTTTAGTGTTAGCTTGAAGCGAGGATCTTGTCTGGAATTTGTTCCAGTATATACTATAGTATGTACATTTATATAGACACATACTGAAACTACGGGGTCTTGTCATAAGTACAGCTGTAGTAGGAAATAATGTGTAGGAACAAGCCAAGTCGTGATTATGGAAAGATGATGATGGCCCTGATGAGTGGAACATCCGCTGTATTTTATTATCCACGCATTTAGATTTTTTTATACAAGGTTTTCCGAATTTCATTTTCGGTTTGTCTCTGCCTTCATGTGGTTACGTATACATACATACTCACGTATCTATACGTATAGTATGGAAGTGACACACAATTGTACATATTTACAGTGAAACAATTTAAGGCTAGTGCAGAGCTCACTAACTTATATTTATTTTCGTGGTTTTTCCTTGTAAGAGCTTCGTATATGTATAGATTTGTATGTATGGATGCACAAACAGGTTGGAATCTTTCAGTCGTCTCATTCTAAAGGGAAATCTCTACTAAGAGGTTTTTTCTCAAGTATTCCAAAACTCCTTATATCTGTCCCTTTTGCTCATTGACAAACGCCATGCTGCAAGTGAGCCAGACCTCTCATGTAATTTTGCCTCCGACTTGAGTCAAGGCTCTTGACTCACTAATTCTTAATTCAGTGAGATCTTGCTCTACTAACTGAAGTAATAACTTACAGAGCGTGCATTTAAACTTTAGAGATAGATACCCGTACACATACTCTCTCACTCTCTCACAGTTGAACTTCCTTGAGACATTGGTCTTCTGGAGGGAGCTCGATCCTCTTGTTGTGGTAGCGGCTTCTTTTGACATCAAGATTCTAACTTGATCTTGATAGATTGTGAATGAGATGAAAAAATCATGTTCACATTTTATCAAATTTAAACACCACCGCTCAATGCACTCTTTGTAATGCATTGATTGCGCCTCTCTGAGGGGGAGAGAGAGAGAGAGGGAAGGAACAGTGCAACTTGTAAATGGAAAGGACAGTAAATTATATTAGAGAATTTGTTGAATATTTTTTTTATAACTCAATGAATCTAGTTCAATGGGTTACTACTATTTTTCCCCTCATCTCGTTTGCAGTCTCTGCAACTCAAAAGTCATCAAACTTAACTATTCTTGATTAGTGAATCGTGAGAATGTGTGAACGGCCTTGAGTACACATAAATATATATGTCTGTACGTAGTAACCTAGTAACTTCTAGCCATAAAAATCCTTTGTATCGAAATCCACACGAGGAAATGTGTTTGTTGACTCTTCTTTGCATAGAGGAATTGTCAGTATGGTAATTTTTTAGTGGAATGTAATTTGTCTTAAGTGCGCGGCTACCGTTCTCGAGTCGGACTTGACCACTATGTTTTTTCCCCCCTTACCGGACCCTTTTAACACAGCGACAGTATGGTTGATGGAGTCACAATCGACATTTTCAATTTTTCCTTTCACTCATAGACACATTGTTTTTAAAAAATCTTGTGGGGTGTTGATACTTGTAAATAAATAATTCATGATAGGTTGATAAAAATTCACAACCGTAAATCACAGTGGCAAGTTAATAAAAAGCATGTGCCCGCGGAACAAAACAAACATTGATGTCATCATCATCATTTCAAGGGAATCAAAAAACACCATAGGTTCGGCCGCTTGGGCTTTACAATACAAAATGATTGGTTGATGGGCCCAGTCCTTACGGATGTATTTACTTGTTGATGACCATGTTCCATCCATCTAAACTCTGGCACTGGCCTGGAGTCCCTATCTCTAAGTACAGACAGGAACATATTGACACACTCTACTTGAGAACGGAACATGTACATAAATAGTTTATGTTGTGAGTATTAATTTCGGGACGTGCGTAATGCGTGTTTGCCAGCCTAACTAATGGTGATAATAGCAGAGAGAGAGAGAGAGAGAGAGAGATCAAAACGTTGAGGGCAGTACCAATACCTTTATTTACGTAATCAACCCATGTATACATACATACATATCTACACTGTACACAAGTACATTTACACATGACTCATGAATTGAATTGACTCTCTCCAGCTCAGTTGTATTTTGTCGCTTGGCTATAATTATACCAAAAAACGTAACCAACAATGTGACCAATATTATACAAGACATGTAATGTATACTATTCCAATAGACGTTGTATCTGCATATGTATGTCATGCACAGATTTTTTTTTTAACCGGCCGTCCTTTTTTCTCGGTTCAGATTACAATCATCCCTCTGGAGATACACGTAATTCTAATCAGAATTCACATCATTATTATTCTCCTCTTGTTTAGCTCTTGAATATCAAAGCTTTCTAAACACTTTGTAGCTCAACATGCTCTTTTTTTTCGAAACATGTACAAAAATCAGGAGTGAGAGGAAAAGCAAAGAGAGAGAGAGAGAGGAAAACTAGAGTGAGCCTGGCATCACCCTACTTGCGCTGTGACCATGGGAAGGCCCTCCTTTATGATGGACGAGAGAAACCATTGAATTGAACACTACTTCTACTCCCAAAGACAATTATTACCCAGCATTAAAACATTTATGCAAATGCACTTAAGTGGAAGCCCATTGAATTCAAAGTGTTTCGTCACGGATTTTTCGGGTTTGATTTACTACAGTCTCTGTGAATGTACATACATACGTATAGGTCCTGAATTTAAATTATGTATGTTTACACGTCGCGTCTACAATGTGCTTAGTGATTCATCACATTAGCAAGGAGTGAGAATTGATGCAGAACTTATTTTGGCTACAAGAATAAGGAGGAATTTCAATGGAGTGTTGACTTTTTTCCTGAGCATTTCCACAGATTTTTGCTGTCTTGAATTACAGGAAATGATGGCTCGGGAGACTACTAACGATGGGAAAGGGACATGCGGACTCTTTTCAATAGGAGTTAGATGCAATCTGTTATTTTGCCTGAGAGCTAACAACTTTCTGGCTACAGCTCAGCTCAGAGTTTATAGTAAATACCATTAAGATTAAAGTGTCTCTCTTAGAATACCCGAACTATCCGAGTTGGGTTAGATGGGAAAACGGAAGGTGTTTGGGACGTTACCGTTAAAAATCGTCAGTGAATGAGAATACCGACCTATATGTATCTACATATATGTAGTTTGCATGGGATATAAGTTCCTCCAAGCCGAAGACTTGTGTGATTTGATATTCGAAGAGAAAAGCAATCTTGCACATGATTTGCAGTTAGCATGCGAAACTTATAATAATTATTGCCAACCAGACGAATCCTTCCGCGATCTCAAATTAGAATCTAGAACTGGCGTCAATTTACTAGCGTTTTAAAAATGGTTTATGTTTACTATGCGTACAAATTTACTCTGGTTCAAAACTCCCTGCTACACTGAATCCTCTGCTTGAGTTGTTTGTCAGTTGCTGTGCGGGAAATAAATGTGTGTGTGTGTGTGTGTATACTTACCTATACTCAATATAGGGATATAGCATTAGAGCCGGATGGGGAACTAGTACGTGCCTATTAGTTCTATTTATTTTTCTGATAACAGCAACTTATTATATTTTCTTGTTCCTTATATTCACACACTTACAGAGACAGAGATACAACAAATGTAGTGTCTCAGGAAGCATTTGCAGGGTAAATGCTTCCTATGCTATCTGTATGTGCATATGTCCATAATGGAGTTACACGCATCTACATATTCCTTGGGCAGAGATAAAGTGGTAAAGTTTATTCGGGTCTTTTGCATTACTTGTGATGATGGTCGAGTTGAGTTGAGTTCGTTGTCTTTAAGGTTTTTGATGCCGCCACCATGGCGAATTGCAGTTTCTTTTTCATGGTTGTTTTTCTATCGGAACTTAACTCGCAAGTTGTTTTTACTGCACTCTTGATGCGGTCGTATTTATGTGCGTTCCAAAGACATTTTCCCTCCAAAGATACTATGTACATGTGGATGACTCTTTCTGTACAGATAGATCTGGCAGTGTGTGATTCAGGTCCGGAACCACTAGCAAGTGTTGCTTAGTAGTGTTGTTCCGACGTACGTATCAGTAACCATGGACTAAGATCGTTGGACTATTCGTATTCTGTATTTACATTCAATATGTATCTCTTGGTCTTGGAATGTACATACTGTATGTGTAGGTAAGTGTAATTTGCGTGCATGCATATGTGAAAACACACAGGCCGCACTAGAGTGGAGCCAAGACTGCGTGAAAGAAAATGTGAAATGTTGTCTCTGAATTTATTTTTTCGACTTGTTTTGGCTTTTGCTTTTGAACGCATCTACAGATAGATACTCATGTGCACGTTGAGTGCCGTCCGGATCCATGGTAGTGTACTTACGTATAAGTGAGTGAATAGTTATTACTCACAAAGTGGAAGTGGCATTGCACCAAGAATCCATTACAGGCCCTCATTGAATCATTTCTAGGGGTTTCAATGTGTGCAATCCTGTATCTTCTTTCTCACTCTTTTTTGGATTCAGATGAGCTGACTCAGTCGGTTTTCCTTTTCAATGCATCTTTTCATTTTGCCTTCTTTGGAGTCCTTGTCCATTATTATGTTACTTCTATGGTTTGAGACATTCTCTTCCGTCGAGCACAAGTAATGGCTCTAGCACGAATTTAATTAGGGTTGTTATATTATTTCATCAAAGATATCTTTCATTTGTGATTCTCTCTGGTCTTCATGTGTTTAGAGTCTGAATGACGTAAAAATACTTTTTCTGTATGGCTTCACCTTCTGTTCCTCGATCTAGTCTCACGTTTCATTGCGTTATATTTTTTTTTTTTATGGTGTGGGTAAACAAAATTAATTGCAATTGAGGAAATTGCATTTTGTGCTATTATTTATACGACTATCAAATTTATAGCATGGCAGGTCGTACTATACACGGACGTCAATTTTAAATTACAGGCGCTAATTCATAGGGTTGTACTAAACAGGATTTATTGGGGAGCAACTTACATGCTCATATGTACTCATGGAGCTTTAAATGTTAACATGTTTGATAAACTCGATTGTAAAATATTGTTAGTTGGAATTTACTCCTCTGTTTTATTAACTGGAAGGGATTGGCTGTGAAAATAGAAGCTAGTTGAGAGATGCTAATCTACAAACGTGTGCTTATGTATGGACTCAGAAGACCATGGACAAGCTCTCCCAAGCTCTATTGTATTAAATGTAACTACATATGTTCCTAGTGCGGCTTCCCGATCGATTTGAATACTTACTCCTTGTTTTCATCTCCACCGACAATGCTCTAGCTCCCATGGTTGTTGGACATGTAATTGTGCATGCATATCTGTACATACAAAAGTTGGAAGTCTTCGTCTTTTTCGTACATAATTCTATGTCTAAACTCCAAACTTGCTCCAGTCAGAATTAATCGATGGGTTTCCATCTCCAGATGAGAAATTCGTGATAACAAGTAATTACAATGGCCATGCAGGTGTCAAAGTGAGCTTAAAACGAGTAACGGCAACTCAGCAGCAGTACACACGAAATCCAGTCGGGTTTCCTCAGTTGCTACATGATCTACGATTGTGGAAGGACATTCTTTTAACCCCTTTTAAATACGTACAGCTACTTGGGAGTAGTAAGTAGTTCAATAACAGTCACCTATCAGCGGTATATACGATCATGTCAGGATTTTTAAATGAAGCGCCAAAGCAGTCAGAAATATTTTCTGACCCTTCGATAATATTTCATGAGCCAGTCATCTCCTTATGGTTCGTTGATTTTCCCTCGAAATGAGTTTCCAAATTGATTTTAATATGTTTTGAGCCTCAGAGGGAGTAATTCAAATGGTGTGCAATAACCTTGATTCATACGAGCGAATCTTGTTTTTGCTACTTCCCCACTGCGGATTTTCCCGTTAAGTATGTCTATTATGTACTATTGTAAATCCCACATGGCATGAATATCTTTGTGGTTGGAGTGGAGAGAGAGAGAGAGAGAGAGAGAGAAAGAGAGGTTGAAAGGAAAAAAACAGAAATGTGTTAGGGCACATCCAACCAAAAGTTATGACAAGCTAAAGGCAGAATTTATGAATTGCTGAATCGGTTTCGTGTCGACAGTACTAAGAGACTCCTTCCTACATTAGTCAATTTATGTACATGGATTTTTGCTACCAGTTGGCTAAAAGTTCACGTACACAATTGGGGAAGTTTCTGTACATACTCAACTGTATATGCTATTGAGTGAGTTCTTATGAGGGAGAAGAAAAAAAACCAAAGATAGAGGAAGATTACTTGTGATGGAGAGCTGTTGGTGGAAGTAACGTCGCATGACATGTCATAATTGCATCGGAAGTGGAGTGCAGGCGCATAAAAGAGGTAACATTTCTATAATTTCCCCAGCAGAGAAAAAATGCATTAAATGCTCTCCCAGCGTCGACAGCCCCATCCATACATACATAGATACATATGTGTGTTCATATATCTACATCATATACATACATAATTATACATATGTACGTAAGTACACTTGCACTCTGACAGGGACTATAAACCATTTCGAAACTGGACTGGAACTTATTTGTAGTAAGTTAGGACTCGCGTGTATGTATATTTCAGCCTTGTAACATCCGTTTGAGATATATGGAACGACCTTTTCCTACTTCCAAACGGAGTGTCCTGTCCCTCGCAAACACCATGCAGTCATACTTGCATAAATGCTTTTTAGGCACCACTGTCGCAGATTTTAGATGAAGCCATGGCTACTGGGGTTTTTGCACAGTTTCTTTTTTTTTCCTATAATATTTCTAGGGATGAACGACGATTTAGAATTTAGGTTATTGAAGTACATATTAGCTGGAGAAATTCAGGGAGCTTTAAATACATACATATATACATTAAGAGTGAAGGGAAAAGGAAAATAAAACGGAAGGATTATAGCTTCAAGCAAATACAGATATAGGTACATATATATATCCTTTTGAGATTCAACTGTTGTAGTTTGTGCAAGTGCATGTGCAACTGCAAAAATCGATTGCATCATGCAGAGAAGTAGTTTTACCCTGCTCCTTTTGTGGTTGATGGAAGGCTCCATGGAGTTCTCCAGCAGCTGACGATGCAATTATTCTGTTCAATCTATGGTGAACACATTTGTACTAATGGGAAAGTGGCTCGTTGGAGATGGTCCAAATCTGTAGAAAACAAAAAGTATTCCTGAGGAACAGGTTTTTTTTTTCCCAAATGCTCCGTCCTCCCCTGGTCAAAGACTGCTACATCTGGTTTTTACTATGGATCCTTCGGAACATAATAATAAATAAAGAGTTGGTCGTTGGTCTGGGGATCAAAGGATTGGTTCCGTCTTATTATTATTGATCTGCTTTCCGACGGTGGTTTGTACAGCTTAATGGAATAATCACGTGCTTGGATGGCTTTCTTTCAGGGGTTATTATTCCTCATGGTATCCAATGCACGTCATATCATGCATTTTCTTAAGACTGTAATTGCAGTACTCACATCCATGGGATTTCCCGAATGGTTAACTTGTAATAGAAGCAATAGTAGTTTGGGTGAATTACTCTGCATTACTTTAATTGTCACTATGTACAAGTTCTCAGGGACTCTCAGTGTGATGGGAAACAATCCATGACTTTATCCCTATCTAGTTAAAGTCAGTCGATTGGTAGTTAGTAATTATTATGCATTTTAGCCATTCCAGTACGGACATTTTAGTAATGAGTGTTGACACACTACTAGTACAACTGTAGGACAAGGGGGACGGGACACAATCATGGATTTTTATGGAGAGGATTAGACTGTAATGACAGGGAGTCAGGCTGTGGAGTCATGAGAGTAAAGTAAATAGTGTGCACCGTATACGTTGAAAAGTATCCTCTATAGTCAGTATCACTGATGGTGAGCAAGCCGGTCTGATATCCAGAGAGTTTATTCAACTTATGGCCATTATTACTGTTACTGAATTGATTTCATTGCTGGAAGCACTTTCATGTGGAGGACAAGTGTGGCCTTGCTTGGGATGATTGCTATTAATGCATTTATGGAGCTTCTGTTCTTCCACTTATGCCGCGACAAATTACCAATCTTTTGGTGTCTCAAAGTTGCTGGCAGCATGAGGTAATACACCATATCAATGTAGTCCTCTGTGTGGAAGTGCCCTGGGGGGATGTGTACCTTCTATGTAGGTGGTATGTATTTAATTTGAAATATACATAGGACTAGATTGGACGCAATTATTTAATTTTAGAAATCCCATATTTTCTTGTTGAACTGATTCTGTCGTGCAGGTTCCGCTGAGCATATCCCGAGGCTGTCCATCATGTATCCCTACTAAATGGGTGGATGAGGAAGTGATGCACACACACACACACATACAAAGTTTTGCCAGGGAAATGAGAGTTGTGGAACGGAACACTCGAGGATTCTAAGTTAATTTCATTTGAGACGGAAATGAGCAAGTGTCTCGACTCGAATGAAGTGACATGACTAATGAAATGAGCTGCTTCATCTGTAGTAGATAGTAGTCGTCTGCTAGTTTGTATACCACATTTCTACTTGTATTGGACCTATGCACATATATATGTATGTTTGTTTATATAGGTCCGTAGAAATAGTTTCTAAAGTGTATGCCGTCCGCAGCACTTATCTGAATGAGAATGTGACACTACGGCTTCAGTTCTCAATGCGTTGGAACTATGTACATATATCGGAAGGGTTGAGAGGAGTACAAGGGCCTGAAGACAAGTAGGAAATTATTTAGGAAGTTATTCAACCATAGTCCTTATTTCGGGTGTCTATATAATTAGTGCAAACCAAAGAGCAAATAGAAATTGAATTAATACTCAATTTCAGAGAGATGCATTTGTTTTGGACTAACAGGAAGAACTAGAGCAAGAGCTGTGTAGGTTTGCGTACTTGAGTAAATTATTATAGTATTCTTTTATGTGTAAACACGTGTCACTACTGTATAGGGGTAGCTTTCGTTATAGAGTGCAGACTCCACTATGTATGCATATAGGCTTCCAGAATTAATGGGTTGCTCACCTCCATAAGTGTCTTGTTCTTATTTGAGTCTTCTTCTCGTGATAACCATATTTACACGTCAGTTGGAAGTGTTGTGGCAGCGATGAAATCTGATTTCCATAGGAGGATTGAAATTTCAAGAAGAATGGGAAGGATGATTGAGATAGTGCATATAGAGATCACTGGATTCACGAGAGGTAACATTTGGGTGTACTTGAGCATCTATGTAAGTACTATTGTGCTTGTTCTAATACAAAAGGTAGTGTAGAACAGTACTGAACTGTACAATGTGGGTTGGATTGGCGTCCAAAGGTTGGGTGGTTGTGTTGTTGGAGAGTCGCATAAATTCAATTGTTCAAGAAGATGCAGGGTGAGGCTTTATGGAAATGCGATTCAATTACAGATAATGGGGACACCGTGCAACTTGGAATTTCCGATAGATTGTCAATTGCTCTACTATGGGACAAGTTCAGTTTTTAGTCTATGTTGTCCATCTATGTATAGATATGTATGGCTATATATGGGCTCTATACGTTTTATACAGGGTGATGAGCTTTGCAAGAAAAACATGGGACACTGCACAATGTCACTGGACCGGACAATGAGGAAGTAGTCGTGTCGTACAGAGATCGACCATAGACAGATTTACTACTATACGCGCATTACACACTCTGCTCAAGCTTTAAGTATATGACTGCCCGCAATAGATAGTACACCCACCTATAGGGAACTATGCATGTATATGTACATGCGTAATAATTGGTAAGCGCAGGTAATTGTGAATGGAGATAACGGGAGAGTATTCACAGTTGCGTGGCGTGCCATATGAAAACAAGGCATTGCGTTTCGCTTTTCCTAGAATTATCCTCCTCATGAATAGAGAGAGAGAGAGAGAGAGAGAATTGTAAAATTCTCAACAAAATCCTGATCCTTGTCAGATGGACCGTCCATTAAGTCCTATTGAATGTTTCAATTCCCGGCCGTCCTAGCATTTTGTTGTGTAGGCGTGCAAATACCCATTTGGAGGTACACCTGCAAAAAAGGTACCATTCCGGATCCTCGTACTTTTCCAGAACTCACAATTCGTTGTAAAGGGACAAGGACATGGACTTTATCCAGACGTTCCCTCTTTATCCAGATTGACAATTGTCCAGAGTTATTGAGATGGTGGTGTGAGTATTTGTGTGTTTGTTGTGATGATGCAGCTGAGTTGAGAGAGGGGATGTGTGGGCAGTGTGGATTGTGGATACTCAAAGTCAGAGCCCTGTGTTAGCCACACATTTGTACTCTGAAAGTAAAAGACGGCCACTGGAGACTAATACTTTTGGTGTGCTCTTTGTCATTGTCAGAGAAGCCAATGTTAAAACTAAAAGGAGCCGTGTGTGTCCATGATAGTATCTATTAATCACACAATTGCCCAGTATTTTGTAGCCCTCGAATTCAATTTGCATTGGCCGGTAGAAATGCATTGGTGGCTATATACATACCTATAAGTAGATACCTACATATAGATTGTAGCCTTAGAACCGTGTGAATATCTGGAATACATTTCACGTTCTCAGTAGATACATGTGTACAGTACAGTCAGAAATGTATCACACATGGTATCAATTGTGACTACAGACAAAACTTTCAATACTTATTGTCCTATTTTCAACGTGTGACTTTAATTCATCCGAGGAAATTTATGATTGCGCGGGTGTATTACGGGATTATTGCGGAGCTCATTCGGACCGTAATTGTCATCAGGGCTTGATCCCCCGACTTTTGAATAAAATTAAAGGCGGTGCGGAGGCGTTTAATGCGGGACAGATGTGGCGAGTCTGCCTAATCAACTACGGAACCTTCAATAGGAAATCATTTGGAACTTTCCGAAGGGAGACAGCCCCGTCACCATTACAATTGTAGAGTGCTTAGAAGCGAAGCCATTGAAGCCTTAATCAAAAAGTTGATCGCTTGCGGTGATACCCTATGACTCCTATGGTTCCCCAAAGTCATCTTAATTGTCTACCCACTCACGCTATACATATAAGGGTATTGTTTTTTTTTTTTTTTAAAAAAAGGGAATTTTGGTCCGCTGCTCAAATACTTACGAGGGATGAGACAATGCGAGGAGTAAGTTGTCGTTTGAGGCTGGAAATAACAATGAAGCTCTCAGCACACAGCTGTTTATTACTATTGCAAAAGCATCATTTATCTTAAAGTTGGATGCTTATTTTTGACATGATCGTGTTTGCACCAATGCTAACTGCTAGGTCTATTGCTCCTGCTATCTGCTCGCTCCAAGTAGCTACAAATAAGTCTCATGCCCACCCCAACTCTATATCCTTATGAATAAGTATATATGTAGATATGCATGTGCATATAATTACAGTAGATATAGATACATGTAGATAAAATATTTTAGCCTCTACATTACAAGTATGGATTGCTTTGCCACCACAATGTAGGACTGGAGTGTGGAGAAGGGCTCATTGTCATTGATGACTCGGAACCATTAGTCAAAAGTGGAAGTGGATGACAGCTCAACATAATGTAATAACATTCTTCCCAAAGAGTACAGCATTCTTTGCTTATTACATAGGGAATATTTTTAGCCCCAGCCAATTCATTTTGACAAGAGTTGCTTCTTCAGTACAATAGATCCGGTAATCTTGGCCCTACCCTACGTCGAGGACACTTGATTCTATATACTGTCATTAAATGGGACTTGATCATCTCCAAGTACTGTGTAGCTAATAATTATTCCATGAGATTTTAGTAGGTAATTTAATATCTTTGGCAAACATAGCTCCTCAAGCTATTTGTTTCATATGGGAAGATATAATGTACGTCCTATCAAACACACTTCCAGGAGGAGATGTATACACAGATATGTAGATATACAGAAGTAAAATTGTGTTTACATTTCCTCTACCTCGTACCTCCTATACTTATGTGAAATCCATTTGGCATCTCCTAATTGCAAGTTTTACGTCCCTTCTCTCCTCAATGCTCAATGATGATAAATGGTTTGGAATCAAATTTTGGTGTTGACTAATTTGATCGTGATGCTCATTCTAAAGGATGCTCACGCCAAAAAAGCTCCACGACAGAAAGGCTCAGACTTTTGAAAGTAATGTTGGAGTTGAAGGTACCACAAGTGACGGTGGAGTAGTTCCTCAGTCGTTTTAGCATGATCAGTTGATTAGGCAAGAAGAGTCAAGAGACAGTAAAAGCATTCATTGGAGTGTTATTACAAAGGGAATTTCTGAGGATTCCATGGCAATAATAATTACAGTAGATACATTGATATCTATAAAAGGTCCTGTGAATTACACAAATAGACAAACTTGTATATGAATATCAAGGGGGAAGGGGGCTGGAGGGGCGCAGCTGTAGTTGGCACAAGGGTAAAGGAATGATTGGAGTATTGATCTCATCCATTGAGTTATATCAAGTAATTGTGAAGGAAATGTGGAGATGGACTGAAATAATTGAGTGTGAGTAGATATCTATATGTCATATGTTCTTGTCCTTGATATTTTGGAGAAAATGAGAAAACTGGGAGAAGTTCCTCAGAGGGTTAGTACCTACATACTGTTGGAAAGTTCTCCTTAGCAAGGCCTTTGAATTTGAAGGTAGGCTGGGAGGTGGTGTAGTTTCAGCCAACAAGGCTTATTTATTTAAAATAAGTGAAAGAGAGAATCAATTTAATAAATAAATAAAATACAATAATAATTAAGGCCACAGGCCGTAAGAGAGAAAACTTCGAAGAAAGGAGGCGATGAACCAGGGTCTTTCCAACTTGAAGTTTGATCCACGAATGCTGAGTTCCCATTTTCTATCCTTCCACTCTCCATACACTCTCGTGATCTTCCTCACCAGCGCCAATCAGCGCTGGCCGCGCGACCAAACTTGTTAGTTGGGTCACGAGGGAAATGATTGTTCCCATAACAATCATTACATGACCCCCCTCTGGGGGTGGGGGGAGGTGGAATGCTAAAGTCTAGTAGACCGGTTCCATTGCAGAGTATGCAAGTATTGAGACATTTGGGACTGGGTGACCATACTTTACGATGACTTAGGAACGGATTCCCAAATCTTGGGGGGCGAGAAAATCGGGAACGTCTCTTAAAATTATTTCTGGAAGATAGCTTAGGGGTCAATGTTGAAGGATCAATAGTTAGACTCATAAGAGCGGGAATTTGATGATTAGGGGGCTGAAGCGTTGGTTTCTGTTTTACTGTAATTTCAGCCAGTTTTAAGTGTCCCTGTTGGGATTTAGCAGCGACGTCAGGGGTTTTAATTTCCATCTTGGACATAGCGTCAGTTATAGGATCAGGGGACGGTGATGGAGAATTGAGGATATTTGCTTCATCGTCGGAAGGAATTGGCGAGTAGATTGGTGATTCTAGATCCATTTCGAAACTGGGTAATTCCATCTGTTGTGAAGAACAAACATACAAATTATGCAATCCTATGTTGAAAAGGAGACGTTTAGGAGGTCGAGGCTTCCTAGAGCTTCTGCGGGGGGTTTGAGAATCAGGAATAGAATTAGGCGAGGAGTAAGGAATGGTGGGTGTCGTAAATAATTTTATCAACGAATCACTGAAATCAATTGATTCGGGCTTAAATTCAGTAGCTTCATTATTGGTAACCATTATTTTCGGTAAATTCACAGTACAATTAGATTTCATGGGAAAATGAATTTCGGAGTCGGAATCTGATGAGTTGTCCTCAATAGTTCCACCAAATCTGGGAACATATGATTTCATATTTCTGACATGAAAATTTTGAAATTTTGGTATATGTGGGTTAGCTGACAAATCACGGCAACAATAGGTCAGGGGATTTAACTGTTCCTCGATTTGAAAGGGACCCTTCCAAGAAGGTAGAAACTTGTCAACGCAACCTATTTTGCGGGATTTGTCTGCAACTAAGACCAGATCTCCTGGAGAAAAGATTACAGTGGGGCGGTTGCTATCAAATTTAAGTCTCTCTTTTTCTCTATGAGTATCAGTATTAGACCGCGCTTCATCACAAGCAAATTTCACTCTCTTCTGGACTTTGTCAGAATCTCCATCGTCAAGATTCAAATCAAGCGTGGGGTAAAGGTTGTCACACGGAAGTACAGGTTCACAACCGTAACGAAGAAAATAGGGTGAATGTCTGGAAATTGAATTTTGCGTGACATTATGTGCGTAAATGGAAGATTGCAACCAAGATTCCCACTCAGAGTGTTTCGTACTGAGAAACTTGCCCATGACTCTCTTAAGGGTGTCAATCTGTTTCTCAACAGCTCCATTCACATGTTGAGATTGGGGTGGAATCACATGGTGGTAAATCCGGAAATCTGAAATAAACTTTTTAAACGAAGAACATGTAAAGTATGAGCCTGGATCGGTTATTAACATATTGGGAACAGAATGTCTATAAATTACACTATCTAGAATTGCTTTGATTGAGTTGGTGCTGTTCTGCACTGGAAGCGGGACTGCTTCAGCGAAGCGTGTCAGATGGTCAACAACTAACAGCACATATTTATTTCCAAAAGCTGATTCTGGAAAAGGTCCTAAATAGTCAACAGCAATAGTTTGAAAGGGTTTCTCTGGAGATTTAAAGGGAATAGTTGGTCCGGAGACTAAAGTATTTCGGCGATTATATTTCTGGCATATTTCACACGATTTAATGTAGTTAAATACATCCTTACGCATTGAAGGCCAGAAATAACGAGATTTTATAGTGTGTAATGTTTTTAAGTTACCAAAATGTCCACCAACTGGATTATCGTGGACAGTTCGCAACAAAGATTCAACACATTCCTGTGGAATGCACAGCTTCCACAGTCTTTCATTTGGAACTACCACTGCTCGGTATAGTAATCCATTTATAACTGAAAATTCTGGGAACTTATCTGACAAAGGGGTTAGATTGGACCGAATAAATTTGTTCTTGTGAATTAAAATTGGGCCACAGAACAAATCATTTCTTTGCTTTACCATAAGGTCACTATCCGGAGGAGGGTCTTCTAATTTTAGGGTGAATAAGTAGGTCTCCGGAAATTCATCTTCAACAGCATTATTTACAGGGTTCCGGCTTAGAGCATCTACATGAGGGTGCAATTTTCCAGATTTATATCGAATTTGAAAATCGTATTCCTGAAGAGTCAATGCCCAACGTGCAAGTCGCCCTTGGGGTTCCTTACAAGTCATCATATAGCATAGAGAACAGTGATCAGTGAATACATCAAAATGTTTACCATAAAGATAGGGTCTAAAATGCTTAACAGCTTCAACTATAGCCAAACCTTCTAAATCTGTGGGAGAATAATTTTTCTGGGATTTACTGGTAGAACGAGAGAAGTAAGCAATGGGATGCTCTTCCCCGTCTATTATATGTGAGAGAGTTGCTCCAAATCCCACCTGGCTCGCATCTGTAGCCAACTTAACAGGAAGTTCGGGATCATAATGAGCAAGAACTGGGGCTTTCACTAGGCTACCCTTGAGGGAATTGAAAGCATCTTCACAACTGTCAGACCAGGTATACTTGACATCTTTTTTTGTCAAGTCATTCAATGGGGATGCAATTGTGCTGAATAGTGGTACATACCTACGATAAAAGGAACATAATGCTACGAAACCACGAAGTTTGGTAAGATTTGTGGGGCGAGGATACTTAACGATTGCTTCGATTTTTTCCGGATCAACTTCAATCCCACCTGGGGAGATAATGTGACCTAGGAACTTGACACGTGTCATTGCAAACTGACATTTGCTTGGTTTTAAGGTAAGTCCAGCATCTTCAATTTTCTGAAGAACAAGATTCAAACGATAATTATGTTCCTCAAAACTCTTACCATGAACTCCTAAATCATCTAAAAAGCAAACGGCAATTTCCCATTTAAGATTCCCAAGCAACTTGTCCATGAGCCTTTGAAACGTATGCGGAGCACCCGATAAACCGAAAGGCATTCTCTTGTAACAGAAATTTCCACACACAGTCGTAAATCCAGAGTACATCCGGGCTCTTTTGGACAGGGGTACCTGGTGAAAAGCTGATACAAGATCTAACAGAGTAATAAATTTAAAGCCAGATAATGCGTCAAAAATATCGTCGATCCTACTAAGGGGATGAGATTGTTTTTTGCTTTTTGCATTGAGAGCCCTATAATCAATTACTAGACGGAAGGACTTTTTGTCTCCCTTGCGAATCAGTATAGTGGGGGAAGACCAGGGGGAGTCGGACGATTCTATTATGTCTTGGTCTAACAAAGTTTTAAGCTGAGACTGAATTTCTTTCCTCTCTTCCGCAGACACACGATATGGTCGACATCGAATAGGGATCTCATCCGCAAGTTCAATGTCATGTTCAATTAAATTAGTAACTCCAAATTCCTCATTAGAGAAAGCAAAAGCACGTCTGTGTTTTGAAAGGAGTCTTTTCAAAATTACAATTTGCTCACTCGATAAATGATCACCAAATACTAATTGGTCAATGAATGGATCGACAGGTACATCAGAATAGTCCGGTCTTATAGTTGAGTACTCAGTTGGAACCGGGATAGAATTGTTCAAGGAGATGACCGGACCGTCTGGACTAACTCTTCCTACAATTTCTGAGTTAAAATCCACTATCCCCAATAACGTCTTTGACTTCAGTGAAACGTAGTCATCACTAGGATTACTAATTGTGAGACAAGAGATATTATTATTAAATGACAAGAGGGCAGCAGGCATAATTATATTATTTTTAAATTGAAGTTTCATAAATGGAAGAAACGTAGCGTCACCACTACAGGTTTCGCTGGAATATACTTCAACCTGAACTGTGCAATTGGGTTGAATTTCCACCGGATAGCAGTTTCTAATAAAACAATTTTCGGGACTAGCCTTAGGAAATGACAGCAAACGGTCAGAGAAATCAAGATTAGCTTTATGTTCTTCTAAAAAGTCTATTCCAATAATACAGTCATGTGAAGCGTTAGGTACAACTAAGAACTTCCAGCGAGCTGAGTAACCATTAATTTCAAATGTAAGTGGGATCTCCTGCGTAGCTATAAAAACTGGAGCAGTTTTTACCGCTAGACCCAACGAGACTGGTTTCTCCAGGGGTTCAACTAATTTCCTTACATCATCGGGTAATTTATTGAAGAGTTCTTGACTTATGACTGAGACCGCGGCACCAGTATCTATTAATGCTTGGTTCTCTGACGTGGCAATAATAATAGAAATGTATAAAAGCTTAGTATCAGTAGACAATTGTGTTGTATTAAGAGACTGGGAATTAAAATCAATAAAATTAGAGTTACTGGAGTTTAAAGGAAACTTAAGAGCCGGATCTGGAACGGATTTCGGGAAGTTAATATCCAGACATTTTATCGAAGATTTAACGTTATCATTTGGACTAGCCTGACCGTCCCGAACGGCCAGGCTTATTAGTTTTCCGAACGGGGAGTTGTTGAACGATTCGAAGTACTCGGCCTGGGGTTCTCGAAAGGATTTTCAAGCAACGACGGTATTTTACTACCTGAAGGCCTAAAGTTTTGAGCTGGAACGTTCTTTGGTTGAGACACTTGGTTATGCTGGTTATCTTGAAATCCCGTGTGGGAGTTGTTATTGTTGGTTTGGAAATGGTCCTGGAGCTTAAAGCATTTAAGCAACGAATGTCCATAACGGCCACAATACTGACACGTCTCTCTCGTCGTGTTCGGAATTGAATTGTGGAGAGGATTATACAATTCGGAGTGTGTCACCGACTCGGTTGGTTTACAAGGTTTGGGGATTGAGGCGAAAAGGTGAAAGTTGGGATCAGAGCAATGGAACAAAAATCGTTCCAAGAACTGTTCAACATTACTATCGTTGCTCAGTTGAGAACGAATTGTATGTGAAAGAGTTGGAGGAAGTCCCTTGAGAAGATAGTGGATCTTCTTTTCAGTTGTCATTTGGGGGTCAATTTTATAAAACAGGCTTTGCTTAGCCACAACATAATCCTTGGGAGTCTCTTTTCCGAAAAGAAAAACACGGGATTTATTAATTTCCTTCGCTTTCTTCTGAACGTCAACCTCAGGATACATTTCTTTCAACTCTTTAATGAATTGAGCGAATTTTGTTGGCGCATTCTCTGCCTTTAGGTCTTTCATAATCGCAGGTGAAGTGTAAACCCACCAATCTTTAGCTTGACCAGACAGAAGATGCGACATATTCCTTAAAAACCAACCTTCGTCGATTTTGTGGAAAAGGGAGACTTCGCTGAGCATGGCCAGCCATTCAAGGGAGGACGATTTTCCATCAAACTGGGGAATTTTGGATATTAAATCCGTATAAAATAACTGAGCCATAATTAAATATAATTAAGAGCTGAAATCGACAAATTAATTCTTCGCTTAGCTAATTGTGAGAGATACAGGCTTTTCCGAAACACCACCTTATAAAGAAATGAGTGATGAGGGATACGGTAAAGGAAAACGGAAAATTGGTAAAGTAATTGTATTACAATATTTATGGTTACTATGGAGATTCACGGGGAAAACTGATTTGGTTTTCTAAGAAACAAAATCGGTTTTTCCTTTAAAATAAACACCAAGATAATTACTTACGGGTGTCGAATTTTACAGAGCTGAAGCAGCTGGACCGGGGAAAACGGTGAGTAAAACCTGGGTTGAAAATGGGTGGGATGAAAGTTGAGTAATTGTACCCCGCACCTGTTGGAAAGTTCTCCTTAGCAAGGCCTTTGAATTTGAAGGTAGGCTGGGAGGTGGTGTAGTTTCAGCCAACAAGGCTTATTTATTTAAAATAAGTGAAAGAGAGAATCAATTTAATAAATAAATAAAATACAATAATAATTAAGGCCACAGGCCGTAAGAGAGAAAACTTCGAAGAAAGGAGGCGATGAACCAGGGTCTTTCCAACTTGAAGTTTGATCCACGAATGCTGAGTTCCCATTTTCTATCCTTCCACTCTCCATACACTCTCGTGATCTTCCTCACCAGCGCCAATCAGCGCTGGCCGCGCGACCAAACTTGTTAGTTGGGTCACGAGGGAAATGATTGTTCCCATAACAATCATTACAATACATACATATGTAATGTGTGCACACGTATGTACATACGTCTGTCCATAAAGCCCCAGTCTCCATACTCTTATTGTGTGTACTTTATATGTTGATACTAAAACTGAACTAACTGGCCATTCCCTCTATAGAGCTATTGTAATAGTGGTTGTTCTTCACGGCAGGACTCCACCATAAATTAACTTGAAAGGATCTAGTGTGTCTTCCAAGTGAATACAACTCCTGCTCCCTTTGCTCTGTCTCTAAACGAAATTGCTAGTTAGGGCTAATCTCATAAGAAAATACGCTTTCCTCCTGCACATTTCTCTTCTTGTTAGGATGGACCCCGTCCCACTGGTCCTAATGCTATCTGGTCACTTGTGCAATGTGCGGTGCTCTTTTTTAGTGTAACTAATCCAAAAACCAATAACCGTAAGAGGCACATTGCCATTTTTTTCGTATTCACAGTCCAATACTGTAAGATTGGACTAGGTCGGTTTCCTCTATTGCTCTGACCAAAAGGACATTCCCTGCTGACCCCGGCGCCAGAGCGTCAGTCGTTAAAATATACTTTAAAAAGTATTTGTCTTGTTATAGGTACATACAGTACAATATCTACGTATTATAAAAAGTTTTATATTTGGTTGGCAAACATTATATCCAGACTTGATAATGAAGAATAATTGTTTTACAATGTTGGAAGCGGTCAAGACATGTGAGGGGAGCGGGGATTGGAGGACAAACGAGGGGTATCTTTGTAACCACTATACAAAATACTATTCATGGAGAAGGAACTAATCATGAGCTATTGGATTTTCAAAGAGGATATTCGGAGTAACAAAGGAAATGAAATTTCCTTGATTGAGGCGGCCTCTCATTTACTACCTGAGTATGGAAGACAACGTGTCTGATAATTTTTCTAATGCGTTTCCCTTCTACAATATATATGTAGATACATATAGTGTTCGTATATGTACAGAGGTCGGTTTCCCTTCCTCAAAACTGATGTTTATCTCGACGGTCCGGTCCTGATGTTCCAGGGTTTACCTAAATGTGTGATGATGAGCTTTGCCTTGGAGATAATAAGGAAATATGTTCGTACATTTTGGGGTACTTGTACTTTTATCTGTCGTCTTTCCTCTCCTCCGTCCTCACTCCACACATTTTTATGAGTATAATATCTGGGGAGGATTTGAATGTACTCGGAGATACAGAACTACTTCAGAACTGTGTGTGTGCAAGTAATAAGCTACCATAAAGTTAATATGTTCTTCAAAGAGGAATGTATGTAGAGATATGTACATACGTAGGTACATATTTAACATCAACCGGAAAACTGTTTTCGTTGGAAATATTCTTGAAAATGTTTGAGTAAATTCAACATTTGATACTTTGGAGTTGTGAGATTTTTTTTGATGATGTTACCTTGCGGGAAGGAGTTTTCCTAAAATAACGTGGTTGTTATGTGGAAGTTGAGCTGCCCGTTAATGTCAATGAGTTTACTTTTGAAAGATAATGGGTCTTTAGTTTTTAGCTCTGGCTCCTTGGGTTAACGTACCCTTACGGGTGTATTATGGGTGATGGGGAAGATGGGCTCATAATTTTCTTGAGTTTTCTTTTACCTTTTTTATGGGCTCCGTTTTCTTACCTCTCTCTCTCTCTCTCACTCACTCTTTTCCTATTTCTCGAGTGTGAGTTCTTCACCTGGGCTTACGACTCAGACTTGTGAATTGTCTACCCGCTGACAGTGAGGGCGGACAAGCTTCTCCTTCCTATTCTGACTGAGGGGATGGACGGACTATAACTACTCTGGAAAAAGAGTAGTGAAGAGGATGAGGCGGAGGTTTTGAAATAGAAAAATGTTTCACATTCACAACTTTTCCAAAAAGGTAATGGTAATGGCATCATACTGCGGGTAGCGTACTAGACCAAGGGCTTACTTAGTCAGAGTGCGTGTGCTCTGGGGAAATGTATTAAATCTGTAGGTGTTGCTATATATCATATTCAGGAGCGGCCGTACATAATTCCCTATTATGTAGTTATTACCCTTCACATGTGAGTGTATGGGAAGTATAACAGAGTTTTTTTCACATATATGAAGAAACTTTGTCTTGTGATTTATTGTCAAGAAGACTTCCTATATATAATCGGAGTTACTGAACGAGGGTCAGCATTCACACTTAATATATCGTTTCCCCTTATCTTCACCTTTGAGCATCTACACTCTGTATAGCTCCAAGTATTGTTATAAGTATCTATATTAGCTCCTACTCATGAAATCACGTGAAGATGGTAGATGGTACTAAAGCCCTATAGTTATACATATCAGTATTTAACAATATGTACATATACTGAGGAAAAGTTATGTTTGTTATCTTCCGTGACTCGCTCACTTTTCCTATCGTTAGGTTTTTGTCTCTCTGCAGTTTCATTCTCGAGATTTTTTGAACAAGGAATTTTTCGCTCTTACTCTCTCTCTCTCTCTCTCTCTCTCTCTCTCTCTCTCTCTCTCCCTCTCTGACAGATACACTCGCTCAGCTCTTAACTTATATAAACATAAGCAAGAGTGGTTAAAAAAGACGCTTATCAAGACCAAGTATGTATTGGTTTGGTGGGGTTACGAACACCAGCAGGATTTTTCTCAAGGCATTTAAGATTATGTCCACACTATTTATTTTAAGGTAGGCAGCTAGGAGCTGATATGAAATGCTTTAGTAATGATACCAAGAGCCGCGGAAAATTCTACTACTCTTTTAACTACTACTAGGAGTCGATACAGTCTTTTAGTTACGTGCTCTACCCCGGCCCGCTCACATTTTGCCAGGTTCTCACAACATTTTTGGGTACAATCACATGTAAGGATCAGGGTCCTTTGGTTCGTGTCACCGGTTGAATTATCACCTCATATTTTTTTTGACGCATGAGAACTCCCTCCGTGACTCGTTGTCCTTATGGCGGTAGAGCGCCGGGGTTTGGGGGCAAAGGACACATTACAAATCCTTACTGTGGTTCTTGGTAGCCTGGATTTGTTTTTGTACATGAGAGGGCTGGAGCCGCTAGGGAAGAGATGCTGGGGAAGAGGACGATGAAATGTCTTCGACACTTGAGCCATGTTCCTCATGAAGATAGTGTCATGATGAATTTTTCTCAAAGCTTTTTGAAACAACGATGAACATACAATACAGTACATGGTAGATACAAATATTTCTCAGGCTGAGATAATACACTTTTTCTTACATAGGGGAAAGTCATATTAGAATGGTCCTTAGAAGGAAAGGAAGGGATGGGAAAATGGAAGAGTGGAAATATGAAGGAATGTATTCCTTCTATTTAGACAAGTTTGTTGATTCAAGTTTAACTGCCGAATATTCCTTCCATAGAGTTTGCTCCCATGGAAATACATACCAAACTCCCCTTTATCTCAAATGTAGATACATCCACGTGACTCATGGTAATATTCTCCAGCAAGTTTCTATATGCAAGTCTTATCAGTACTCTAGTATGTAAAGGAGATATAACTATTTAAATAGAAAATCCTACGGTATGAGATAGGATCTAGGAAATTGATGGAGAATTTTTTCCAGCAAGGACGTGGCAAAATTGATGGAAGAATCAGATCGAATACCTACACTATAACCGTAGGGGTAATTATGTACATATCTGCAAGCGTAATTTTCTACTAGAACCTAAATACACGTGGGTCTGAGATGTACGTAAGCTATGGAGCAGATTTGTACCTGATTAAATGCATATTATGCTTTCCTCAAAGAATACTTATTTGATCATTAAGCTGCATACATATAACAATAGCAGGAACGTACCAGGAAATCATGCAATCAGACCCACATGTATATCTACATACAATCATGCATTCTATGTATCTATGCATATTATGTAAATAGATGTAGTCAAGAGTCTCTTATCTACTGAATTAATCTTACTCTCTCTGTTAGTACCGGCATTGAGAGAAAGCATGTCATGCGTTTCATGCAGAGTTGTTTCCTTCAACAAAAATCCGCGATAAGGTTGTGAATTCCTATAAGAATACTTTTGTATTGTACGGAGTACGAGCACAGTACCACAGTAACGGGAACATTTCCCCATTGAGTCAAGGACGTCCATCATAATGCTCTTCCGTGAGCAGCCATGAACTTAACACTACTACATCGAATAATGTATACACAGTATACATTGTTACAGGATGTGCACATAAAAAATTCTAATACTGCATCTTACAGAGTGTAATGCGTACTAAAAATAAACGCTCTGTAAAATAAATTGTACAGATATGTATATAAGTATTCTGAACTAAAAGACGGGGAATTGTTTAGAGAAAATGAATAATTCCTGTAAATATTTTTTTTTATAATTACTCGATTCCAACAAGAAATTGGAGAGGGTGTGCCGTGACATTCCATAAGAGCGGAAATATTCGGGTCATTATAACTACAGGGTCAGTAGGATGATTCTCCAAGGACAGACAAGAGTATGATTTGATAATAGTAAGCCCCACTTCTCTCCCCGATCTCAAGAGTAGTTTTGAATTGTCGATGAATTAACACATCTATTACGTTGATGTTGGGTAAATCGTGAATCCCTCTCATTCCCAGCACTCTCAACCTATTTCCCGTTTGAATGGCGTAAGGAATTAATGACTGATTGCAGGTCTAACACCTTCACCCTGACCAAACAAGTCCGGATGAAAACTCAATGATAGAGTCATTTAAACGCCTGAAAATTACGTGTTAGCTGGGAATTATGAATATTTTAAGCATAAAAGAAAACCTTGTGCAAGAGTATTTTTTTTTAAATGTAGATACTAGCTAGGAGATGAATTCCTCTCGTGTCGCCCAATAATTATATTATTTTCATTTCAACACGAGATTGAATTGCATACTTGTTTTACATAATTTCTAACAACGTGAGAAAGTACCGTAGAAAAAAAATGCTGTTCACTGATTATACTTATGTGATATATCAAAATGAAAAAGAGGACTTTTTGAGAAGCAGAACCTTATGAGCTTTTGTATTAAAAATTTTTTTTAGACTACTCATATATTTATTGAGGGAGAGAACCGGAATTTAGAATTAGTATTTTAACACAGTAATAACTTCATCTTCAGACCGGTTCCCACTCCAGGTTTACAGTTGAAAGTTTTGCAATGCAATTATGTATTATTACCGTGAGAGGGAAAACAAACAAATTATTTTTCCAGGGAGGATACCACTAACAAACGGCTACTTGACATTAAATATGATGTGTGGGTCGGAGGTCAAATGGTAATCATCTTCGTGGCTGAATTGCATTGTAACGACGTGCACTTCTCCTGAGTTCCCGATAGTTTCAGTGTAAATGTTTTCTTTCAGGACAATCCCGTGTGAATTGAAAAACTCAGTGTGTGCTTACGGGGAGGAGGATTTGAAGATAGGCATTTATTTGTGACAATGCTCCTTCAAATTCTTGAGCTTAGTTCAATGTAAAGTGACTCTGATTGTACGGGTCATATACAAGTGTTTCTGTGTATACACACAAACGTACATAGATACTTTATCCTATAGGGCTTTCAATACATCCCAGGAATTAAGGGCGTGTGTTGAATTAAATTGGGTGAGGAAAAAAAATTCCAAATTGAAAATCTAGTTATATCTTTGGCGGTTCTTTTATAATGTGCAAATTGATTGCAGAACTTCCTCAGATAATTATTTATTGGGAGTGAACCTCATTTGTTCAACATTGTCAATAATTTAGAGAATGTCTCGGAACAAAAAAAAAATTTGTTTTTTCATTGAGCCTATATCATTCTCCTCTGATACTTTTCAGGTTTGATTCCTACAATGTACTATTACAATATATCTACTTGAAATTTTTAAGTAGGTATCCTTCGACAAGTTAGGGATGGATTTATGTTCCTATTTGAAATTCTAACTATGAGGTTGACGTAAGACTATTAGTTATTTACAGCCAGTCTTGACAGACATTTTGTGTCGGAGGGCTTCCAATGAGTCTTGAATATGCATTCCGTCGGTGTTCTACACGAGCTTGACATGTTTTGTGTGCACATGTCCGCAGCCCTTCCAGCGTGGTGTGGTAAACTTTACATGATGGATGCGAATAATTTTATTGTTTCCAATTATTTTCCCCTCCAGCCCATGACTTATAAATTTGAGCAAAAAATGCAAATACATGATTGCCATGGAGTTAAAAAGTAGTATTATTTTTTGTATTCAATACACTGGTGTCCCCAGGTCTGGGAGCCCAGTACAAGTTTTCAAGTTTGTGAGAAAGCCCTGTTTGAGTTGAAGAAAAAATCCGTGAAAAACTTTTGATTTGTTGGCTTTGGCAACCACAAGTTCTAGGAAGAGCAAAATCATGGGTTGAAATATCACCAAATCTTTTGTGGTTGTTCCAACTGAAATCCATCAAATTCTACTGCAGACTTGCTGTGTAGGAAGCTGTGTATATAGATGTACAGTAGTAATAATAATAGAATTTTCTTTCCAGGGATTTCATTCAAGCGGGAGTTTTATAATGCCGAGAGAGAGAGGCAGACAGAGGCAGAGAGAGAGAGAGAGAGAGAAAAAAAAAACTTAAATATATGCATACATTTGTGTGTAAGAGCAGAAGTAACTGGTTGACGAAATTTCATGCTCACACAGAGGAGGTCAAAATAAATCATGAGAATTTTTGTTTTTTCTCCCACACTACTTGCTCACACTTAGACATGTTGTGGTCTCAGGATGGAAGTGAGAAAATGTTATTTTATGAAATGCTCATTTTAAAATGTGTTTAAGTGAATTATTAGGAGCTAAACATGAATTTTTATTTTTGTTTTATGTTAAAACTCTACACTCCAAGGTGTAAGGCTACCTACATGTATATAGGCACTGGCTCCCCTGAGGACCATCCAATGCTAATGTTTCCGTTGTTGTTTTTTATTGACTCTAAAAGCAAAACCTGCTGCAGGTTTTTTTATTATTTTAAAACATAGTAAGTGCAATAATAATACTCATCGTTATGTAATGATGTTTTATTTGTTACTTTGTACTATTAACTTGGACGGGAAAACAAGAAAGACAAGATCACAATTTAGAAAACTCCTCACGGAGAGGAGTTCTATAAGTAGTTACTTCAAGGCGCCTCATATTTTTATATGTTACGCTTTGCCGGAGATTTGAAGATGAGATTCTGGGGGTTCCACTATATACCTCTCTCTCTCTCTCTCTCTCTCTCTCTCTCTCTCTCTCTCTCTCTCCCAGTCTATGTATCTCTCCCTCTCTTACATAATTAATAAATTCATGGTCCGTTGCACAGGAATTATTTCTAAGGCCGGATCTGCTCCACATACAAAGTCCGACATTTTCCCTCGAACCTGCCTAAAAGGAAATGAGCACACTCAAATGAATATAAAAATAGATCCTGAAAGGCTCTTCGGGGCTCAACTGGAATGACACAGTTGATTTTCTAATATTATTCACAAAGTTGTGAAGGTTTAAAAATATTGAAGGAGGAGGGTCTCATCTAGTAGATACTCTGGAGTGGAATTATTGTGAAGTAGAGTGCTTCCCCCCATGACATCTCCCAGAGGTTTTGTATTGGAAAGTGACTCTTCACTCTGACTGGAAAATGTCTTCATTTCGAACAGACATTGGGGTATTGTTCGCCCTTGTGTTGTGTATATGGTAAAGTTTACAATGCGGGCAAGTATGTACATACATTACAAATTCCAAGTTTGAAAAACCAAAAAGGTAAGCAATTCCAAATTTTTCGAATGGCTTTCATAACCTAGAAATGGCAAGAGGAATTTGTGGTTGTGGTTAAATGCACTGTGGTCGTCTCTTCCTTTCATGAGCGTAATTTTTAAGAGTAAAAAATTGGATGGGGTTGTTGCTGCTGGGGATACCATTACTGTGCATACAAATATGTTACACCTCCAGTAATTCTAAACTGAATGTGAGTTCACTTTTAGCGCCATTGAAAGTTATCTGGAAATCTTTTGAATAATTGCATTGTGAAGGTTGACTCCAAGTGACAGAACTTGTCGAGGATCTATGCTTCCATACTGTTCTCAATGCAGGCTTTTTACAAGGCTCCTGGAGATTGTATGTATGCCTCATCCTCTGACATACGCCCATATGTGCATATGACCCTCTGAGTTATGTATCTTTATGTCATGTAAATCCCGAGGATATGATTTTTGAAGTGTACAAATCCAATCCCTACAAACACAAGTATACTTCCAGCATTTACTGCAGCATGTATCTGCACATCCACATATGTAATTATATAATTATACATGTGTATGTATATGTTTAGAGAAAGAATTGTAGGTATATTTAACTCTAGGTAACCAGGAATAGTTTTAGAGGGCTGGAGGAAAATCAGAGGAGGAAAGAAGAGGAGGCAGGGGAAATTTTGTGACTGTAATTTGTGTGCCAGTCAGTTCACACTTGGGGTGCCTTTGATGGGTTATTATGCTCCTCCATCACGGAGAAATATTTGCCAGGGTAGGTCACCTCTGACCTCCGCTGAGCCATTGTTTCCTTTATCTTAGAAAGAGTTAGGGGAACCCTCAGCTTTTGCCATTGGTCTATGACTCTTGAGCGGAGCTCTCTACATTCTCGGGAATTTCTCAACTCATTTGTCTCCTTGTGTATAAGATTCGGGTTCAAAGTTACGTAACTTCCCGCAGAAATATTTTTGAGAAACCAAAACAAATAGTAAATGATTTTTTGAGGTTTGGGAGATGATCGGAGGAGCTAAGGGAGGTTGCCAGTGCGTGAGTGTGTACAGTAAAGTTGGGAATTAATGCTTGCCAGCAATAAATCCTGGATAATGTCATGTTGAAGATTTCATTTTATGCAAACAATACATATCTACACGGGAAGTGTACATGTGTTTACGTGGTCCTCATCTTCACGTGTGCTGCTTACACAACGTGCACGAGAGAGTTGTTACAATTATTTGGACTTGGACTTCTCCTCATATCATCCTGCCTTCCCTGACAGCATTTGCTGAGTGATGGATGAATGCATTTTTGTAAACTTGTGAGCTGCATAAAATGTGAAACTGTCTGCAGCATGCATACACAATCTTTTGCTCGTTAAATCTTCTGTATGAGTGTGTGTGTGTGTGTGTGTGTGTGTGTGTGTGTGTGTGTGTGTGTGTGTAGTCCCAGGCCGGAGAAGTAGTTGTAATGAGTTTGTAAAGCAGGTTTTTAATACTAGCTAGCAGTTTAGCTTCTTCTTCTCTTGCAATAAGTTCCCTGGGACTACTACTATACGGGAAGGAAGGAAAGGGCGAAACCGTGAATGGTTTCAGGCTGGGGGTTTGTAATTTTTGTCAGTGTATATCCATGTACCTCACATTCTGTATAATTACATATGTATCTTTGAAAATGAAAGAAGAGGAACATTATGATGTTGCGTTTGTGATTCTGATTGAAAATATTTATGCGCACACTATCAGCTCATCAGAATATGGGAATGAGTGTGGCACACATGCTGAATGCACGCTTTTTTCCCCTTCCAACTCCTATCTCCTCATGGAGGTTCAGACTTATAAGGGAGTCTGTAAAGTGTACATAAGTACGATTGCCTTGAGAGTCCGCGTGTGTGTTTGTGTGTGCGTACAAATAACTCGGGAAGTCTCAAGCATATGGCACGTGTTCTCATCACACGAACATTGTCGGTTCCATAAAAATATTGTAAAAAGAGCAAAAGAAATTCATGTCCTATTTTAGAAGAGGACTCTCACTCACTCTCTCTCTCTCTCTCTCTCTCTCTCTAGAGCTTCTGCATACAATAATCCTCCTCCTAGTTTTAGTACACTATAGTGTGTATAGACAACTCTGGCAGCATATATGGATACACTCAGGACTCAAGTCTGTTTTGACGTTCACATGAAATATTACCATAACGGTGATTCCGAGCAAATAAGACTGAACACTCACCGGCACTGATTCCTCCCTTGAAGAAGGTGTAGAAAGTTTACTCTCCTTATAATTACGCACTCGCTGGGCAGAGAGGAGGGAGAGGGAGCAAATAGCGAAATTCCTATAAAGTAGGGAGGCTTTCCGGTGCTAATCTTGCCCTGGTGTCAAGTGCAACATTTTAAATAGCTGATGTGCTCAATTCCAAACGCTCATGGCATGTTTACAGAATGAATTTTAGACATACAAGGAATTCTTGGAACAAACTTGTTTGAAAACCTGGCAAATATTTAATTCTGTTTACTTTTAAAGTGTGACCAAAAAAGTGCTTGTCATGAGATATGTACACGGAGGGCTGCTACAAATATTTGCCGAGAATTTTTCTAATTGTAAGCAGGCCGACACCGACACCACCACCGATGAATCATATCGTTTTGCAACTTGGGATAGATATGAATATAGTATTTGCTATAAGTATCAAACAATGTTTCATAATCCCTTGACATCACGTCCGCAGCTCGTGTCAACCAGTTGTTTAAACTATATAGCTATAATTATTTTTTTAATATGCCGTGAGATTTCACTTCAATTATTTTTGTATCTCCATTAAAGTAAGGATTTATCTATGAATTTTCAGTTTTGCAGTTTCCGTTTGAGACATGGTAGCTTTAGACTTGACATTGAATTCAATTACCTTAAAAAGCTGTTCAGAGTTCCTGTAAAGGGAAAGGAAAAGTTTTTAGGAACAAGTTATTGGGAAAATGTGGGCACACCGATGTAGGAATTTTTAAAGGCACATGTGGACATATGTATGTATGGACGGGAGTGTACAGTTGTAATAAGGTTGGAGTCTTGTAGGTGCAGGGCGGCGGCGGGCGACAGAGGAATTTGTTGTTGTTATCCAGCTATTAGTTTGATGACAGCTATAAAGGGAAACTGAGATTATATTCGTGACTTCAATAATGGGGACTGGAGCTTTGTGCTAATGTCGAAACGTAACTCTCGTTTGAGGGCTTAGACCTTGACAGGTTTGATGTTTCACGTGTGCTTAGCCTCACTCTTGGCTACTTCCATGGAAAAAGCTGGACCAGGGCCCGACCCATGTCCGTGTAGGAGGGTTGCATATGTAGGGGCCCTGGCTCTCATTTTGAAAGGGCTGTCAAATTATTGTTTTGTCAAGTCACTCATAACAGCACAGAACTTCCAAGGGAATCGAACTGGACTATCAAATAATAAAAGTAGGGAGGGTGGAGGACCTGGGCAAAAAAACAAAATGTTGAAACATTGTGAAATACCGACCGCGCTGATTTATTGTTTTTTATTACGAGCGGCTTTTCCAGGGGTCGGAGGTCAAGCTTTTGAATTGAAAATCAGGGATTGTTTTAAACAAAGTCCAAGCAAAGAAGAAAAACTAGATTCGCTTTGACTCTGTATGTATGTATGTATATAATGTACAAGGAATTTTTTTGTGAAATCAGTTTTTTCTAATCGGACTCTTCGTGATAACAATTTGTGAATAATTGAACAGTTGCTCAGCGGCTTTGCGCCACCATATAAAATATGACTTGTATTGATTACATATTTCGACAAGCTGTTGATGCTATTGCCATGATGCTGTTGGGAAGTCAGGGGATATTCGTAACTCATTACCCAGGAATGAGTAACGAGATCATATAGGGAAGGGACGAGAGGTGAGAATATAACAATGAGTTGAGATGTTAAAATGTATCGGATGGAATTGTAAATTGATTATCTAATTATGCATGCGGGTTTAGAACCGCTTTAGTATTGTAAAACACTCTCCTGATGCTGTTCTACAAAGACAGAATCACTTAAAAGAAAAGACCGGAGTATGCTAATGGATTGTTGTGTTCTGATGTTTGCACGTCATTTATGTTTTGGCCATGGGCTTGGGTTTGGCTGGAAATTCTTTTTTTTTTTTTTGGGCTTTGCATTTTTTAGTAGCACAGACTCACACCACACCACAAACACATCAATGTGAGCACATGCATGTACATCATTATGTGTATCTAAACAAAATAGCATGTGCATGTGCATAGTAGGCACTCCAGCAGTCAGCGTCACATCAGGTCATCTGAACAAGTGGAGTTGTCTTCCTCCTCTTAAGCCTTTGATACCTTTGCCTCATATATCTACTAGAAGCACACCCATACTGGCAGTCGTATGTCTGTATAGTATTCTATGTTCTGATAGGGAATTCTAATTTGAATGAGTCCCAATGCTTAAAGTCATTACTCTTCCCGGATGAATTACTGAGGAGCATAAGCATACTAGTTAGTATGTACTGTGGGATCTGAAGCAGGGGTGCAAGTTGCATTGATAAATCAGTCTTGGAAATCCAAATGTCTAAATCAATGGATTTGAGTGGAGTCCATAGTAATAAGAGTAGTCAATGGGTCTCACAATTAATGCATTATTAGAGTATAAGTTGCAAGGACTTTGAAGGAGCTTGAGTATAGATTTGTAAGATTATAGTTATACATACATCCATACGTATCTACATATACAGTGTCATTATAGAGTATCCCGGAGATCGAGCAGTGAGTTGTTTTTGCTTGTGAGTTGTCATTTTAATCAGTAGGACGTGCCCATGCGGGTTCATAGACTTACCACCAAAAGGATGAGATGCTGGTAAATAGACATTGTTGTAATTGTTTAGGGTTAGGTCTGGACATGAGAGATGTGGTTCGGCCGGACATGTGTCAGCTCCTCTGACTGACTCTGCAACTAATAAATGTCACTCGGTGAAATCTTACTTTTCAACTTGCCGAGTTCTCCACAGACGAGTTGTGAAACTGAGACTGCCTAACGGACTCTGTCTTCCCCTTCATCTCTTTATTACATTATAAAAAAATTAATGGTTTATATTATCCATTATTCCTACAAATTGTGACTACGCTCGCACATGTATGTATGTAGGATGCTTGAAACCAATTTCCCTAACAGCTTGGGACGAAGCCCTTCGCTACCTTTTTTTTGTCGCTTGTTTCTAGTATCTATCAAAAAGCTGGAAATTTTTCATACCTCCGGGACATATTAATTTCTTTACCGAGTAAGAGCCACTTCCACTGACTTGAACCTGATATCGTCCCGTGAATGAGCACTTGCGTGTTTGTGTGTACTCCTGTCACTTTTGATTAAGATTTAAAAAGTTGAACGTAATAAGTCAATTTTTATGAAACTGTCACAAAATACTACACAATGTATCTGTACAATCTATTGATAAGAAGAACTAGATACTGACTGATATGTGGGCTTCACAAGCGAATGGGTCATTAGTAGTCATTTAATGGGGAGCTGTCGAAACAGTAAAAAATATCACCTTCGAAAGCCCTGGGAAAGCTTAGGGTTAATGAGCGTTTATGGGTTTCTGCTCCGCTCCAGGTCATGAGACTCAAGGATTATTATGCGTGAATCATTTCACCTAAAAACTACTAAATCTTATGAGTGGCAATCATCAATGTATCATGGGTTGATACGGTGACCAGGCGGTGTTTTGCCCATTAAACTGGATGATTACTTGTTGAGGCCACACTTTCGGGTCGGCGTAGTCAGATGGTCTGTTGTAAGGATTTTGGAAGTCAAGTATGTATGTACACTTTCACATCTATGTCCATAACTCTGGTTCATTTCGTAAGTGTCATTAGCTAATGCTTAATTTAGCTCAAAGAGGACCGCAATAAACCTTAGTTTTAATTTGTGAGGAGTAACTGTAGTTGGAAAGTCTGGGAATTGGATTAAAATTACACGGGGAAAGTAGCCAGAGAGAGAGAGAGAGAGAGTGCATGTGTATTTTCCTCCGTATGGTAATTCATAATTACATTTATCTATGCATTTGCATGCAGAGAGATGAGGAAAGTATGATTAAAGTCTTAGTCCAGGTGGAAGTGGAGTGGGTTCCCAAAACGTGTCGTTACAAGTTAACACAGTACTACAAGAGGATGATTATGAAATGGGGTCAGTTGTGGCCCTCTTTCACCCTTCAGATACTATACTTCCAAAGCACCGATCATTTCGGTTAATGAACTGACATAGTATTTAGTTCTCATCAGGCTTGCTAATAAGATTTTAATGGTACCTCCACGTTTGTATAATTATACATGGAAGCCCAAGCCTTTTCAACCCTATATGCACAAGTAATTTATATTCCAGGGATCTAGTACTTCCATTTTGAAATAGTTAAAATGTTTTTTATTAGGACAAGTGTTTTACTATTTTATAGAGATGCAATGCACATACCTGATGAAAATATAAATAGGCTGCCTGTGGTCTCTTGAACAGGACCTATCTGTAGTTTAAATATTTACACTGTGGAAGTAGATAGATATGTATTTAGCTCAAAAAAATAGGGAAGTTGTGGTTTCTTGCAACTGCACATTTCTACCATATACCTACTCCAAATTACATGTAGATATGCATTTGCTGTTGAGAGTTGTGAGTGTGTTTTGTACAGTGCCATGAGGTCAACCAGGGGATGAATGGCTGTCATGAAATAATATCCTATTCTCCTATCCCTCTCGAAAGGTTGGTTTATTGTCTGGGAACAGTTTGGTTTTTGAAATTGCATATGGTGCAAGATAAATTGCATATGCAAATTCTTAAAGTATAAATCACTATAAGGATGTATCAAAATGTAAAAAAAAAATTGTAACAAAGTGTTGACTCTGTTATGCTCAAGCAGTAATGATGGGTTCCATCCAAGTGACTCCACTCCTCATGACATATTGGTAATCGAATGGAATTATTATTATGGCCCTTATAAATTCGAGCTGTCTGATTGACAGTCCAAGCCAGCTCGAATAGACTATGTATCTACTTATGTACGTGTGAGTTTTTTAATGCCCCAATGAGTTTATATACCCTGGATATATGGCTTGACAGTTCCTCGGAGCCATGTCATGATTAAATGTTTTCAGGTACTTGAACGCTTTATGATATAGATTTCAGTCAGCTATGAAACTTTGCCTACATTTTATTTATTTTATTTATTTTTTTTTGCAAAAAAAAAAGAAAATATAAAAATTTGCACTAAATGCAAATATGCCGTGTGTGCCAGTAGTGAATCCACCCTTGGGATACTTAAAGTAAATGGAGCCTTCCGTAATAGTAAACGGTCCGTAAGCTAATCACAAGTTAATATGGAAATTGCACTCAGGAAACAAATCCTCGCCCTATTTTTTCCATGTCATTTGCGAAGCGTCGGAGTATTACTTCCCGAAAGTGATACAACCCAGCTCGGTCATGCCATAATTACTTATGTACGCGTACATGGGTCGGACTCAAATGAATGGCAGGGAATATAAGTAGGGAATATAGGGAAGGAACAGAGTGGAAGCCTCTCAAATGCCCCACTGCATCTCTCTGTATTTTTCGACAACATGGAGAAACCTGAATATGACAGATGTAATGCTATGTTAGCTCAAGTGGGCTAGTTTTTTTATGTTTATGATGAGTTGCAGCAGCTTGTTCGGAATTATTGCATTTTTTGCATTAAAATGCACATGATGACAATGTAATAGGCCCCGCTGGAGTATGCTCTTTAGAGTTGTGACCAGAGAACAGGAGGCGAGAATACCCATGGAAACTATAAAACTCAGGGACTTTCTGCGGTCGATTAAGTTTGATTGACAAGGTGACACCATCCCAGTCCTACATACTTTGATGTGTGTCTTATGCAATTTGGTTTCCATAAGAGCCCCTACCAAAAATATGAAAGAATATTATCACACACACAAAAAAAACTTGTAGTAGGTATCTGTGTATCTACATGAGCACGGTCATACAGAGAAAAGGTCTTGCCTATAGCATGTAAAATGCTAATGCAGATCCTACCCAGACGCTTTATTATTACTGCCATATTTTTTGTACTTGTTATTTTTGCAAATTACTCTCAATTCCCTACCCTTAGATAGAAGTTTGGGCTGTATCTTCTACTATGTAAATATATTTACTTGGAGGGAGAAAACCAAATTATTTAAAGGTTAATCTTCCTCTTTTAAGTAGGTAGTCACTGCCCATTGGAGAGGGAGTGGTAGTAATTTACTTTCAGTTACGATTTGATGACATGACATGATGACACTCGGTGTATGTAGTTACTCCGCAGACAGTGTGTGTATATGAACACACACACACACACACACACACACACTCCTATTATTTATAATAAGGTAACCATAAGGTCACACCGTTTTAGGGATTGCATCAGAGAGCACGTCAACTTGTTTTTGTTTTCTGAATGAGCAAATTGCTAACTTTATGGCAGTGTTTATTAATCTTGTAAAAGATTATCAACTTGCAACGTACATATAATTTACAAGTTGTACTGCACGGCCTGAGCACTTACTTCTCTAATCTCTGAGACGAGCATGATTACGATGTATGTACATATATAGGTCCTCAAGAAATAGTACATATGTCATCTCCGTATGAGCCCAAGAGTATACTGTATAGGTATGCATAACAAAAGGATTTCATCCCTTCACAGAAGCTTGTTCTCATTTATTCATCATTTTTCATCTGTCGTGTTTCCAAGATTTTTATGACATTTCTGACTTTTTCCTTGTCAAAATCATACATAGTGGAAGTGGATTGTATCAGTATTATTTCTTCCCTTGCTTCAGACCCTGTTGTTATTTTTCACAATATCTTGCAATATAGTTTGTCTGGGTAGTTTACGAGATCTTCGTGTGAGAAATTTTACGAATATTGTTAGCAAGTCCTGTTACTTCGGTCCTGGAATCGTAGGAGAGTATCTACAACTTTGGGCTTAAGTTACAAGGCCGAGATGTGAGCATGAAGACGGAAGATGAGGGGAACAGTAGATATGTATCTATCTATGTGTGTATGTATCTATATCTACATTGTACATGTGAAAGCGTTCCTTGCAAATTACGACGAGCAAGAAGTGACAAAACTTTATTTTTAACGACCGTGTTTTTTTATGTCGTAAATGCTGAATCCCAGCCTAATTGGTGTCCTTTGTTGTGTATAATCTCTAGAGTCAGAGAGTTTCATCACATTCAAAAGACGCTCAATTTTCCATATAACAACAATAAGTACAGCTTATTTTCTAAGATGTGACTCTACCTTCATAATTCCAATTTCCAACACGTATGGAGTCATAATTCGTGACCAGAGAAAAGGACTCATAACTTCCTGGATGTACATATAGTCTGAGGTGAAATAATTTTTGCACAGGGTTTTGAGTAACCGTAGGTAAATTCTATTGGGGGCTCCTGGACCCAAAATTCTATTACAATGGATGATTTCATGCAAATGACAAACAACTTACTTAATATATACCTCACTCGGGGAAGTACCGTTTAATTACTTGTTAAAGTTGAACTATTTATCATAAAATGGGCTGTTGATGTCATGCTTAAATAATGAATCATACTCTCTTCGATTGTAGCCCTCACTTAGATTTTTCCCATCTGTGGCTGGACGTGCCAAATCCTTGATGAACTCACTAACGACTCTGAGCCTCCCAGTACTTATACGGAGATTTACATTTTTTCTTCGTTGGGTGTTCTCTGGTCCGGTCATCTCTCCTCGTTGTTGGTTGCAAATTAATTGCTGAAAGGAAACAACACTCTGTCGAGCTCTGAACTCATCACCGACTCTTTGTCAGGGTTTGCATGGGCTGGGGAGAGATACGAGGACAGCAGAGAGTTGTGTATACTGTGTAGTGGTGCTGGGTGCTATTACAATAATAAGTGTCTTAATTGTTCCTGGGTCTCTCAAATCCATGCAAAATTCAAGTAGTCATTGCCAGGGATTACGCATGATTGTTACGAAGAACGGACGTGCTTTAAATTGCTAATTATTTGGGAAGAATCGCAACCTTATCAATTCCACTACATATTTATGTCGTTAGCTGTCCCCTCTTGACTAATAGGTCTTGGTGGATGGGACGGATGCAAATGTTATCTGTCACAAGGAGGACACTATTATTGAATGATTTCTTATGCTAATTGATACTCTATAGTATTTACAATGAAATTTATGGCGAATTCGTCCCCTGCTTGTCATCTATTTTTCACAATTGTCGCTTGTCATTGGCAAAACGTGCCAACAGTTTTAACAAGCCTTCATGACATACATACATACATAAATAGTGGCTCTGACAATCTGGGAGCCCCTCTCACTGTACTGTATCATATCCTCGTAAATAACAATTAATGTGTGGTATATGGCTGAGTATAATGACTACAGATACAATCACTATAAACTGAGTACTCCGCATACCTATGTATAGTGTCTTGGCCAACTCTCTACCTGATTAATATTAGATACTTCACTTGCTGTATCTACTTTATTTTAGAAATGCCATCATGTGGGAAGAATGTCACTGCAATGGGTTATTCTCTATGGCATGGGAGATTATTTGCTCCCATGCATAATATGAAACTTACTATAATTATATTTGAATGTTAAGTGTGTATGTGTGTGTGTGTCTTATAATAATTATAAAATGATTTCAAGGATTGTCAACCCATATACTATTCTCTATGTGGAGATTTGTCTCCGTGGATAATTGTCAAAATAGAGTGCTAGGGAACAATGGTAAATGATCGATGATACAGTTCTGGTTGTTTCATTAATGACGTGATGATCTCGACTGCTGAGGGTACAGTTCTTGATAATTTGACTGTCTGTTAAATTCCAGAATAGGAGTAAGTGAGGTCTCTTCCGGGTTCCAATGTGTACTTTAACCTGATGGATATGACGCGATTTAAATTCTAAACAGGATTTAGGCTTGTGGGTGCGTGTGCTGGAAATGTGTATGATCAGTGTATACAAATTAGCTGAGGCTCGATCTCTACATAAATAGAACCCGGAGTGTAATAGGTTATATAATCCGTACATGCACAATAAAGGCAAGCTACAAAATGTGGAGACTGGAGATGTTAATAGAAGGCTGCGTGCAAATGTGAAATGTAAATAAGAATGCGTAAGAAAACATTACGCACATTCCAGTGAGCATCCATAGATCTTTCGCTCCCGATATGAAAAAAAATTCCTCTTATTTTTTTTCAATCTCTGTACATTCTGCACACATCCACACACACACACGCACATACACACACACACACGCACATACACACACACATAATTACTATAAGAAGGATACGTAAATATACAGAGATGGGAGATGTGCAATAATTTAGTTGTGTGAAGGTAACTTATTATGATTCGCTTGTTCTTGCTGGATGAGGCAAGACCAATGTATTTGGAAGACTCTCTGTCTCTCTGAGGGTGTGTACACAGACACATTATAGTGAGATGGGCTGCTATTCCATAATTTCCACAAGAGGAAACCCTTTAATTGAATTGATGATGGAAAGAAATGTAAGGTCTTGGTTTTGCAACCAAACGACGAGTTCATTAAGGAGATATGTACATGGACCGTTAGGGGAACGACTCTCATGGTAGGAATCAGGGCTGTTGCCGAGAGAGTAAATAAACAAGCCGCTAATTTTTTTACGCTCTTCTGAAAAGATTTGCATCTCTAAGGCGAAGAGTGGCTCCTTTGCATCTTCCCTTCCTACTTATAAACTTGCTCCGGATAGCGTTCCAGCATCTGCAAAAATCTTAAGCGGAATGGTTGCACTTCCTTGAAGTATAATAGGCACAAGAATGAGTCTGTCCGTGCATGGGGCTTCCATACATTATTACATATATATATATACATAATTATGTACGTATGTAGGAATTGTATACAAATATTGCAGACTACATAGTAAATTGTGTGTACATGGCTTACGCGTGTGCAACAACCTTTACTAGCAAAAGATAGGTATCCAGACGAGAGACATCGAGGGTAACATAGAACATAGGCATACGCACTTGACACTTGGGATGAGAATTTTTATTTTTAAAAGTGTTTGCGGAACGAAAGGAGACGTGAGGGAAAAGTTTGGCTCCATGTGGATCCATGAAAAATCCGGGAGATTTTTTTCCACAATTAGCTTTTGCAGTGTGTTAAATAGTAACTATTCACTTACATAGCGTCATTGCATATGGATAGAGATATATGAGGATATATCTAAATATATACATTCCGATTCGGAAGTTCCATGCTGTGATGCTGTGTCTTGACTTGTTGAACTCTTTGGACTTGAAAAAAAAAATTGGTTAGTTTTTTTCTCACGTGGCGAAACTGAAACTTACCTTAAATTTATGTGGACTCATAAACAAAGGCACGTGGAGGCTATTATTATTCCTCCAGCCAATATGGTTGCTGCTGCTCTCAGACTTTTCCCTTTTATACCTACCACTTAAATAGTTACCACTACTGGCTCTTGTTGAGAAGTCTAGGATGGAGACAGAGAGAGAGAGAGAGAGAGAGAGAGTGAGAGAGAGACGACACGCTTGTTAAAACATTGCAGTACACGATCTCCCAGTAACCACATTGACGGGGAGTACAAACTGTCATTTATTATCCGAATTTGCATTTTGAGCCAGGTGGAACACCACAACCATGGGCTCCATCAATGTTAACATATTTGACGATTACAAGGTATTTGTCTTGAGGACAAACGAGCTGTTCATCTTGAATTTAAATTTGGATTCATTATAAACTCTTATTTTTTTTGGAGATTAATTCCCATACCATTTTTGTCCAAGGAGGCTTCTTCCCTCCTCCATTAGTTATCACTTGCTTCCTTTCCCCCCCCCTCTCCATTTGAAATTGCTATGCCATGGATAACACTGTATATTACACTACCCCGGCGTACAAATTGCTTTCCACGGGGATGTTCTACGCTTGATAAACATTACGTAATTTGAACATAGACATAGGTGGGACATGTGACCGTTTTGGTAAAATGTGAGCATGAAGTTGATACAACACCACGTCCTTATCCCACTTGTCACCACAAGGTTAATCTGGAATCTAAACCTGACAACTTCTCAACATGTTTTTGCTCTAGTCATTTTGGCATTTAAAGCCAAGTTAAACAAGGTGCAAATATTGACTTAAACTCTGGACTTGTTACATAATTGTACGTTTTGGCTCTACATAACAGCAATTCAGTCCTCTTAATGCATTTCCGAAAAAAAACGATAGAAATAATTATTTGCTAGCGGAAATGTACGAGAAAGTTGGAGCAAGTGTGAGACAATTCATAATTTTTGGCAACTTGTGTGTACATTCACACTTTTAACTTGGAGTAAATACTTATATGTAGATACATAGATATGTATGTGTGTCGTGACGTAAGTCCTCGAATGTAAAGTTTCAAGAAGGATTGCCAGATGAATCCGAACGATTTAGTAAATAGGAATGATTCTGTCCGAAGAGCTTTAACCCAGGAGGAAGACCAGGAGGAGGGCTGTCGTGCCTGAGTTCTGAATGGATTTATTTCAATTCTAACTTGTCTTAAAAGCCCGTTACATTGGACAATTGCCAAATTGCTAGGAGAGGAAGGGATTGCCTAAGAACTTTAGATTTTCATGGCTTTAATTGGAAATTATGGAAGCATAACAGTGTCTATCTCATTATTGAAATCAAGTTTCCCATTTAAATTACGTGCATAAAAAAGCTTTGAGGGGAAATCATTGGAATTCATAGGATACTGATGGGATTCTGTAAATTGAGTTTTTTTTAATAACACAGAAAAATGTCAAGTGCTGCTGTAAATGCTTATAAGCAGGCAGTAAGTATACAGTTAGATTCGCCAGTGCATACATATGTATGTAGGTTATTGTAATGGAGAGGAATTTAGGAAGAAGTTCTGTCAAGCTGACACTCGTCTTGGATCTTCTGGGACTTCCTCCAGTATTGAGATAACAATATACCAGGAAAAGGAAATAAAAACAAACAGAGGTGAATCCCTACTGATGTTGGAGGAAGGAGCCCCTCTCCTATAACTCCTAAGAGATGCCTACTGCTAAATGCTTGATTAATTCTGAGAATCGCAAGCGTGTTAAAATTCCACTTCATAAATAATTCACTTTTTTTTTTGGAGGAAAGCCTCATTCCTAGACTGTACCAGAACTCCGGCCCTCCACCAGCTTGATTAGTGTATGACCGGAGAGTTTGACTCTTTAAGCAGTACGATTTGTATGCGACGCATTTTTCTCTCACAAATTCAATTTTACTCGAATTTTGTTAAGCCCTGTTTGCATTACTTACTACATTTAATATTGCATGTATGAGTCATAAAAACATAGTGCATCTTCACTCATTTCCACACGTTCTCCAATTCCCTGGCGTTGAATTCAAATGATTTCTTAAGAGTTGAGCGTGTTCACATAGTGAAGGGCTTTCACTGGGTCCTCGCGCCTACCATTTGTCCATCCAATTGGTGGATGCTCACTCATTCCGTGAATGGATCCAATATCGTAATTTTCCAGAGAGCACCTTATGGAATTGCTGCGGTGGCATGTTCGTTATATAAGCTCACCCCAGTGACAAGTGTTCAGGTTCAGAGAGTCAGGATTGTAAAATGTGAGTGTGTGTGTGTATGTAGTATTGGAAAGGGATTACACGACAGGTTTTAAAGGTAATACAGCGTGAAGCCCACCCACGTAGGATGCATTTTATTTCTCTTTTAGTTTTTACTACTATCCCAGAGAGATGTTCCCTACAGTACATACAAAAGACCAATTCCAATTGAATGTTTCCCTTTTTTTTTTAAACTTAGTCACTTCCAATGAGAATCAAAGTAACACGTTGTTAACCAAAGTAAATACAGCTGATGATTTACTTCCTCATATAGTATCTATGTATCTCATGAGGGCTTATTATGGAGGATCTCCTCACCATAGAGCCAACCCAAGACAAGTGGAGCTATTGAATCGAGGAAATGCAGGTTGTTTACAATCATACACATCTAATTGTAAACTGGATCCATGAACTTGTTAATTTACCTTCAACATATTCAGCACATGCTGTAAAAGGCCTAACGATGTAGTCCCCCTTACCACACAAACTGATATACTTTCGAGGAAACTTTGGGATTCTACTACAAGCTACCAGCGGGATATTAGTATTTATTGCTGGTATCATATGGGACTCCTCACAATTTGTGAGTATACTACCTACAGTAGTTACCATATGTATGAAAAAAAAACTTGCAGAAAATGTTACATATTTGAAACTATTACTGAACTCGTTAATGCTGTGTGGGTGGCTGGAGCTGACTAGTAATCTCATGGAGTTTTTTGAAAGAACTTATAAAGTCAAGCGTAGGTCAAAGGATCTGAGGAGAGCGTGCAGAATCAAAAATGATAAAAGGAAATTTTGTGGGGTGATGAGCTCTTCCCAAACTTCCAATCGAGACACCAGAACTTTGACTCAAGTGCAGAAATTCAAGCAGGCGTGATTTTTAGTTAAAGGCAAGGATTGATTCGTGCATGTAAATAAGGGAGAGAATTTTCCCTTTCTGCGGAAGAGTTCATGTTTACGACCTGAAGACGCTCTCAGGAATTTTGTTTACATTAGGGAAAGATTTACTTGTAGCGGAGCCTGTTCCCATTGTACACACATTTGTGAGAGTGTTTGAGAAGAGACTGTGTACAGTCTTCAAGAAAATCGGTGGGAGCTAAAACGTTGATTTTATGGATTTTAATCGAGTCAATCAACCGGAGATCCCATAATGTACGTCTAACATTTGTAGTCATGTTTCGAGGGATATTTATTTGAACATTACAGGGAAGTTCTCAAAGCGCTTGTGAGGATGTGCGTTGAGCGTCAGGGGGATAGAGAGTTATGTTTGACTACGATGTTGAGGATTTTATGTAAAGTGTAATGTCTGTAAAAGAGTTTTTCCTCAGTAGAATTTTATGGGACGCTTAAGGTTATAAGTATCTTGTACGAACATGGGAGTGCGAGCTGACTCGTGAGTTTTACATGAGATGGAAAATAGGAGATAAGTTGTCGTGTTGTTGGTTCTCAAAACGAGATCTGTGTATTATTGTGACGTGGAATTAAATTCTTGTCTTGGGCAGTGCGAGAGTACTCCGCGTACGTCTCACCAACACATTTATAGTGTACTATCCGAGTGGAATGATTCCTAAAATTATTTTATAAAGTAAGATTGAAAGCCTATTAAGTATTTAAAATGGAGGGAGGCAGAAAGGAGACAGATCCAGAATGGAACGAGATCGTAAATAGGTCTTTGCTCTTGACATTGCTTGAGGTACACTGAGATTCAACTCTGAGAGGGGGATATCATGCTCTGTGGACCTTGAGCAACTGGTTAATTCTTTGTTGATCCATCCAATGTAATAAGTTGTGATGTTGTTTAAGATGCAGTGACACCGTGCTGATATCTTCAATCTCTTGAATATTCCTTCTTCTTTTTCTCTATTTTTTTTGTGGGCTCCCAAGTCTTCCAACACAATTTCCTCTGACTGAGACTGTTCTGATTGTACTCGTGTTTGACTTATGTAGAAAATGGTATCCAAATGTCAACCTCAATGAAATGAATCAAATTTAGTGTTACTATAGGCTCAGTCAGCATTTCCATATTTGCTCTCGTATCAACTCCAAAAGTTCCAAGGTATTATTGCCTTCAGCTAAAGCTTCAGAAAGTGTAACGCATGGTTCTAAAATATGCACCGGTTCCTGTTCATATTAATCGAATAAGTTACTGCACGGAAATATGCCTACTTGCATATAAAGCCCGACAATGTATGGGTATTTACATAAATCTACTACATATAAGCCCACAACAGTACAGTATTACTACAGATATCACACGGGCCAAACTCGAATGTCACAGTTCACTCTGGCTCTTGATCTGGTTTGCATTTGTAACTTAATTCATTTATTACGGTATATCTACAGAGACTTTTATGCTCCCCACAAAACGTCAGTCAATAAATTTCCACCGAGTACGTTACACACACAAATTCACACACATACAAACACACACACTCACACACACACACACACACACACACACACACTTGCGTAACAAATGCTTTGTGTGCAAGAGCTTTATTTACGTCTCCAAGAATACAAAGAGTAGAGATGTGGAGAAGAAAAGCTAATAAAAGGGTAATGATTTTTGGGACTTGAATTTGAATTAGCCATGCGGTCATATTACGTTTTTTATTGCTCCTGTCCTGTGGGCCTGTGGAACATTTCATATTTCATCCCTGGGTTTAATTACACCTTCTCAATACTCACTCATTTCAAACATCAACGAAACAAGGGTTTTATTTGCGTTGCTAAATTTAGCTTCCATTCCAAGCCTTTGTGAGCACATAATGGAGTAGCTGTTATATTTAGACATAATAAAAAAACAAAGTACGACGAGGAAGCAAGGTTAACGAATGAAGGTAAATCTATAGCTGGATTTTGTACAATACTAATTACGAGCTTTACAATACAATGCCTAAGCCCCATAAAAGTTTTACAGATTTTAATAGTGCTAATGAATGTATCCATACGCAGTTTTCATACATCTAAAAATTATAGCTATAATAAACTGAACATTTATACAATCCTGTTCCTGTGTGAATTTTATGCTGGTCTTATGCAATAATTCACTGATTGTGAGTATAAAAAAATACTAATATGTATAGATATAAGTACAGATACTAGCATTTAGTTAAAAGTTAGAGCTATAATAGTTGACTAGTGAAGAAAAGGTAGCTCAAAGTGTGAACAAATTGGGTCCATAAAAATTTCCCTGATCTTTAAATAATTGCATATAGTGTAGGTAAATTTTGCATAGATGTTTTCCCCTTTATGCTTTACGCACCGTGCATGTAGATACTGTAAGTAGTAATCAACTTAAATTCTGTGTTGTATACGCAGTTCTTAAATTTGTGCACCTGTGCGTAGGCATTTATCAGATTTTTACAGCTCATTGAGTAAAATTACCATCTTACATGGGAATATTAAAGAAGTTTTGATTAGCTTCATAAATACAATCACGCACCCATGTTTAAGTAAGGGACGGCGACTTTCTCTTATTTTGGGAACTTACAATGATCCGGAGTCTGTGTGTAAAATTGTGTGTAGTAGTAAGTAATAAGTGTACAGAGTCTCAGCGACGGAGCCTATGTATTAGTAAACATTGGTGATGACTGTTGACACTGCTGAAGAAAGGTGTGATGTCTTGATTCATTATCATGAGAGATTATTTGATGAGTCACATCACAAGGTTGAGTAAATATGATTAGCATAATGAATACATAGAGACATGCACAGGTAGGAGCATGCATCATTTAGCTCTCTCAAGTAGGCATCCGACTCTATGATTTATGACTCTTTTGCAGACTCATTCATACACCTTCACTAGCGCTATTATTTATGAAATTGCTATCCCATGCGTCTATGTAAACACTTTATGTGTTTGCCTCTCCCTTTACAAAGGTGATAGAATGGTAACAGTCTTAAGAGACGGAGTGAGTGAGAATTGAGTTGGAAACAAGGACGTTTCAGACTTTGTGTCAACAAAGCGGTCAGTTACCAAAAAAACATGTGTACTCTATGTGAGGTTCCTATTTTACATATTTAAAGTAGATCCCAATACCTGACTTGTGCAAACATATATGCACAACACGCCAGGACCAAGACAGACTCACACACATGTAATTATTTACTAGAAGGAAGTCTTATATCCCAATCACTTTGAGAATCATCTTACGGGTGTGCAAATAGTAATTGTGTATGTAAATTCACCCAACAATAAATAAGGCTGAATGGGTCTCCGCAAGTTAATTTGAATCTTAGCCTTTGCTAATTAATTGCTCAGGACACAGTGACAACAACAAATTTTCAACAATTGGTAAATATTCTTGACTTTCGTTTTCTGTTTACAATCCAGCCAAGTAATTACTTCAAATTCAAATGCCACATACATACATATAATTACTGTACATACCTAACGATTATTAGTAAACAAATCTTGTTCTCCTGTCCTGACATAATCATGCGTAAGTATTGAGAGGACAAGACCTTCTGAGATTATGGGAAGTTTTAAAGAGAAACTTAATTGCCCGACCACGTGGAGTATATATTTTTACAGATATCCTTCAATGGCTTTTTCCAATTTAAATCCATGTGTTAGTATTTTTTTTTCGTGGGGAGTTGACGTTCAAGTCCCTGCCTTCTCTTTACCTGTTACAAAGTTACAGGCTCAAATGAACCAACGTCATGAGAAATGTACAATTGAATTTGAATTTTGTAGAAGGGGAACATCTGGCACTGGCAAATTATGTTGAAATTCGGGGAGAACGTGGTTGGGTTGAATTGATCCTATACCTTTGTCCGTATGTAGTATCTAGTACATATGTATTTGGGCTTGAGAAGACACTTATTGTAAGCAGAACATTACGACTGTGAACATGAGGATGATGATTTGAGAACAGAATTAGATGAGTACGAAATTGAATGCAAAATGAATGGGAATGACCACTAATTGTTAGGTGTGGCAGTTTCTCTGTATAGAGGAGGGTAGTGAGAGCTGGATTTTTAATAGAGTTTGCATTGGACTCATCTGCAATAATTATAATGTTGCCCAACTTGTTTTATTTTGCTACGTGATTCACCCAGTATAATTTCCTTCCCCCTTCTCTCTCTCTCTCTCTCTCTCTCTCTCTCTCTCTCTCTCTCTCTCTCTCTCCCTGTCTCTCAGTTTCAGTTACTATCAGGATCTTGCATTGTAGTTTGTTTCCCCGTTCGAGAGAAGTACTGTTGTCGGTAAGGCTAATAATTTTCAATGACTACTACCTACACATACACACGTTTGGATTTCTTATCGTCACCTCATCATCATCCTTGTGGGTTGGTTTTATATACACAGTCCACGGCAGTATTGTAATTAGCAGTGTATGTTCGGGTGGTCACTTTGATGAGCGCTAAACAGACCCATGCATATAGGTACACATGTTCTGTATGACAGCGCCCATTTGGAAAACATACATTTGCTTTTACTTCCCTTATAAAAATCAACATTGTTAATAAATTCATCTTTTTCATTACACCATCCAATGATTCGCAGTAGCTCCCTAATTTGAATCCGGAATTTTACTAGCAAAATTGCTGACTCCTTATAATACTGTATATCTATAGTTAAGTGCTACTACGGCCCATTTGTATTACGAGCATATTATATTACATAGTATTCCGTAGGTGTAAGTACGATGGAAAATCTCAGTTGAGTAAACATCAGGGTAAATTTTAAATTGGGGAAACATGTGCAGTAATAAATGTAACCTGTAACTCCGTTGGTACATACATGCATAGCTAACTTACAGTTTGTACCTTCGTAAGCCTTATACAATGATGCGGCTATGGCTGTGTCTGTGCCTCTGAGTCATGATTAAATTTGTTTAACGTTGAAACTATTGGCGTTTGAGGAAAGAAACATAAATGTGTTAAAGTATCTATCTACATGCCTGAGTTTCAAGTTCGAAGCGTAAGCATACGAAGATTTGTATCAGTGGACATAAAATTTGGAGCTTGTAAAATATTCACAAGTTTTTTTAGGGCTTGATGTCAGAGATTGGAAAACTCTAAGAGATTTTATTAGGGTTTGTTTCTGCAGAGTAATATACGGGGATCGTATTTGGAACCGTCAGGGTAAAGTTTTTATTTCCGTGTTAAAACGGCTTGTCCAGGCACTCTTATTATATGTGAGCATTGTGTGGGTAATGTTATACTCACTAATTCCGTCCGTGTCATAGCATAGCTCATGCATAGATATACAGAGCATTGCAGTGGAGTAAATTACAGTGGTCTGTACACATTCATACATATGGGAGCAATAAGCAATAATTAAAGCAACACGCGGAGCTCGATATTTCATTAAGGGCCTGTGTTATCATGCGAAAAACTTCAATATTTAATTTTTATCTTCTCTTTCGTGGCTCCTTTCAAGACCAGACGAGAGCAAGTAGAAGATTCATAGCAGTCAATAAATCATTCGGATCCCATATGACTTATGCATAATTACATATTTGGCTCCTATCTTTTCCCCCCCAAGTATGGTCGGTATACAGTGATCTAATTCAATTAACGTTCCGCTTTTAAGTTCCCTCTGACTTATTGCTATCTCTCTCGTTGACCCTCTCTTATAGGGCTAAATGGTGGGCCGTTTGAATTAAAATGACATCCATATTCTATTAAAGCCTGTATTTATCCGGGAACAATGCATGCATATTATACAACATGGGACGCTGAAGCACGGACAGTAGCAAATCCTTATCTATATATGGGGAAGAGGTTCGTGTGAGCGCCATTGCTTTTGAACTAAATTAATGTTAAATGGTTTCTCCGCGTGAGTTCCATTACCTTGCTCTCCGTCCGTGGTTTTTCTACCAGGTCCTGAATGTTAAGTGTTTTTGAAAAGTTGACTGCTGACAATGAGCTTTTAAGCTTTTCTTCTTTTTCTGGTCTTTTCTTCTATCACTTGTACCTACTAAATTAATTCCAGGCTTCAGACCTATAGCAACATGAGCTCGTTTAAGATTCAATTAGAAATCAATTAAAGTATATATATATATATGTGCAGGATATGTAAATGACTTTTACTTGTCAAACCGGCCTGGGCTGAAACAAATGAAATGTCCAGGAGGAATTATCTCTCAAAACTTATTATATTTAGGATATGTAGGCGTAGGTGATTGTATGCAATAATAATTATATGTAATTACATACATACATAGGTACTGATTCATATAATATATGAATACTCTAAAGTGTCCAGTGTGTAAATGGCATTTGTACGTATTTACTCAGTAAAGTAGAAGTACAGGGGAAAAAGAGGGACAAAAGTAAGTGTGTGCATGAGACTTAAATCTGACAGGGAATGCTGATATTTAGAAAATCATAATTGAAACTGTCGTTTAACTGCCGGGAAGCATGAGGTCCATCCAATTCACTATTCATTGAATTTAATTCTGAGAGGATGCATGTGTGCATGACAGTGGCTGATTACGAATGCAATTTGCTGGATCATCCGAATTTATTGTTTCTTGTTGTTGCCCTACACTGTACAGATACTACTAGTAGATCTAAATGTGCCTCTCTCATGAGTGACGTTAGGTCTGTTCTGTTACGGTTATTACAATCCCCTGAATATTGATCAGGAGGGAGTTCCACTGCCACTGCTACCTCCCTCAGTATCATATTAGAGTAAATGGAGAGTGGAGAGAACATTCAAGGATAATTCATGGATGCGGGTCGGGTCAGGCATATAATCGTAAATTCCAAATAGCATGCTTGACCTTTCTTTTGCAGGATATATGTACGGTACTAATGAAACACTCGAGGCATAAATACCAGTCAGACTGGACCAAGTGTTTTTCTGCGTGGGATTTCCCCATGTTTCTATGAAATGTATCATGGACATGATTGGCATTATGGGTTGGTTCCGCTCAGCAGGGTTTCGCAAAAATAATTTTCGAATTCGCCAGGTTATTTTGCCTATACTAGTGCACCACTACTGACTCCGTTGGGCTCGCTCACCTGGAGACTCGTAAATTTAATGTTATTAAGGCTTGTGATTCATAATAAGTGGAGGTAAAATCGCTCAATTATTCCTGAATGGGTCTCTGTCTGCCAGGGAGAAAACAGAAAAAAAAGGAAATATTATTTAGGATCCTCGCCATCACGAAGAACCTTCTCGTTATGAGACACGGAGATGCTATAGGTTTCATGTATGCATGAAGAACCTTCCCAGGAATAAGTCTGATGAAATTCTGGCTAAGTATGTTAGTCAGGGCGGATTCTGGGAATTAAAATCGTATGGTTTGGTGTGGCATGGGATGGTCATGTCATGAGGATCAGGTTGAAATTTCCGATTCTTGTGTAGCCAGTAGTCATAAACAGTCTCCGGTTTATTTATTCAGTTTTATTGTAGTATCTGTCTTTGTTATCCTTTGGTTCCGGGAAAGTGTTGTTTCTCCTTCTGGGAGAAACTGTGCCAAGGATTTTATTTTGCAGGAAGATTTACCGAGCGTGGTTCCTTTCCGTAATGTGCAAGGGCGTATGTACATGTATCCTGTACGGGTATCCACGGCTATCTAGGATTCTACAGGAACACGTAGATTTATGTACGTAATCAGAAATGTGTTGATAATATACGGATGTTTGTATTAATGTTGGGTTCGTAGTTTCAGTAGCAATCAATGTATCTCAAAATCCCTTATTTTTATTTACTTCTGGATCCGCCCGGTAATATCCAGTAATAAATTTACCGAAATGTGTGAACGTTATTGTCTTTGGCTTCCAACCTGCTAACTTTGCTAGAAGTACGTATAATTTTTCAACTCAACAATGTTTCATGAAAGTGTGGTTGAAGCAGTAAACCTGGTTCCTGGCCTTGGTATTAAAACTTGCCTGACTAGTGTACATTCGAACATTTGCATGAATTTCATTGGGACATGTACCATATACAATTTACTCTTTGGCACTGGGCTGGAAAAAATGACCTGCCAAGACTTAAAATCCCCTACATTTTCACAAAATGTACACTCTATAGGAATAATTATGTTTCCCCCTGTTTTTATTGAGACTGTCAAAGTTGCAAAAAGCCCTGTGTGTGTGTGTATAGATTTACTGCGGAAATAATTTGCAAGTAGTGCTTGACGCGCTGAAAAACATTAAGATTATTTACATATAATCCGATAAGCTTATACGACTTTTGCTTGGCATTAGTTTTTTGGTATCTCTGTACATATACCTACTGATAAGTACATACATAATTACATTTTTACCACGCTGCACAAACTGTTGACTTTTGTACATTATCTGGTAAGTGCGCTTGCACAGCGTGACTCTGTTAATAGTACCTACCTCAACATTAATCAACTTCAGTGCACTGTGAGGCCAGATTCCCCGTCGGATTAACTCATTGTAAACTGAATGTGGTTTGGAGTCGCTACTAGATGCTGTTGTTTCAGCCCTGCTTTGCATTTTACAAAGTGCTAATAATCCGATTACATTTCTTAATTAAATTTCGTGCACATACTCATGGTTTCGCACTCCGTCAATAATTCAAATGCACGCACGCCAGGCAGGGTCTTTAGTACTTTTAATTCTATTAAATTGGATTAACTGACAATGAGTGGTTCTTGGTCCGGAATTGAAAATACTGTACATATGCTGGATGTGGTGTGCGTACGCAGGGTGTTTCCTTCATAGTGTGTTTGGGCTTGAGGATTTAATTCTTTTGGCCTTGGATCCTGATTTGCTCTGGATGTCCCTCCTACGGAACTTGTTTTACTTGTGTGACTAGAAAAATAATGAAAATTTTCTCTCCCCGGATTTTGCTATTTAAAACCCTTCCTCAATCAACAATTCCCTTCACGTAGTCTGCAATAGGTATTTATTTTGGTTGGAAGTTCGGAATTTGCTTGAACATTACAGCAATAATAATTATAAAAGTCCCTATTTATTTTGAATCTGTACTACTAAGAATTCAAATATTTATTCATTTGCTTGCATATGTAACTATGTAATTACATATCTATGTTAGCTGTATCAACGTTCAATGGTGCTAATTTAACTGGGCTGGGAGATTTGGAGTAGGAAATGGAAATTAGATTTTGGAAGCTGTACCAATTTCACTGTATTATTATTAGGAATTAGGATATAGGATTAGTTAGGAAGACAATTTGTAGACGATGGATGGTGAGGAGGGAGAATTTATTGTCAAAATGGAGTGTGACTTGGTAATCAGTTTTGATTTGTATTTTGTATTCATGTGCGGAAGATAAGTTCCGTTGTAATTGTAATTGATGTTGGAACTGCTTTTTTCCGTTGACATGGATTGAGGGGGAGCTAAAGGGGACATTTATGTTGCCGAGGTTTGTTTATTTGAACTTGACTATGTGGATGGCTGGCAATAAAACAGGTCTTGTTTTAGGTTCCAAGTGTGTGAGAGATGTAGAAATGAGAGAAGTGGGAGTGTCGCGAGGATGAATCTACGATTTGTGACTTTTGTCAGTCAAATTGTCCCGTCATTGAGTGTGTACAGATTTGCTTGATAATAGAATTTGAATCTGGGAAAGCTTGTATCTCTCTCTCCTCTCTCTCTCTCTCTCTCTCTCTCTCTGGACTTTTTCTTCCTCAATGGAGTGTTAATAAGAACCATTCATGCGGATATGAGAGAGTTAGTGCGTTCTTTTGTTTGATCCACATGAGCCCTTCACAAGCTGTAGATGTTAAAACTGTAGGGAAATAAACACTTGAGTCTTCTCGCCTCACTTTCAATCCCATGTTCCAAACTATTGACTATGCGTTTATGTTGATGGGTCCGATGTTGACGGTGACGATGATGATGAGGATGATGAGAGGATGAGCCATCCAAGGCTATTGCAGTTGTTAATGCATTGTAACAATGACACCATGATGAAGCATATTTCTCTCAACAAACCTGGTCATCCTGTCCTCTGCTCCTGATATGGTCCGGTCATAACAGCATTTATTCTGGAAGTGTCCCTTTACTTATTTATTAATCATGACTGGTTTTGCTCAAAGGATTCTAATTGATCATCTGCCTTGTACATATTTCCACAAGACTTTTGCTACTGTCTTTGTATATGGGATGAGGCACTGTACCGCAAAAGCATCCCAACATATGTGCATCGTACGCATTTTAACAAAGATTCTTATGTGAAATGTATCCATTATGAAATTGCAAACGGACTGGTTTGATGGCTTGGAAGAATTTATTCGACATTATCCTTCAAAAAAAAGGATGACGAGAGGTGATAAAATAGAGTTTGAGTTATTGAATACGTCTATTAAGGAAAACCTAGTTGACGTATAACTTTCAAAAGTTGTAATAACTATGATTAAAGGAATTATATTATGGGATTGTAAATGTCACTGGTTCGTGAAGAAGTTTCTCCTTTTTCGTACAACGAGCATAATAATTACTGACAGATAGATATCTATGTCTGTAACATGTAGACGAAATACAGATACGTATTTTGGGTTCGGATTTGGTAGCTCCCCAGCAGCCCCACAGCAGCAGGGTTAAGTCCCTGAACATTAATTTTAATGGTGATCTGAGAGAAATAAGTCTAATCATAATTACAGGACGAGTGCACATAAAAGTAATCATGGTAGTGTAAACATAAATATTGAACATTAGGAAGAAATGTAAATGGAGCCGTAAAGATAAGGGAAAGCTGGTTTTGTAAGATTTGTTCCCTACAAATACATATGTACATACACACAGTGGGACATTAAAACCAAAAGTTTTGATGCGACAAGGCACTTTTATTACAATTTCTTGACTTTTCCGTTATTTTTAGATGATGATAATCCCTACGATTATCGTGAGGATGGGAACGGGGATGACTATGGGTCCGAGGAAGATGAAGAAGCAGAGGATGATAGAGCGTATATTTCAAGTAAACCAATGATTATTGATGTGGACGTTGGGGAAGAATTCACTCTAGAGTGTCAAGGAGATCCTGGTGGTAAGAATTTGAAATGAAACAATACATTTAATTATTTATAAGATGTCATCTGCACAAATCAAATGTTACTTATTGTTTCAACGTAATTGCATGAACGGATATGTCTACAAATTTATGGGAACCAAATTATCAAATACTACCTTGTGAGGAATCTATATTCGGATACAAGAATCAAAATATTTTTCGTACAATTTCCATTCAGAATTCGACTTTATTCGGCTCAACAAATTCCCAAGAAATATTTAATGGCTTTAACAAAGCTTCTAGTAGATATTGACCTTTGACATTGTGAGTCAGTATTGACTTTAAGTTTTATTTCTGCATTAATGTAATGTCATATTTGATTGTCTTTATAGACTGGGCCGTGATGTGGGAGAAGGAGAAGGGCGTTAATAACACAGAAGTACTTTTTGTTCAAGAGACGAAAATCACGTCTGATGACAGGATCAACACTTTAAAGAATAACACTTTATTAACAGTCCGAGATGTGGCAGCCTCCGACGCAGGGAAATACATTTGTCGGTACTCGACACCCGTTACACCTGTAAAGCAAGTCATCCATACCGTGAACGTTCGACGTAAGTTTCCCCTCCCCCCCTTCATCCCCCACTGTACATAATGCCTTTATGATAGTCCTTCTGGGTCACCAGGAAAAAAGTAGGAGTTCAAATGCTCCACATTAGTTTTTGGGACGGGCACATGCCAAAAGGAGGGACATGGTAACTGGAGCTACTGTCTGTACTCGCACACTGCCTCTAGAAAGGAACAAGAAAAAGGGAAAAGTGTCGAGGGGGATGCCATATATGAGAAAAGTGCTGAAAATTTGTACATCATATAAAAACTCGACGTTTGATTGACTGGCAGGGAACTAGCAATTTATTGACACTTCGTGCTTTAATCTTGATCCTCATCTGTTCCTTAGCCGTTCAATTAAAGTTGACATGCCGATAAAGCTGCTACTACTGTAGTATGCTACTACCAGCTATGTAGGGCTATGTAAGATAGGATCCCTGTCGTCGGCTATGTATCATGTTTGTGATTGTTTTTGCTGGGAACGCGCTCCGTTCTCAGTTTGCTTGAAAAAACAAAGAAGGTTTTTGTTTCAAAAGCCGATAGAGAGAGAGAGAGAGAACCCTTTTTGGTAATTACCTCGAGCCGCCCTGTAATTGCTGATCATGCCAATAATTATTATTGTTCGCAGTCTTCCCTTTCTCAGATAGTTTTACTCCTAGTGGTTCCATTTGTTCCGGGAAATGAGTTAAAAGTTACTTTATACTGTTTACCATGGAAGTGAAGTTTGTTTCGGAAATAATGATGGGAATCAGTTGAACGACCCCATGCTAGGGGCATGGGATGTGCTAAACCCATGGATTCCATGGAACGCTACATCAATTGCATGTTCCAAGTGTTTATATGGCAAGGGGAGCAGATGCTGGGATTGATGCTCAAAAGTCAGGATTGGTCTGATTGTGAATGATTTGATTGAATTTTGCAGTTCCTCCACGCGTTAGTGTGGAATCTGCCGTACGCATTGTGAAGCACGGGGAGCCGGCTAGCTTGGCATGCAACGTAACGGGATATCCGAAGCCGACTGTCTCATGGGAACGAAAGGTACGAGCCACTGAGCAAACTTACACTATTTCCCTCTATTCTTAATTTGATATGACTTTCCATAACTTCCTCACGTAATTTCATATTTCGTGCAGTACTCTCCGCCCGCAACAGTCTATGAACAAATAATAGTTTACTGTTACAGTCTGCTATTACTGATACATGACTCTATTACATGTGTTGAGCTGGACCATTTTAATATCGCTTGCTTTTATATGATGTATTGTAGAATTGTGGAGACAGTATTTGTGTTAATTATGTACATACATGTATCAGAGTTTACACGTAGAAATTATATCCCTGCACAAATGCACCAATGATTATAGGGTATCAATATACGTGCATACATATGCATTTGATGTGCCCTTGGGACCATATTATTTGTTGCTGTCTTCGATGCTGTTCCAGAGCATGTGAGTTACTTTAGGAGTTAACATCGGAAGTAAAAGGTCTAGATCATGTACATACATACCACGAGAGCCAGCCCTACGATCACCGCTCATGCAGTTGCCCGTCAAATCAACTTCCTGTCTCTAATTTCATCAATCATTCCCATCGATTCAGTTGATATGGGCTGATGTTTTGACTCGTTTTTCCATCTTTTTTATTGTCGTCATTATTTTTTTGGTTGGACTGCGGGAAGAATTTTTACTGCTGTTGTTTGGAATGTAATGACAGGAGAAGGCTTCGATTGTCCCCACCATTACTCTGTACAGTATCACAGGAGTGTGTACACACACGTAGTTTTTTTTATTTTGTTCGAAATCAGGTATAGGTATTAGATTCTATTGCACAGGTTATTACTGTATAATATGGGCTTTCTAAAATATGCATTCTGTACTACATGAGGCTGTCCGACAGTTCCATGTCTTTTAAGCGTGGCTGTTTTTATCGCTGTTTGCATAATAAAAAAAAAGACAAGGATCAAATACATGAGAGACTGCTTTTGGCATTCTTTATCCTTGGTTACTCTATTCTGAATGAATGAATGGGATTTATTATAGTGACTCATTCAAGGCTCTGTAATCTGATCAGGTAGCGTTGGCAAGTTGTAACTCAATCTAAATCTCAGAGACAAAGCCAGGTTTGAGCGGCATTAACCTAATTGCTCCCTTTACTTTCCCGTCAACTTTACCCATAGACAGTCATGTACATATGTACATAGATATCCTCGACTCAGCTAGACATGGGAAGTATGATCTCTATATACAGCATAAATGACAGTAGTATTTTCTACTTTGAAAATTTCAACTGGGAAGATAGCATGAGGAGATAAATTCAGTTCAGATTGTAATTCAACACCGATCCTTGCAGGGTTTATTGGCTGCCCAAAGCAATGCAGAACTAGACAGGCCCAGGGAGAAGTATTGTGGTAGTAGGAACCATGCTGAATAATAATTCTGTTTTGAACCGTGGAAGCCGCTGAGAGTGCGGGATCCGACGTCATTTCAGAAAATATTGTTATGGCTTTTAAATCATTTGTTTTTACAGCAACGTCAAAAAATTGCAGTCTAAGCATGGAATACCTTATAATATCTGTGTATGTATGTACGTAGGGCAGTTAATAATAATAGGATTCTTTAACGTCAAGGCTCTAATAACTGTTTGAAAGTTTCACGCATTTCCTAATGAAGTTATTTAGGGACCGCATATTTTCCATACTCGGAGGTTCGTGTCAGAGGGTCAAGTACTTTTAATTATTCAGGTCAAGATTGTAAAGAAAAGGTCAGGAAAAATGTTTTTGGGCTGTAGTATTAAACCTTATTACTATTATTATGATGACCACGGCGCCAGAGATACTCAAGAGATTAAGCACGATCAGTATTAAAAGCAAATTGCCACAGCACTTGGGATGACAGAAGTCAGAAGGGAAGGCTCTTGATGAATGTAAATTGTTTCTACGTCATCTGTATAGATATATGTAGACACGTTGTGTATGTATGTGCTTGTAAATATGACATGAGTAGGAGAGTATGTACAAATTGATAAAATTTATATTCACTGCAAGGTTTATATTAATGCATTTAAAAAACTCCATTAAAATCAGATTCATATCTTTCACATATAAGGGTGATTGACTGGCGGCTAGCAGTTAAAAAAAAATGTTATGAGACTTTATTTACGAATTGGCAATCTCATCCGGTTGGGTTGTTGTTTCTGGATATTTTTTTTGTCGAGCACAATATTTGTACGTACAAACATATATTTGTGTAGAGGAGGAGGAAATTACAATTGAAATGACTTTTCTGCTGACATTTTGAGATTTTTATTGGTCTCCATGTTTGCAACTGTTCGCCAAAGTTTTAATCTCTTTTTAATGTAGCATTTTACTCAGGTTTTAAATTCCGCCAGATGTTTATTTGTGAATTTTTACGAGGGGCATTGGAAAGTCCCTGGTTTGATGGGAAACTGGCTTTGCACAACATTGTTCTTTCAGCTTGAGAGTGTGTGATGAGGCCGGAATGATAATCCTTTTAATATGCTTGTCAGTTTTGTAAGTACTTTGTCAGAGTGCATGACGGAGACTGGTGGTGATAAAGTTTCTGAATTACTTGTTAAATAATGAGCGGAGACAGTTTTGCCAGTTGAGAGGACTGCACTCCTTTCCGATGATTCAGGGAATGCTGGTTGCATTCTATAGTTAAATAATAAAATCTCTCATAAATTTCAATATTGTCAATTGGGCTCGTACAACGACTCTCGGCTCATGACCAATAGCTCCAGTCATTTTCCTTCCGATGAAAAATCATATAACTGACAATAAATTGAATTCTAAACGGAGGGATGGGAGATTGTGAAATAATTTGCCTTTGTTATGGCATTCATGAATTTATTCTAGCTTGAGGGAATATCTTTTACACGAGTCTTTCAAGAATGCTCCATTGTTATGAGGAGGACGATATCTTCCATTTGAGTTCATGGAAGTAATAAACAGTTTTTATTGCATATTTTCCTATTCAAAAATATTTTTCAGCTAAATGTATACTAAGTTTCACGTTTACGTAATAATGATCACTATTGTCAGGTATTTCCTCACAAAATAAGAAAGCATCACGATACATGCTATTTTAAACACGTTACTTTTTCAGCGACTCCTTACCATTATTACAGTTACTATTATTATTATTATTATTTTATTACTCAGTCAGTGGCACATGTGAACTTCGTGTGCTCAATATTTTGCAACCTCTAGAAGTTCCATCCAGTTCCCGCAATTTTCCAATGGCTTGCAGCGTTGCAGGTCCTAAAGCATACAAAAACACATTTAGATACTTGCATTTTAAATGTGTGCACACAGTTTTACTAGTGCCGTAATTGAGTATCTATTAAGTAACGTTTAAATGACAAGTAGCAAAAGTTCTTGTTATTAACCGAACGTTGGTAAACTTGATGGAGATGTTACTTTAGAATTGTGCACCTAATGTGCATATGGGAGTAATAATAGCTGTTGGAGGATCAGGAAATGTTTGCATATTCAAGGCTTTCAAATCTGTTCTAGGAAAGCCAAGGCAAAGGAATTTTTGGAAGAACAATTTTAAAGCCTGACTAGATTGGCGACACGCTTTTTGGAGGAAAGTGCCCTGAGAATACTTTCAACGTAATTGCCAAGAATCTGTGTGTCAACATTATGTAATTTGAAGTAAATAGGTTGCAAACTTGCACTCTCTATAGTTTCATAAATGGAGCAGAAATTCCTGGCAGTAATCCCGTAATAATTAAAGTCAGTGCATTTACATCTGACTACTTCCATATCTATATTGTAACATATATACGTCTTCCCTCTCTATTAAGTGCTTCCCTCGAATCTCCAAGAATCTCGCCAGATTTTATAACTTCTTTCATTTTTGAGTCAGTCAACTCCGGGAAAGTAGGGCTTCCATGCTGTTTTATCCTTATGTACATAATAATCACTTCAGATCTTGAAAGCAGAGCGGAGGAAGTGAATTACCGACAAAAGTTGTGAGGAAATTAAATCCCCTCTGCTGATTTGGGTGCAGAATTCGTGCAAGTTTCAAGACTTGAAGACTCCCGTTCTTATTTACTAACTGTAGACGGGGGGAAAAAGTAGCAAGGTCACACACATCGCCCGGCATTAATAGTGAGACGGGAATTGCAAATATATCTTGGGAATAGTTGTGTCCTAAAATCTTAGAGACCTACATTCATTATTTGCAGTTTGCACTCAGCATTAGCCCTTTGTGTGCTACAAGAGTCTACGGAGATTTCTGCCCTGTAAAAGAGCACACTAGTTATCTCTAAATTCTAAAAAAGGCTTTCAGGAAGATTAACTTGCGTGTGTGTCTGCTGAGCACGTAATGTATGGATATGTATATGTATGTTCACAGACAATGGAGGTATCTACGTTAGTACTCCCAAGCACAGCACGCTACAGAAATGGTATCATTGCTAAATGGAAGTTCTAGGAATAGAAGAAGCATTTTCGCATTTGTCTACCATTCTTCATGACTCATGAGGATTTATCTGTACTAGAGGAATTTTTGCTCGTAAATAATTTTTCTTGGACTGTTTTCTCAACTTGGCATTTGGTTTTTTTTTTTTTGAGCACCTCTACGAGGATTTTCTATTCTCAGCATCCGTATCTCCTCCAGCATTATACTACACAGAGGGAATTGAATGGAATGGCAGAAATGGAATTTTGCGCAGATGGAATCCCAGTGCAAAATTCCTTTATGTAGATTTTGTCTTTTGGAGAGACGGCTGAGAATAACCGTTTGATTCTATGGTAATGGATTTTAGGATCCCCTGGATATTATCCCTTGAGAATACATATTCATGAAGGTTAGCAATTAAGCTTGTCAATTATGGCTTTCATTAGGACGAGGCCACGGGCTTAATTTACTAGTTTTAATAGTTTTTTTGTGAATTTCAATAGGAACTTGAATCTATACTTTTGGCGCTAATCTATGTATCTATATGTATGTGTGCCCGTCATCCCTTCCAGACTCATCTCTCCCATTCATTTGGCTACCCACTTGAGACTTTTGACAGAATGTTGTTGTGGGGATCTCATCCTATGTACATACATACATACATGGCTGCTGTATTACAAATGAGCTTACTTGGCATTTGAACCTCAAGTTGGATTTTAGTGAAGCATAATGTATCATCAGAACTTGTTGGTAATAATTTGATGGCAACATGCAGTGAATTGCATAATGCCTCTCATGCTCACTTAAGATAGTTGCTGAGGTATGTAGATAGACATTATATGAGAATACGAAAAAGTCTAGTCCTCCGAGCTTAGAATTGCAGGTCACACATATTGTAATTCAAAATTTTTAGAGAAGGGCTGTATTTGAATTTTATCCTGAGAGCGTTTACTTGTTGTACATTTTTAGGACTCACGGCTTTTTACACAGACTTGTACATCGTATATGTCTTGGCTCTGCTGGATTCATTTGTGAAAGAGCTTCCGTCCGTGCTTATACTCCGTTGCACTTTCCTCTAAGTTATGTCAAATGGTGGAGTACTAGGTGGGTTTTAATGGGAGATTTAGTCTGAGCACATCTCCTTCCGAGGAAGTTTGGCGAGGAAAGTGGGATAATTGGAATTTATATTCTTGTAATTCCATTAAGTACATGTATGACGTTTCCTTAATTTTTTCCACCTTCTCCATGAGGATTTTATGTGTTTGTTTAACACATCAACTTTTTTTCAGGGTTATTTATTGCATCGGCTAACCTCTATAATAGGTCTCATGGAGAAGTACCTACATACATACATATCTACATATGTATAATTATGTAATAAGTATAGTAGTGGTTACTGGAATAATGTTAATATGCGAGGCCAGTAGTATTTGCCACGACAGCTGCAGGCCTGCAGAAAACTTGCAGTTTTTACTATTCCCTTCATTTGAGTATTTACACATACAGGGAGTGAAACGTATTACAGTAATAAATTGTATTGGACCGCATACCAAGTATTGGACCAAGTGCATTTCATCCTCCTGATGGTTTAGCTTAAGAGAGAAAACAAGGCTAGAGGAACATATGGTAATTTATGTGGATCTACAAGAATAAAATAATGACTCGAGGGTGTCTTCAAGGTTTGTTTGTATTTTTCAGGTATGCATTTTTACAGTACGTGTGTGGAGTGGAGTGTAGTAGGTGGAGATTTTTTTTTGTGTTTTTATTTTATTTTTTTTAGAAACGTGCATGTAATTTTTTTTATGGATATATGCACTTATAGAGAATGAACTTTAGCAATGAATGCAATTCAATGAAAACTTCTCCTCTCCCCCCTCCCCACGCATTCTGCACCTGCAGGTACCTGACCGTATATGAGTATCTATTAGTATCTACTCTAGTATTAAACGTTGTTGTTGCTCCTTGCATACTAATACAAGGAACTCAATGATTTCCCTTGTGTGTTTACTTAATGTCAGAGAATTCTATCTAAGCTGTAGGGAAAAAAGCAGCAGGGTTTTATACTGCTTGAGTGTCCTGGTAGTAGAAGGATTAATTGCATAAGACTACTGGAGGGAAAACTCATTGAAGCTTGCCAATGATAATATTTGCTATGAAGTCAACACATATGTGATCCTTCCGGATTTCCTTCCTCTATCGTGTCCCTCACACGAACACACACACACACGTACTCCATCTCCCTCTCAATCTTCCTTGTAATATCTCTCTGCTCCTCTCCATGAAAAATATTTATTTTCTTCTTAAATTTCATTGTCGACATTTTTGTTATTCAAGTGTGCGAGGAATTTAGTTTGGGAAATTTGGAGGAAGCATCCTGTCTAACTACTAAATGGTAGCTTTAACACAGATTTAATTTGAGCTTAAATGTTTTCTTGTAATAATAAAAATTTATTGGATGGTGTCGACGTCAACTACGGAGCATAGACTGGAGGTCCGGGATTTTTTCTTGCTTTGCAAATCCTTGTATATTTTATTGCAGGGCAATAAATAACAACAGCTTCGGGAAAGGAAACAATGTTTCTGGGAAAAATCATGAGATTTTTGCCCTTTTGAACACACGCACATTCACTGATAGGCGTGATAGGATTGAAATCTTTAAAATATACTTTTAACTGGGCACTTCTGATAAGACACTTTTTTTGGAAGTTTTGTGATTTAATTGCTGTCATTGTGTTCCAGTGTGGGAACAATACAACGGTCTTCAAACCAAGGTTTTATTTTTTTATTACGTATGTATCTACATGTTATTATTTTAGGCATGACATTTCTTGGGGGATGACAAATGTGCGGCAGGATGAGTGAAAAGGCGTCAAGAATTTCCTTAATGAATTTACACTAAATTAAATTTTGCCTATGAGCAACTATGTAGTGCAATTACTCAACTCAAGTCCTCAAAAAGATCCAATGGAATGTATAAGTGATGTCTGAGGATTTGACAAGAATTTTGAAATGATTTTAAGAGCGTAATTATGTCAAAACTGTTTAAGTTTTTGGCATATGTATGCAATATGTAATTATGTATCTATACTTTGAAATGTAAAGGGCTGGTCTTTTCCCTACGCTACTATTTTCGTCCAAACTGAAGTCTGTACAGAGATGAGAATACTAATATAATATACCGTGTGTGTGTGTGTGTGTGTGTGTGAGAGTGAACTTGAGATTTTGGGAGATGAGTAATGAGATGAAGTTATGACATTGATCCATCCTTCCACTTTTCCCCCTGACATCATGGTCTTTAATGACCACATTGAGTCTAGTAGTATCTCAAGTGTTCATTACCATTTTTTTTTCATTCCCCTCACATGCACACGTACACATATTGAAGTACACATGGAAAGACCAGACAATGGGACTCACATGGAAGATAATAATTTTGTTGAAATTAATACAATTTAATTACTCCTTTAAATACTTGCTAGCAATAGGACTCGACAAATATGGACATATAAACGTGCTAATTATGCTAATTGTCCCCACCATAAATATTTATGGATGATGAGATATTCTCCTCTTTTAGTACATAGCCACAGGTTTCTGTTCCTTTTCGTTAAAATTTACACCGTATATTAATATTTAGTGCATATTAGAGGTAAGTTATGACCCACGCATAGATGTTTTGTAAACGGCTCTCTATCTCGTACATATATGCTGGGTTTCAATTTATTTGCTGCCGTCTCCAGCATATTCACACTCTCACTTGTCTGTCGCTGTATGTCAATGTTCCTTCCATCTTCTCTTCTGGAAATAATGTAACTCACATGAGCAATTCCAAAATGTAAATTTGTGAGGTTTGCCCAAGTTATAGGGGAGAAGTGTGTACTAGGAAAAAAGTTTATTGAAACTTTTACGGGATGTCCAGATGTGCGCAAGATGTTGTTAGTTGGTAAAAAAAATTTGCAAAGGAATTAGTTACTCACTCACTAAATGTGTGTGTGTGTAGTGTTCAAGTTTTTTTTACCATGCTCTATTTCCTGTTGCTATATATTTTCTCAAGAAAAACTCCTATCTGGATTCCCGAGCTCTGCAACTCCTATTCATGTTTGATGGGGTCTAGAATAATTAAGGGAAGTAATAGCATGTGTAACTGCTTGTCGTCCTGTATGGAACCTAAAGGGCTACTATAATGTGCTCCATGGGATGAGACACTGACTCATGTTATAAGGCTGGGCTACATATTTACATAGTAAGTAAATAATAATAGCTAGGATCTCATCTGCAAAATATTAGAGGACGAGTTTTAGGAGTTTCAAGGCAACCCTGAATCTTCTGTCTTTCCTCGTGGTTCAAAAGAAGGGATGTGATGACAAAAGCTGGTGTATTTGGGTCAAGTTACGCATTAGCCACTGAAAGGCGGGCTCATCGGTCCGTAAGCTCAGAAATATTTGGTTTTTCATCCAAAAACATTTTATGAGTGTTTACTAAAGGGAAGGATTACATATAGGCTAAGATGGTTTTTGAGAGTTTACCAGTTTGCAAGTAGTAATTTATTTTACACTAATGACACGACTGCCTATGCATGTAGGTTTATTTGTGAGGTAAGTGAAATGTTAGGAGAGGCTGCGAAGAGGATTTCCCTTGGCCTCCGCAAAAGAGTAAATGAACTGAGGAGTTGGAATGGCAGGGAGATGCTAATGAATGACCACTATTTGTGTAAAGGTTACCCTTTGGCCTCCATTTTTCTCATTATTAAATTCCCTCAGAAATGTGTAGCTTATTTTCACTCTACGGATAGATACACTCTATCTGTATAGTTATTATCACCCATGGGGAGATTTGTAATGACGTGCGTAGCTCTTCTAGTATAACTCCTATATATCGTATAATTACGTGTCTGTCTGTAAATTCACTCAAAATTCCAAGAGGATTCGAGGGATTTCCGTTAGTGAGACTCAGCGTAGACTAAAATGTAACGAAATGGCAAGATCATATGAGGAACATAAGGGAATTATTATTGTAACGGGTTTGAGAATACTCCTATTGGAAGATAGTTGCTCTACAGAGAACGATTGAGGACGACCAGGGCGGTTTCATCTTGTGTGAAGTTAAAGACAAATAAATCTTTTTTATTGGAATTAATTTTTCGTCGTTAAGATTACATTTACTGCTTTCCTACTCATGCCAGGCCAACTGTTTATTACTTTATGTTCCGCGACTGGCTTACGGAGGGGGATAGCTCTTTTGCACTGTCTGTTATTGACTACACAGTATACGGCGTCCGAGCCAAGTTTATGCCTAATGTTTAATCATCTGTAGTAGTAAAGTAAGTTGTGAATCACCATACTATGAACTATGAACAGTATAGATACTTATACTTGGTTTCGTGGGCTGTGATTAGTATTTAGCTGGATTTACATAGGAAGTATGTTTTTGAATTGAAATGTCTACCCTCCTCCTTCATTCCCTCCTTACTTATTCATACTTCTAGTAGTTGAGTTTGAATTAATTATTGTAATTGCTCTGGCAGATAAAAATTTCTGGGTTAATGGCTCTCTTTGCTTAATTATTACTACGCCTTCAATGTGACCAGATTGTTCCGTCATTAATCTCATTTCTCTCTCCCTCTGGTCCTCCCTCTGTGGGCGGCTATTGTGAAGGAAGCTTGTTCATTTTTAAAATATTTGCTTTTTTTGAACTTGACTATATTAGTCAGTCATCTTCCATACAGCAGCTTTATTGTGGACGTGACTTCTTCGTCTGCTGTATGTAATTTTTGTATGCGGACTTTGTTGCATATGTGCAGTTGCTTTTGTGCACCGACTCCCAAACTATATCTCCCTCTGTGGAAGGTCGGGAGTAGGAGTTTTACGTAATGAGGGAATAAAAATAATAATGAGGTATGTACCTGGAATGATAATAATGGATGTATGAGTGATATATGTAAATATAACATGAGCTCAAAAGACTATGGTTGATTGGAGTAGAAAGGTGTAAATTTTGTCGAATGATTGTTGTAGAAGGGGGAAAAAAACTTTAATTCCGGTTCAATGGTTTTCTGTACAAAGTATGTACATACGTATGTATCTATGGGAGGATATTTTTATGGTACATTCAAGGAACAATGTCGTATGGTAAAGATACCTTCTTAAATTCCGTATATGTCGGCTGGATTTTACTTCCAAGAGCCCATGCATGTATAATTGCTTGTATTTTTCCTCAAGGTAAATCGTATACATAGACATGATTTTAAGAATCATTAAAAAATGATTGAAATCCCACGAGCTTGAAAGGTGCAAGGGAGATTATGTTTGTGTGTGTGTGTGTGAGTGTGAGTGCCTGTGTGGGTAGAGATAGAGTGGACATGCTGCAATCGTTTTGTATTTCATAAAAGACATAATAGATGAATGCAACGAGCCTTTTGTATAGGAAGAATAAAATTTTATTAGTTACACGGTTACCAATAATGGTATTATGTGAATGAGGCTTTATTTATAAAGGGTTGCCGGTACACAAAGATGTGAGTCAAGTTCATGGCAAGCAGATTGCAGCTCTGCTTTTTCCTATCTCCCGTCATCCATCCTTGTTTAGGAGTTGTCAGGTGCAGCATATGATGGCTGTAGGTATACGTAGTGTATGAAATAGTGGGATTTGCTTACACTTTCGTATAAATTATGAGCATTGAAAAAAAAAAGCTGGATTACACAACAACAGACACAATGCATGTACACTTGGAGGTCGGTGCAGTTGATGAGTGTGTGTGTGTGTGTAGGAGGGAGTTGGAGAGTCAGAGAGAAAGAATGAATGAGTGAGTTCGATGGATGGTGAAGGAGTAAATGGTGCTGCCGATTAGCGTTTCAATAGCTGAGCCAACGGAAATCATTACATGGACTAAATGGGACATCCGTTGGAGAAAAGGCCCGTTGGTTGATAGTGTAGGGGCAGAGTGTATGGAGAACCATATGTTCCGAGAATTATCCCGCCGACGGTACTATTTCTCAAGAGAAAAAATCATTTCCAGAGTGTCAGTTTCCCGTAACTTTTCTTTGACCACTGGAGTACGTACTAGATTTCCTTTTACATAGATACATGCCTGCATGACTATATTAAGCATATGTCTATATAATCTATATGTTGGGAGGAATGAGCATGTATTCAAATGTGTTCAAAAGGAAAGTCACTGGGGACTGGAAGTGTAAGTTATAATGGGCTGAAGGCAAGTCTGCTTTAACTATTGCTATAATAATTATCAACCATTATACCGCCCACTGTTTCGATTCCCAAGCCTCAGCTTTGGGGTTGGTTTTCTAAATTTAGACAAATTTATTGGGACAAGGGAAAAATTGTTGCTAAATTGTAACTATGTCGACATCTCCGCCTTGCTGAAGATTTCACGGTCAATGTACAGCAAATGTTCCCGCATGTTTTTCCTTATGAATCGTGTAACTGAATAATGTACATTAGTCACTGCGGGCCTTGCCTTGGACGTACATACGTAGATAAACATATGTATAGAGCAGAGTCTTATGCTAGGGGAACTCATCAAATGAATTACCACACTTTTGAGGGTTTCCGTGTACACACATACATGGATAGATACATGTATTAGATACTAGAAAGCTACTAGTAAGAAACTTGTAGGGAGAATAAGCATCTGCAGCTTGAATGTACATACATATGAACTTATTTATTTGTATATCTTCTTGCAATTAAAGATATATCTATAGTTACTCGTTACTGTAAGTATGTAAGTATCTACATATGAATGCGTAGCACATATTTCACATTTCTGTGCATGCCATGTCGTCATGTTCAATTCGTTGATTTATTAGTTGAGGCCTAATATGGTTCCGAACTTGCCATTCTTCATTACCGTTCCCCGCACATTGCATTTCATTTCCTATTAGGTGAAATACTGAGCTTGGTGGAGGGCTTGCACGCGTAAAATTAAATGGCAAAAGGTTAGCCTTCATTATGCTCACATTACAATTTATACTCGTAAATTGATTCACTGTCAATATAATAATAATAATAATAATAGCGCTCTCTATCTTCCATTTGATTTGGTCTTTCTGCTCTATAGACCATGAACGAGAAAAGTGTTTACCTATCAACAGTTTGGATTTTGGATTCTACAGGGAAGACGTGTGTGCTTGTTATGTAGCACCAAGTTTCCAAAAGTTTTGCGAAGAATATGAATAATTAAAATGAAGTCTATTGATGCTTGGCAGAGCTCTGCATAGTCTGGATGAGGAGTAAATTATCGCGATGAAATATTGAAAGAGCAAATGGCAAACGGCTTTGAGTTGTAGTTATTGCTTTCATGTGAAGAGCAATGCCCTGTCTCCTGTGTGTGTGTGTACGAGCTCCATACTCTAATACAGTGTGTTTGAGCATGTGGGCCTGTGTATGTGCCGTAGAAATTGTATTACACAATTGAGCAAGACACAAGTTACAGATATAGTATAAGCTGGAGAAAAGCTCAGGGAAAAGAAGACGCCATTATATTTTTTTATGTATCATTCCGCACATGTTAAGTACCTACCTACGCCTTCATTAGCTTGTATTAAATTACTCTAAACACATAAGGTACAGGGTTTGGAACTTCCTTCCCCAAGACGTTCCTGGAAACATTGTGTCTGAGTATGAGTCTCTGACTTTTACGGTGTATATCTCAATGTAATAATAATATGTACAAGTGCCGTAAAAATCTATGCTCATACCTTTGCAGCATCCTTGTTGATAAACTCTCTCTCTCTCTCTCTCTCTGTTTAGCTGGATCTTTCTTCTTGGAAAATGACTTGACGGTAGCCTTTAATACTGGATAATAACATGTTGTGAGTGTATCTTATGCAATTAAATATGCACTCTTGTGTGTGCGGACGGTTTACGGGGAAGGATCTTATTAGCTTTTAATTCACAGCACATGCATCATTTATACAAGCAACTATGACCTTTCACCTTCCCATGGTATGGGTCTGCATTGTTAATGGCTGTGAATTAATTCGGCACTCGTAAGAAGATAAATGCACAGGAACCAGACATTATGGGTATAGACTATGGCAACTACCATTAGGTATTTTACACTATCAGGGGATTTTAAATCTGTCCTTTAAAAAAGCTGTATCTTTGGAGGGATCCGAAGACACACGGCTTTTCTTGAAGCATTGTCGTTGAAGATAATTTTGTCTCCGTTTAACACGTTAGTGACGGACAACCTTAAATGGTTCATTGAGATTGTGAGGAATGCGAGCATATATGGGGGTGCCTGTTGATATAGATAGAGTCTGTCTATATGTAGGGGACATATACCCATGAAAATTTTAACTTGTATATCCACAGTATATGTACCTATGATAAAGTTGTATTGAATAATAATTGCCAAGACCGAGGCTTTCATCTGAAACTGATTTCAATACAAGGCTGTAATTTGTAAGGTTTGCAATGAATAAATTATGACGAGTGATTCATGACGCTGGGGAGATGCCATGAGCGATATATTTTTAAATTTCAAATTTGAAAAATTTCCTACATAATTTGACTGGGTGTGCATGATGTGGTAACGTAACGTTGTCTATGTGATCTGGATAATTTATTGCAGTTGCTATCTCCATATCGTAGGCTTGCTAGCTCTCTGGCGATAATAAATGAGGCTTCTCTCAGAAATAAGGGAAAGGAACTTGTTTTGGATTAATTGAAAATTTTTGACAATCGAGACATACCTAAGAGCCTACACCCTTTTGAACATTCTTCCTGACTTGTAGTTTCAAAAGTATCCGGACAATTTGTGGACGAGTCCTTTCGTTTTGACAAAATAAATGAGATTACAGAGGAACAAGCATTGTAGGAACATGTCTGCTGTAACATTTTGAGGGGGAATATGTCATTGAATGAGGAACGATATTTCTTTCCCAAATTGTGAAGCACAAAAAAAGGACACGAAAAAAAAATAAGAACAAGACAAAGATAAAAAGTTTACTAACTAGTGATTTAATTCTGTTACTTTCTATATTGCAGAACAAGCGGATGCCAAATGGAGATTCGAAAACAGAAGGGACGATGATAACCTTTGAGACAGTTTCACGACACCATGCCGGTATTTACGAGTGCTTCGCAGAGAATGAGATCGGTTCAGCCCGGACAGCCATCAACCTTCAGATTTTGTGTAATTCATAATTTTTTTTAAAAAGATCCTATATATTTTGTACTGTAATTGTGACACAGCAGGAGAACCTTTTGAGGATTTCCATTGTTTGCACTATGACATCACATCCCACAGAACTTTTAGTTTATGGGCAGTTGGTCCAGTTTCATTTACAAACTTTTTGTTTCATGCTGAAAGGCAAAAAAAAATCCACATTTGATGTTAACTTTGGAGAATTTACGACTTTTTAAATGAACGCACTTGTACCTTCTTCATTATCTCACTATGGACAAGCAGCCGGTTTTAATTTGACATTTATTGACGGGAAATTTATACTCCTGATCCTCTTCTCCCTCAGCAGCAAGTACACGTAGTAGGAATTGTGCAATCTATAATTAAGTGTAGTTGATTGAAAAAAGCCTTGCACTAGCTTGTTTCCCAGTGCTTTTAATATACATTTACTTGTATCAACATACATACATACATTTACTTTGACAACAAGTACAACTGTGTATAGCGTAACTCACCTATAAACTACAAACTTGTTCAAACATTCCCATTCAAAGAAGTTTCAGGACGAGAAATAGCCTAAAGACCTGAAAACATCATTTATGAAATGTACACTTGGAAATAGATATGGAATATGTTCCCGAATTTTTTTAATTGTGAAAAAACTGCTAATGAGTTTGCTAATTAAAACCGTGGTAGCGACTAAAGAGAGTACCATCAACCAGTAGGAGCCCTCGTTTCAGATGTTCTTTAGGTATATCTATATCTATGTACATGTATGTACATATGTACTTATACAGTTACATTGAGCACACTATGGAGGGAAGATATTCCAAAGGTCTTGGTTTTAGGGAACCTCCGAACCGTATGCTCATAGTTACATTTAAGAGATAAGCTATTGCCCATGTGGGGTTTATGGTATGTTCCTAGTGTGAACATGTGGTCTGAGCTCATCACGTCTCCTTGTAATTAATAAGTAAGAGATGCAGGCGCACCTAATTGAAAATTCTTTCATCGTCACTGATGAGGTGAACAACTCTGCCAACTTTCCTTCGCGAAGAGAGGCCGAATTCTGTGTATTAATATACTCCAGCTTTACCCAAGCATCCTCGGAATGACTGCATTAAGTCCACGTTACGTAAAAAAAAGTAGAGCCAGTGTCATCTAAAATACTTATCTGCTCCCTTGATACCATTCATAGCATTGCTAATGTTCAAGATCATCTGATAAAGAAGGAAATTCCTCTTTCTTAAAAACGGAACTGTTCCTTGGCAAAGATTTCTATTTATTTATTACTGAGGTGAGGGAATGGGTGTAGCTTTTTCTCCCATATGTATGTATGTATGTGAACATCCGATTCCCCCTTTGACATTGACTGACTGACTAAGTTGCTTCTATGAGAAAGTTGCATAGAAGTTATGCAAGGAACGCATTGGCATTGCCTGAATCAAGTTCATCGTGTAAATAAGAAAGTATGCAACTACAGTAGTACTACCAAGTGAGTGTCATGAATGTACGACCTATTTCAGAATGAGCATAAAAAATAGTTTAAACAAGCAGAAAAATATACATAGCGAATTTAGGGATACACTTTTAATATCCAATTATGTGATTGCGTTTACATGTGCGTATATGTAGATTCTATAGATACATAACCAAGTAGAAGCCGAGCGTAGGAAAAAAAATTGTCTCCGACATTTTTATGTTGTAACCGTGTAACAGGACGCAACGTCTGTCTGTTACCAAAAAAAAGTTGTTTTGCTGCGTTGCCTGTGAATACCAGAGACTGGAGTAGCAAATGCTTGGATCTTCCATGGGAAAAACCAATGACAGTATTAGGAATAAAACTATTTGCAGCAGGTCCATGCTTCGGCATCCATCCGTATAGGCACTACAGTATGGCAGAGCTGTAGTAATCATTTATACGGTCCTATGTGTAAACACTGTACTAGCAACAGTCAGTATTTCAGTTCGTGGAGTATGTGTGTCTCAGGACGCTGTACGTAAGTTAGCATTCACAGTGATTCCAAATGCTAAAATTGGTATGGTGGATAGAGTGAGGGAGGAAAAAACTGGACAAAACTATGTCGCTCGTATTTTGCAAGATGCTGAATTATTTGAGCTAAATGAGGGTATCAACTTCACCACAAATAACTGTTTATGTGTCGTTCCAAAGCGAATTAGCTTCTTGAGTGTGTTCACATCCAGCCGGAGTTCTATAAGTATGCTCTTCATAACTTACCGGTTTCTCCAGACACTTGCTGATGACGAGAGTTTTGGAAGTTTTCACTTTTTTTCTCATCCTCCTCTTTTTCCTGTGTGTGTGTGTGTGTGTGCCTGCCTCTGTTGATACTCATGAGTGTATGAAAATGTTCCCCCATGGAAAAAAGTTGTAGTTGTTTTTATTGAAATTACACGGTCGCTAATGTTCCAAGTTATGGTTCGGTTCCTCTTCTAAAGTGCCAGTCAAGTTGTAATATCTACTTCTTTGATGGAAATTAATGGGTGGAGATTTGGAGATGCTTTATTCGTAAATCCCTGGATGGAATTTTTCTGTCATTGGATTATTAACTCCGTACTATATACAAGCACGTGATAAAAAGTTCGGAGGTACACTCCAGGAATTTAATCTTATATTGGAGATAGGGATTTTTATGGTAACGTTGAGGTTGCTGTTCAAGGGGTCTGTGTGGATATTTTGACAAATCCTTCCCATTATTTCTTGAATTTACCACAACTCTTATCAGATACAGAGGGGAGGGGATGGGAGAGGAGCCGTGCACGCAATTTAGAGTTCCTGCCACTGCCAATGTCAGTCTGTAAGGGTTTCGATATCTGTGGGTAGTATTCTCGGGAGGAATAATCATACCAATAAATTACTCACTACTAGTCGATAACAGATTACGGATTCACTTTCATTTGAGTTAAATTCATGAGTGCGGCCAAGTTACGTTTTGTAATCCGGTCTTGTATACGCAACTTTCCCCCGCCTCAGTGTACATTTATCTGACTTTTTGACTCTTTGACTTCCTCCTGTGTGTACGCTCAAACTGCTAGATTATACAGGGATTGAAAAGACTGAGATGGGGGTAGTGGAGGAAGAGAAAATGTATTAAAGATCCGCCAGATTCCCTTTTCTCTACCGGTACATCTATACTGTATACATGCATATACATACATACATCTGTATCTATATCTATACTCTATGAGACAATGTTGTGCACATGTTTTTCTTCTGTCCATTTTATTGGTTGGAGACAACAAATACACTCAAGTATAAATACCAAGTAATTCTAGAAGTAATTATTCCATATCGATCTAAAACTTGAGGGATATTTTTGTATCTTGTAGTACTTATGTACATATATGGTATCAAATGCTGTTCTGTGATATGTTCGCTCTTAATAATAAATTGCATTTCCTGGTTACTTTCTCCTTACAGATCCTCCAGAGATTGAAACCGAGGCCGAAACAGTTAGTACGGGTCAAGGTTTTAATGCTGATTTGGTTTGCCTCGTGCACGCAGAGCCCAAAGCAACTGTGGTCTGGTATAAGGAAGGGCGAAAGGTCGATTCGGACAAGCATGAGGCGGTGGAGAGGATGAGCCACAAGTACATTTTGCATGTGAAAGGTGTGACGGAAATGGATTTCGGAGATTATCAATGCGTAGCCAATAATTCCTTAGGAAGGAATAATAAGAATATTTTTCTCTCAGGTAATTGCCATTTTTCTCCAATCATGTCTTATACAAACTGTTCCTTTGGATGAAATAAATTTTTAATCCAATTATTGTAATGATTACCGTTGTATACTCCACTAAGGCGTGTTTGTCCCTTGCTCCGGGTCTCCTTTCAAGTCAAAGATATTATAAAGTGGGTGGTCGACGTGGGTCCTGTGGAAGGAATTTATAATTTCATAATGACTTATTTATGTATTGTTTGGCCACATAATTTGTCTTGTGAACCACCTGCCCTGATGTGACGATACCTGTTACTGTAAAAATTTTCTCTGTCATAAAAAAAAAAAGTAAACCTTTCCTCATCCAGCCAATACCAAAGGAAGGGGTAGCTCATCATCATCTTCTATATTATAATATGGTACTACTATGTGTGTACAGTGTGGTAGCACGTGCTGGAGATACAACCCGAGATAAAATTCCCACTAATTCATACCTACACTTTACCTTTGAAGGGAGGATATTGACTAAAGACTTTTGGAAACTCATGCGCTAATCATAGGATTTACTTTTTGTCTGTCTGTGTGTATACAGGAACTCCTAGTCAGCCCGTCATCCAGTCGGGGAAAAGCGGACATGGCAAGGACCCTCACAGTTACAATCTAGTCTGGGAATTTCAGAGCCATAGTCCTGCTGATACTTGCAAGCTTAGATACAAAAAGGTATGGAATTGATGTTGGAGAGCTCTGTTTTACTATACTTAATTCTAGGCTTAACTGCTTATATTTTACTTGGAGTTTTTCACTCACTCATTATAGGAATTAGTCAAATGATGCGGGGTAGCTTTTTTCCCCCCATGTTTTCAAATACAAGATGTTGTAAAGGACAGGATCAGAAATGTGCTTGTACAGGTGCTCATCCATTGAGTCAAGTAGCCACTTGGGATACTGGGTATTTTATAAACGACTAATAAACCACGAGAGCTCATGACCGGTTGCTGTTGTTCAATGCTTCGTCTGTAATTTATGATGGTTTGGTGGTGTCAGTGACAGGCCATGGTGTGATACGATTGTCTGCTACACAACAACAGTGGTGTTCCCTAGTAATTTTTTTTATGATTTTTCCATTCATCTAAAACTAACATGCCACTTGGCACCAACCACTTTGTCCCAGTGCGTTTACGGAGCTGTGCATCATTTGCATATGGTTCTGAGGAACAAGCAAATATGAGTACTAGTACCACCCGATTTTTTCCGGTGGATGTGAATGCACATTTTGTGACGAGGATGGTAGGTAGACTACTGTACACTGTACTGTACTCCAACATTTTATTAATCGTGCGTGTCATTGTACGAGGACTTACATTTGGGATTGTAAGAAGTACACGGACTGTTGTAATCCGTCAGGGATTGAGATGAACATCAAGGAGCAATTAGCATCATCATAGAAATAATATGCCTGCTTGGACAATCAAGTCATAAATTATTTCATAATGGTGCATATGCATGTTATATACATATCTACCCTATCCACAAAAAAAAAGATAACATTATTTTGCGTGTACTTTTTTTAAGATAAAGTTTCAAGTTACAGACTTACAGGGTTTGTCATATGAACATGGTATACGTATTTACAGATACTGACTTTGGATGGACATAGTATGCTTATATGGGGTATGAGGAAACTACATACTGTGTATATGTTGATGGATGGATGAAGAAGACATTTCATTCTTGAACTTTTTTGGCCGGTTAAATGGATAAAGTTTTTTAGCTATGGGAAATGAATGAATACTTAAGAATTGCAACGGAGTTTGCTCATAAATTTTCTCAGGCTTAAGCCCAGTATTCTTCTATAATCTTGTATAATTTATCCCTCAAGTTGTTCATCTTATGAAGTGTGTGTACAAGTATCTACGTATGGTCGTGGAAAGATGAATGGAAATGGTAAGAAGTGTATTTTTATTGAGGAAAAGTTCTTGCATAGTTTCGTGTCATAAATTATTTTCGGGGATTTCGTACACGTCACCTTGCATAGTTTCTGGGAGGGTGTGTGCGGGAATATAATCCGGAGTTATTTCCTGGAATTTTTGCGACTTTTAAGAAGTGGTCGTCGTCGGTGGTGGTTCTCATCACAGAGGATGTTGCTGATTTGTTAAAGCCCAGCTCCTTGTTACTTCTGATTTAGTGAGATAGATGTGGTTTATCATTTGCGGGGATCGGATGTACTATTTATTTTGACTCCTTCGCTACATGATTCCTTGGATCAGATTGCTTATGAAATGCATTGTATAATAATAATTACTGTTAACGTTTCTGCACTATTTTTGAGGTGTGTGAATTGAGCTTGCCTCTTTAGGCTGAGATTTATTATCTTGCTCAGCACGAGGAATTTAAGCTGTAAAAAGGAGATAAAATATGCTTTTCTGGGTGGCTGGTCATAAATCATAATTAAAATATTCACTAGTATGCTAATTATTATTTTTTTCACTCATAGGAATTATGTAATATGGGATTTTATGTAAAAGGGATGGCACTCCGTTTTTTGTACAATATGTTTACAAAATATATTTTACAATCACAGGTCGGAGATGACGATTGGATGGAAATGGAACTGACCAGCGAAGGAAATTCACCGCATATCTACACTGCATCCCATACTTTGCAAGAACTAACTCCTTCCACCGACTACGTCGCAACCTTAGCAGCCCATAATAGCCACGGATGGTCGAAACCGGCACAAAACCATGAGTTCCATGTCAACGGCAATGGTTAGTTCCCTCCGGTTCAAAAAGTAGTATTTTTGGAGTAGGTACATACTAATGTAATTGATGTTATGTCCTTGATGCCTAAATTAATTTTAACTTTTTTTTTACCCCGGTTTAAAATTGAGAATGTGATGTTTTTAACCGCATTTTGTATTCTATATTTTGCAACACTATATCCAAATTGACACATTCAATTTTTATATAATTACTTATGAGCAGAAACGTGCGTACTTCTGGGTAGGTGTTGTTATTTAAAGAATAAGCAGAAAAAAATGAACGGAACTTGGGGATCCTGTTGACAGAATATAAAATATTTAGTTATCCTATGTGTCGAACAAATTTTTCACGGGTGGTATATTTGTGAGTACAATTTTGCTGTTTCAAGAGATATTGGGTCAGTGGGATTGATCTTGACTTTGACTTTGAATCAGTCAATAAATAATTTCAATGTCAAGGAGTATGATTTAACTTTTGTAAGAGGGCTTTATCTTTCTCAAATGGGTCTGTCTGTAGGGGTGTATTACTGTGTATATAAATGAGAGGAGCATGGAATTTCCTTGACATGTTTTCAAAGTTGTAGTTGAATGTCTCAAATATTGCGTATGATGTCTGAAAGTAACGATGTGAATTGAGTAAATAACAGTCATGTTAACCTTACCTCTATACATTCTCTCAACAGACATTCAGTCACAGGAGGCTGATACGGAACCTGGTGCCAAAGGTTAGTCATTGTGTTTATTAATATCTTCCTACTATATGCTTGCTATATCCTGCATTTTGGCTAAAAATTTTGAATGAAACTAATTTTTTGGTATTGAATGAACCATTACCTTGTTACTAGGAATGAATTATGGGTTGTTTTATTTTATATTTTAAAAAGAACTTATATGATAATATTTTCTTTAATCAATGCTAAGCTTTGGCTTCACCGCAATGTCTAGATTTCCGTGGGAATGATAATAAATTCTAGTTCTGATAATATGTATCTTTGATGTTTTTTTACAGCCGTTGAATCAGTAGGAAGTGGAGCTTCCATAGTTTCCTGTACGCTGTTTGCCTTGTTCCTTAATACTGTCTCATCTGTAGTGTTGAGATTGTGAATAAACTTTTCTTCGTACATTGCCTCAAATTAGGTAAGATGAATCTTGGGTGTATAATATCTTTTCAAAAAGAGCCTCATATTTTAAATAAAAATGAATGAGAATTCTGAAGTATGACAAAAATGCTTTCTTTATTTTTACAGAGTTACCTGCTCTGCGCCACACGACGTCATTCATGCAAACGCCATGTGCTTTATGAAAATTACACTTACGAAATCTTTTTTCTAATATTATGTAATTTAATAATATTATTCTCGTACATTTTAATTTTTTGGCCAAAATAAACCATCATCATTTTTCATAGTAAGGAACGAAGAAGACAACGTGGAAACCTTAGAGATATCTACATAACTATGCATACATACATAACTGAAAATTATGAGAAAGAAGAAATTTTTTGAAAACTCCATACTCGTCCGACTGATACAGAGAAAAAATAGGGAACGTCCGATTAATCACGTTCTGTAAGCGAAAATAAAATTAAGGCCAGATAATCTTTCGTATTAGAAAAAAAAATCGTCGACTGTAGTACAGAGAGAGAGAGAATCCTTGCGGCAACTTGAAATTCCTTCTTAAATAATTATGTATATGTAAAAAAATCTAAAGAGTTAAGTGATGAGTAATGAATATTAAATGTAATTAATTAAAGTAAAAAAGATAATAGTAATTATTTAGATTCAAAACTAATTTAATTCTAAAATAATTATTACGTGAAGTATGATAAAAAAAGCACCGTCACTTGTCGTTTCAGAGGCATCAATAGAGTTTTAGACTATAGATTGGCAACTGTGTCTATAACAATAAGGCAAGTATTTTTAGATGGTTGGAAGCAATTTAATCCTTCTTTTCTAATTTTGGTAAAAAAATATGTCACCAATTTAATAACAAATTTAAAGCATTTAGTTGTGAAGAGCTATTGGCTGTAATTATTATGAAAGTGTTACAAGAAATTACACATAATATTAATTTTCATGAGTAAAAACCACAAGTCAGGTTAATTTCTTATTATTGAGACTTAAGATGTGTTTGTTGCGTGGAAGTTGTTTGTTTGTGTTTTGTGGATTATTAAATGAGCATTATTATTATGATGATCTTGAAAATGTTAACTTTTAATGTTGTGTAAATACAAGTAAATTTCGTTGCAGTCAATAAGATTTTTATGGTAACTTACAAACTCGAAGAATGTTATTACTTATAATATGTAACAATTATTTATGACCAACAATAATTATTATTGTTCAGGAAGTCAACACTATATACACTTGGTGGTTAGATGTATGTATCGATTTACCGTTTCAAATAACAACTGTTCTAATTATTCTAAATACATGTATGTATATGAATTATTACAAACTAACATAGGCTTTTACTCTATTAAAGTTAGTTATAGCAACTGTCTCATCTATATTTTGGTTCATATAATTATGCTATTGCATTGCATAGTATTATCCCTATCATCAAGTCATATAATTGACCTTACCTGGACAAACGAAAGACCGGAATCAGTGTAATTGTAAAGCTGAGATTTTATTATGAACATTTTTCGTTACAGAATTGAGCCTGAATTTTTCATGCTTGATTTGATTGCTGTAAGCTGAAAAAAGCCTTTAGGTGTTCGTTCAATGTTGTTAGCAAAAACATAAAACAAAAATGTAGCTTGCAGTTTGTAGATTTTAGATACATAGGTGTGGTCAGTTCGTACATGTGTGTAGTTTATGCCTTGGTTCGGTATATATAAAATAGAGATCGTTTAATAATATTATAAACTTTCTGGATTTCAAAGTGAGGATACATTATAAGTGATTATAATTATTCTAGAGAAAAAATTTAAAAGAGAATTTATCATTATAATGTTGTAAATATTATCCTGTAAATACGTACAGTCCTTTTTTGTTTTACTATACTATTAGGAGCCAAACCTCTTCTCTCCAACATGAGTTAACTGCTTTTCATGTCATTTGGAGATTGTAATAATTGGAAACCCTCAGAAGAATGTTAGAATGAAATATTTTTATTTCGATACCTTTTAAAATTGTATTGTTCGTTGCCTTGTCTTGTTGTAAATATATTAAAAAAAGATAGATTGTCAACTAAATAAATAAAGATGTAATGTGTACAGCATTTACTAAAGATAATGAAAGAAAATCTTATTGGACTTTGGTCACAAAGCAATAAAATAATGTGTGCTTTGTGAACAAAATGTGCAGGTATGTGTATAAAATGTTTAGAAACTGACGAAACTATATACAGAGTAATTTTTTTCAAAGCAATTTAATATAAAGTGAATACTGGATTATTATGGAAATTTGTATTTATATTTTGGTTCTCTTCCGTAAATGCATTAATACTACTAAATTAATATTTTGATTGGTAACAAAACAATAATTGGATCAGTTGAATTCTTGAGATTGGATCAGTGTGTTAATTTATTGTATTATGGTTTTTAGTAAAATGTAATTAATATCTACCTAAGTCCCATGTTAAAAGACTTGTTGTACTAAAATAAATTGTAGAAAATATGAATAAATCATGTTAATTTAATTCTTTTTACTTCCTAAGTAATACTTTATTTGGCTGAACCCTTCCGTACATTTCACCAAAAATTCAATGGGATATACATAATAAGGAAAGTCTTGTCAATGCTTGTCAACAGAATTGTGTATGTAGCCATTCACGACTCAGCATACATTGAAAGTACTTAACTGTGTTTAGACGTACACTAAATTATTATAAAGGTGATTGTTGCAAAGTAAAGCACCACTCTTAAGTGATAAACCTTTTTTAATAACTACTGACTGTACGTAAGACAGATTGTTTCAGGAGACATAAAAAACATCAAGCTCACACCGAGAGCCAATAATAACAGTGAATTCCAGCGAATGGTAGCTGCTGCCAGAAGTTCATTCGTCGAAGATATTAACATAGGTATTTCTGGAGAATTTATCGGTTAAATGTGGTACCTACATATAACGAATAAAGTCGATGGACTTTTCCCATTCCTTTTCCTGTTAGAATAAAAGAATTAATTAGACGCTAACTAGACAAATCACCTGATTCTTAACAAATACTTAAAAACATTTTGCTTACGGTTTACGGTACTACGGTAGTATAGAACCAGAACCCAGCATGGATCATCCCGAGAGCAGATGTTATAAGGTAGCTTATTGCATTCGGATTTTGACTGCGAGCTTTTCATTGGAATGCACCGTAATAACATCAAGAGTAATACATACATACAATGACAAAAACCGTATTCAACCTGTAGAGATAATTTTTACGAAGACTCCTGTACTGTTTCGCAATTGTTTAGAATTTTCATCTTTTTAAAAGATTCATGTTGCAAAAAAAGCACCTGTATACACAGGTCTTTCATCCTACATCAATGCTCGAAGATTAAAGTGAAACATAAGTGACTATAACTTGTTTTTAACTTCGCATGTTAAAAAAGCATTTTTGACAATAGGTTTTTAAACTCAGCTTTACTAGTTAAGCTCTTACAGCTTTCTCTAAAATTTTCATATTTTCAGAATACTGATATCTGTATTCCACACCTTTCAAAAAGTACCTAAAACAAATCTTTACCTTCAAGCCTGCAAGACGAGATGGGGAGAGATTGAGAGCGAATATTTCGGTGGTCGTAAAGTCAGAACTATTTACTGTAAAATGAAGCTGGTCACTATTGTTTCAGTGTAGGGAAACAAATCCTTGTGCATTTGATATAAGATGTAATAAACTTATATTACAAATACATTTTGCGCTCTCCGATTTAAAAAAAAAATGTAATTAGGATTTAGCAGAAGCTTAATTTATTAGCTAATTAGATAACATTATGAGGCATACGCAATTTAACATTTACACAAATTAATCAGGAATACGCAATTTAACATTTACACAAATTAATCAGGAATACGCAATTTAACATTTACACAAATTAATCAGGAATACGCAATTTAAAATATTGGGTTTTTACGACGTTACGAAATATCTTTGACGAAACTATTTCTAATTAGAGCCAAGAGGCATCAAAGCGTGAATGAGGTCACATTTTAACACGACACAAATAACATTTCCATTGACAAATATTCCAAATCATGGGCCTCTAACTAAATAAAATTATAAAATGTTCGTAAATTGCTACAACTGATGCATAACATGTTTAAACTGGCAAACAGTAGAGTACTTTTAAACAATAGAGCAAAATACAATAAATGAGCTGTGAAACGTGTCCACATTTCTTGGCGATTATTTAAGTAGGAATATTTTCTGACGGTAGGCTTCGACTACATTTAGGATAAAAAATGCAAACTCCCAATACTTTCTTTTATAGACATTAAACTTCGTACATTGTTTTCAGCATCAGTCAAGCTCTCCTTGAATAGACGATAATACTCTATGACGGGGGTTAGCATTTTCAGGCACTCCCTAAATCGCTCCTTTGTTTCTTCTGAAATATTTGATTCGAATGAACTGGCAAACAACTTTGGAAAAATCAATAAAACACAGTCCCGTTGGTACATTGCTGAAAGAAAAAAATTAGTACACACTAGAACTCTATTTTCTAGAAATTAACAGCAACAAAAATAATATTCATAAAATTCAATTTTACAAACCTCGTACGAAAGAAATCCCAGGATTCAGAGTATCTTGAATTTTCAATCGAAAAAACGCCAGTCGTCTGACCTCCTCCATATCGAATGCAGGTGAATTTACTTCTGGAGAGAAGTACTTAGATAGAATACAACTCGCAGCCATTTGGATAATCCAATGGTTTGGATGTAGGACTCGCCCACTGTTTTCTTCGATGAGTTTTCTGCAAAAGGCCTGATTCGAATTATGAGCATTCTTAATGATACGACCAAGACGGTTTATGCGAGGAACAACTGATGAGGCAGGAACTACACTGTCACATTGATTACACTTCCAATTAGTTGTACTATCATCGATGGCTAAAGGGTCTTCCGGCGACATGTAACCCAAATTTGGATCTGTATTTTCAACATTATCATCTTTCTCTTCCAAGCAGGACAAGCAAGTCACAGATGATGAATACGTTCGTAATTCAGTAGGATCTAAACATCGATCACACTTGCAAACGAAGTAGAATTTTTCTCGAAGCTCTCGTTGTCGATCTGCAGTTCCAAAACAGTCGGACCCACAGTAGGCAATTGTCAGAGGTTGGCCTTTTTTCACAGGAATTGCAGTACGGACCCACATGACGTAGTCTGGACCAGGTATAATTTGACTCTGTGCACAGTTGGGGGAGCATGAATTGGCCAACATACTGACTTTAAGGTACAGACAGTCCTGACGACAGCTGTTAAATCCACAAATTCCTTCTTGACTCACAACTCACCAAAGGACAACTCAAGATCTCGCAACACTCCTTATAATTAAATATATTGCTTCTAAGAATAACTTACGTAATTTTGTCTTCGTCCACAGAGTCAGGCTGTGAGCAATTCATTCCATTTAACTTCATGATCCACAGATATTTTGACATTTCGTCGTCAGACAAACGTAAGAAATTCAGCGCACCATTATTGAAATAATAATTTATCGCATCAATAGCCGACTTTAATCCATCCAAAGTTGCTGCATCAGCCGGTATATTAGGTTCCCTCTGAAGGTTCATGATCTCCTGAAAACGTTGTGGGTTTGTAATCTTAATCCTACCAAGTCTAATCATCGTAACTGCCCAATCGATTCTTTTCGGAGTGATTTCATGTCTTGGAGGTGGGAAGGTAAATTGTGTCATTTTGAAAACAGCACACTCATTTCCTAAGTGATTTGGATTCTGCAAATAATAACACATCAAAATTTGAAAAATTACAACTATCTGAATGACCTTCTAGGACAAAACTGCCGGTCATCCCGCCGAAATCATAATTATTACATTTCCACCACAACATTACAATCTCATGTTCATGCCAACACCTAAATAACCAGTCGTGTCGGATCGGAAATGTCAAATTCAGTTTCAAGTAATAATTTAAACTATACAATCTAGTAAATCAACTACGACAAAAACGATTAGTGGAATCCCAAACAAATCACCCTCTCGCACTCAGGACCACAAAGAGGCCAAGTACATTTGCTACATCGATACACATCATTTCCGACAACACTGAGAAAAACGCCACACGTCAGACACTGCGCCTTTTCTAATGGATTCTCGTTGGCCACCCACATCCCAAAATTGGAAGTTGGCCATGCCGGTGACCTCAAAATGGGCGACTCTTTCAATATCAATGTTCCTGCTTTCAAATTCCTTGAAGCTACCCAGTGTCTACCAAGAGCGGGACTTTCGCGGAGAACTATGGGAGTACAGTCCTTCTTATGGACTTGCCAATGTTTTCGCTGGTGACCCTGTGAACAGTAGTTTGCACTGTGACAGGCTGAACATTCCTGATTCGATGGCTTCTTGCAAACCTCACACTCCTGCAAATTCCGGTAACCATTATAAACATTACGTAAAACTCCTATAATATATATTGTTCCGAATTAAATATCATCTTCTACATAAAAATACACGCGGTCCTTCTTTTATCAAAACAGTCAATACATTTCATTTCTCATTCAGAGCGAGCCAACGTACCATTTCGTAGTTCCGTTCGTATTTGTTCAAACTATCTTGATCAATATTCTTCAGTTACCGATGACAGCGCTATTAACACAACAGATCACAATATTAATTCCACATCATTCCAGCTACTCCTAGTTTCCTGACTGTCAAATTATACATAATTATCCAAAAAAGAATGGGAAAGAATACTTATTAATAATTATTACAATGCAGCAGATAGATAGTACTTCACACTCATTCACCTTAATACTCGATGCCTCTCAATATCAAGACCCTTTAATTTAGAACTCTCTACAACTCAGCTCCATAGTTGAATAAACTTGGAGGTTCGACTTGAACTATGTGTGCACTGGCACTGTCTGAAATAAGGAATGGAACGCAAGGTAAGGTTCTCGGTTCCGGCAGTTAAATGTTAAAGCAGAAGCAAAGCTTTAAAGATCTTAAGTTAAATAGCGTCACTGTAGCAGGCAGTAGGTCTAATCACTAAACTCAAGTTGAGATAAACCATGTTTTGCCGTATCCACCCCTCAAGTGTAAACATTCTTGAACGGCATTCAGCGTCGGCATCTTTTTATAATTTGTTTTCCTACTGCCCTGTCTTACAAGGTAAGATTTTGGGATGGTACATGTGGAAGCAAACGTAGCATAGCACAAGTTTGGTACTCCCCTATTATGTTACAAAACACATGTAACTCAAGTGCATTTTGCCCTCATCTTTTAGGACGCGTTGTCATCAAAGTTTCAAAATTTAAATGATAGCACAGGTGGTTTTTTAAAAAAGTCAATGTTAAATTCCATAAGGATTTTCAGTTTTTGAAAGTCGATGAAATTTTTATGTTTATAATTTCAAGGAAATTCAATTCTTAGCGTGCACATTTATATATCCTTGAACAAAGTTCCCCCAAAAGTAATCCCTCCATCATGGCGCACCCGTATGTATGTAGTCGATATGATATATTCACTCCATATTTAATCACTTATACATACATGCAGGTAATCCCTCCAAATGTATATATTAGTGTAGACATTTTTGCTATATTCTCTCCAATTTTTTCAATACGTAGATTTAGCTCTGGATCTACTAATTTTGCATACTAAATCACAAAGCAGTATGTTCCAAGTTGAAATAGACAACTTTATGGAAAATATAATTATTATTTTTTATTAATTTTGGTGTAAGAATTCGTTTGCACATAATGCCTATTCATTTATAGCGTGCAAACATATTTTTGCAAAAATGTAACACACAAACATTAAATAACTGCTAAAAACACGACAGTTCATGAGCTGCAAAACTGGTCATCAGCTATTTGCAATTTTTGCATTGTCACATTTTTGATTCCTAGGTTTACTTGGTTGGGGTGATACAATTTAATTTTGAAAGTCGCACTGCGCAAATCTAACCCAAGTATTTTTAAATCCTTGAAAAACTTAATTCTTTAAACCCCTCCCCATCAGTAATGAATTATAATAATTATTGAATTTTTAAAACTTAACAATAAAATTTTCTAAAACTGTAGGGGGGATCGATTATATCAAAATGCTCCGAACAAAACGCTGATGGACCGATAATAGTGTACATGTTTCTGCTAACATCACCAATATGCCGAAAATGCCGGGTACTTTCAGACCGGCGTATTTTCAGGTCCTTTTCGGCGTTTTTGGCATTTTCGGGTGGGCAGGCATAAAACCCATGGCATTTTTATATGAGTAACCCTGGTTGTACAGATGTACATCAGAGGGAAAAACTTAATAGTCTAGTTTATGCGTATGTATAAGTGATTAAATATGGAGTGAATATATCATATCGACTACATACATACATACGGGTACGCCATGATGGAGGGATTACTTTTGAGGGAACTTTGTTGAAGGATATATAAATGTGCACGTTAAGACTTGAATTTCCTTGAAATTGTAAAAATAAAAATTTAGTCGACTTTCAAAAACTGAAGATCCTTATGAGATTTAACATTGACTTTTTTTAAAACCACCTGTGGTATCATTTAAATTTTGAAACTTTGATGACGTGTTTTAACAGATCAGGGCACAATTGCACTTGAGTTACATGTGTTTTGAAACATACTAGGGGAGTACTAAAACTTGTGCTATGCTTTGTTTGAATCCACGTGTACCATCCCAAAATCTTACCTTGTTAGTGTATGTAAATTGTTGCTATGGATTCTACTTGTTCTCTATACTCGATAATGCAAATTTGTTTTATGTTTAGCACCTAATTCGTTGTTCAAGTGGTGACCTGTGACTACAGTTAGCAATATTTGTATATAAAAGGTAATACTTATTTTCGGAGAATACATGAACAACAAAATACGTCAGTAATGTAGCAGTAATTACGACGACGGATATCTGGAGCCACTAATTACTATTTCATATTGTATGTTATTTAACACATTATAGGGGTACATGAAAATACTGAAGCGATTAGCAGCATAATAGTTAGGAATGACTATTCTCAATGTTTAAAGCTGCCCAGCACATCCCTAGGATATGTTTATCAGAGACAACATGTAATTATTTAAGATTATGTTTGGGTAATAATTACACAACCCACGTTTTAATCACAGTGTGACAATCCTGGAGCATGTTTACCATCATTTGATAAATAAGACAAACGAATACATCAGATGTTTTCCTTCTATATTTTTCAGAGCTGACAATGAGTTCTACTATGAATTGCTACTTGCTCCCACGATGTTTCATTTAACTGGAAATGAAGCAACATGCAACGTTCAGAAGGTTGAAGACTCAACCGTAAGCTTTTACTGATTATAACTATCTATAATTATCATTATTGTAAATAATATTTCGAAATGTAGCACAATTTATTATTGACAAGCTGATCCAGAGGAAGCCAAGCTATTTCAATAAATTGGGAAAGTATACGGTGACGAAAGAATTGACTAATAGTTTACGTAACATAAGTGCAGCATTCAAATTTGATTTCGATGCAGGTGCAAGTGCGGTGTGGAAAATATTTCCTAACTCACCTAAACTGCAAGTCAAATAAATCATTAAATTCAAACCACATTACAAATTATTTTGAGACCCTGTCAAATCAACGCATTTCGATTTTAAATTAAACTAATAAGCCTACATACGTAAGCACATATCTACCCGATTTTAGCCAGCAAAACCATACTCCATCACACGCAGAAGTATAATCTGAAAATTAAATTAATTGAGTAGAAGAAACAAACCGAATCACACGACATGGGTAAGGATTAGTGTAAATAGTGTAGTGTGTAATTAAATGTAACACATGAATCTGCGTACATGGAAAATCAGAAGCAAAGAATAAATTAGCATTGAGTGGACACCGTCGAAATTCACATCAGAAAAAATCTTTTCCATGCAGCCAACTTTATAAGCATATTGTTTAGTGCATTTGACTCCCCCTGCCTTAAATTGTGGAAGACCGAGATCTTGAATCCGCTCCTTTATAAATGTTTCATTTATGCTCGCATACATTTCCTGCAATGTATCAAAAAAATACATATTTTGCATATTATAACTACTCTGTACATATCTAATTGCATACATACTTGCAGCAGAGTATTAGTTACAATATAAATTGCATAATTACTGGAATTGTGAAAATTACTGTAAAGTGATTCTATAAAAACATCACCAATATGCAATTTTTTTAATTACCAAGGTCGAGAAGTCCTGACAGCAACTTAAAGGAAGTGAATGGACTGACTCGCTGTCATCTTTTTTTTCAAAATTTGATATTTTTTCCCAGTCCTCATATGAATCGATTCCACAACAATGATACTAAAGTGCAGGCGTTATATTTTGTATTATTATTTCTGTTCACTGCAGTGCTCGGACTGGGTACGGGTACAGGTATGGGTATTACCCGGGTACAGAAGTTGCGTACTCGCAAGTACGCGGGTACTACCTGGGTACTCTTGATTTTAGGCAATAAAGTGTGTACAGGTACGGGTATGGGTACTCACTCAGTGGCAATCGGGTAGTACCCAATGGGTACGGGTATCACTATGTAAAATGCCTGTACCCGTGGGTGCTGTACCCGAGTATTTTTGGGTACTTCAAGGGTTCCTGATGGGATGGATTACTATGGCTAACAATAAGACCTACCAACCGTGGAGTTGCTTATTTCGTAGTATACAGATACTTGCGTTAGTGACAGAGCCAAGTGGCTTCGTCTCATTTATGATTACGTGGTAGTTGCAATCTAACGCTTCTAATAATTCTTCCAAGGAATCGAATAAAGAAATAGAGCGTAGAGTCAGTGAAATCATCTGTTTATCGACTTAAATAGTGAAGCTCATCAACGAAGAATTTCAAGAGGGAAGTTCTTGGGATTCAATTTAATTAGCTTCATTGGGAGCGTAACATTACAATTATTTGAAGACGTATTACGAGATAAGATCGGAATAAATATACATTTACAGTATTAGTAGATCCATTTCTTAACGTTACAAGTACCCAGGGTTGCCCATTTGAAAACGCCAAGACATTTTATGTAGGCAATTTGAGCATTTTCAATTCTGGGTATTTATGACACTTTGAGTATTTATTGAGGTGAATATTTATAACATTTTAAAAAGAAAAATATCATTCCTTGCTCGCAATATTTATATTTCAGTCCCTTTGATTAATCTTGATAATTTTGATGTTAAAAGAACTTGACAGACATCTGAACTTGGCGTTCAAAACTTCCATGGGGTTGCATTTTAGTCCTATTTTACCTGCATTTTTCGAAAATCTCCGTCTCGGGCTTCATAAATGTGAGAGACAGTTTACGAATGTTTGTTTTATAAAGCTGTAATATAAAATGAATATTCAATATTGCCTCCCACATTTATTTCCTGAAACCGCAATATTTGACTTGGAAAAATTATGATCAACTCAATTTTTCCGTATAACATTTTCTATACACAGAGTTCGATTAGCTGGAAAAAAAATTGTTTCTTGTTCTCCAAGTTGAAAAGCAAGTTATGGAGAGTTTAGTATTAAAGAATCCGTCCCAATTCCAATTAGCGAGAACACATTTCATTTCATTCAGCAAGTTATTATTTTGGGGTAGTAGGATTTGAATTTCGTCAGTGTTTATTAAAAAAATCCCAAAATGCCTTAAATAATTTTTTCAAAAAATTCAAATACGATGTCTTTAACGCCTAGAGAAAATTCCCAAAATCCCGGACACTTTTAATGGAGGTCAAAAAATTGACAACTTAAAATTTTTCATCTGGGCAGGCTAATGTCGTCGGGGATTTTAAATCGGCCAAACTTCCAGTACCCGAGTAATACCAGGGTACACACAATAGATACTCGGGTACGGGTACACGTTTTGGGTACATTACGGGTACGGGTAAATTGTGGGTACAGGTACTACATTGTATTTTTAGGTACGGGTACGGGTACTGAAATAATTTACCCAGGTACTCGGGTATGGGTACGGGTATAGGTACAGCATTTTGTAGTACCCGATATTTGGGTACGGGTATGGGTACGGGTACACGGTTTTTGTACCCAGTCCGAGCACTGGTTCACTGATACAAAATGTCTGTGAGTAAGGTAAATACTCGTGGAATTGAAATCTTACACTATTTTGAGTGTATTTCCATCTTATTGTTTCGCTCAGACCCGTCACCCCCTTAATTTCTTTCTGCATGCTAGATCGTACCTCCTCTTGTTTTGATTCAGAAAAGGCACCGGAAAAAGACCAAATCTGTAGTGCCAACGCAGTTACGAATAACATCAAGCACACACGCGAAAATTGCAGGTACTGTTCGAGAGGATTTTTTTAACATGAATGACTATAAACAATAAACTGGATGATTTTAATGCTTGTTACGGGATTGTACTAGACCGTTAGTAGTAAATTGGTTACTGTGTAAAAGCCGCGCTTGATTTTGTATAAAGCATAAATCATCGTCAATGAGCAAATCATAGCTGAGAGCAGAGTAGATGCTATGAGATAACTAGGAATAGAATACTCATTCATCATCAAGGCTGCTCTAACTTCAGTGTCAAGAAATGTGTCTGTTGTTCTGAACAACCCACCCAAGCCTTGCATCATGGATTCCCAGATGTCAAAAAACTGTTGGGACGAGAGAGAAGACTTCTTCTTGTGATATTCATTTGACAGTTAAGTACGTTCATAAATGGTAAATAGTAAAATATACTCGTGGAGTATATGCAGCTACATAATTATGTACAATAAGGCCCTTAACTGTTATCTACTTACCAGCATGGGAAGTGACAAAAGCAAAGCTACTATGGCATATCTTTTCTCATGCATGACCGTCCTGAAAGTATGACTGTTCGGAATCCCTGGTTTTGACATCTGGACATTTGAATTTGATTCTATTTCTAGTAATTGTTTTGGAGGCTCGGATTGTATGTCAATATTTGTCCATCGTTCATTTTGATCTCTCGGCAAAATTCTATTTTCCTTATGATAGATCATTGTGTGTCTCTGAGAAGAATAAAATATAGTGAAGTTATGCATATATAAATTTGAGACATAAGTAACAAACAATAAGCACTGTGTTCATGGGCATGTTCTTTGTAAGATTTAGGAATTCCTATTTTTACTGAAACATTAAAAATCTTCTCATTCGTACCTTTTATTTACCTAGTATAGACCTATCGTACCTGTACCGACGTGTGCCCCTATATTACACCTCCTATGAGATTACTATTAAATTTTGTTTTAATACGATGATATGTAATTTAGAAAAGAAACAATTTATGCCCAAATCCTGTATATTTAAAAATTTACGGTTACTGTAAGCGGGTAGCGTAGCGGGTACACTGCACGAGTATTGTAGTGCCTACGAATTTTGAAATATAGTGACAGTTGACAGTGAGGTGAGTGTGAATATTATCTTAATACATAGAAATTGGAAGTAACTTTACGTAAACATATTCTGTATACAAATATATTAGAATATCGATAAGTATAAGAAGCAATAATATGTAGTTACGCTAAAGTGATTCAATGTGGTGTGGACTACAAAAAATATAAAAAGCAGACCCTATCCCTATACCCTAACCTAAAGTGAATGTGTATCTTATTTGATTATACACAGGCAGCATTAATAATGAATAGTTTGTATATTTCTTTTTGTACTTTTAACAATAATAATTGGTTCTAGAATAAAATTTTTGATTTTAAACACAATGTTGGTAATTTTATTATGACCAGCTCGGCTCAATTTTCCTTGTTACTAACTTGTTACTAAGATTACGGATAGTCAATAATCACTACTATAACTATTTTGTAAATGAATAATAGAGCCACCAAATTAACATTGCTGGGCAAATACAAGAATGATGGATTTAATCATTTAATGTAGCACAAACTCCTGCCTGTTGTAGCAGTCATCTAAATACTATAATTTGATGATGAGAGAAGGGGAAGGGAGGGCATTTTTAAATCTTCGCTCTCCCCTATTCGCACTTTGCGAGTACACAATGCCATAAAGCGCTTTTGCTATAAGTAATGCACTGTACAAGCACACGGCACGCAACGCAGCACGCTTTGGCTTTAGCTAGAATTGTCGCTCCGCGTCCTCTCCCATTACATAGCATGCTTCCACCGACGCAGGCGGAGGCTATGCTGCTCATAATAACGACAAATATAAAATAGTTATTTAATCGAATCCATATCTTTGGTTTACGTGGTTAATCTTTATTAAACAACCTAAATTATATGCAAGCTTTCGACATCTAACAGACTGTCATCCTCAGGCACTAAAAAGCAAGTTATTTAAACTTAAATAATAAAATTAAATAAAGTTATTTGAACTCGATACAGCACGATACAACAAGAGTACATTGGTTGGTTCGAAGTTGGAAATAATTTGACTGAAAAATGTTCGTTTACCTGGGGTAGGTGATACAGCAGATTACTCATTGGAAAAAGTTTGGGGGATAATGGATAAAGTTTCTAATTGTTTTCTACATCAGTCGGGATTGGGAATTAACTACAAATATGCTGGGGAGAAGCTGAGCTGGTCATAGCGGCAACCCTGTGTGACGTTCAATGATGAGCCCCCTATACTGGTGCTGGTGAGACTAGGGGGCTTACATTATTTCACCCACTGTCCAAATCGACAATAAATTGTAATCGACTGTTGGGTCCTGGACTATGGCATAACGCCTTTACTTTTTCAATTTTCAAAATTTCATGACATTTCGAAAGTACCCCGAATTCACGTAAAAATCTGATTTAACCGCACAAACTAATTCGCTGATCAATAAAGTCGTGAAAAATATCTTTCCCGCCCCAAATTTCATGAAATTTCGAAAATGTTTTGAATTTACGTAAAAATCTGATTTAACCGCACAAACAAATTCCTTGATCACTAAAATCGTGGAAAATTCCTTCCCCGCCACAAAATTCGAAATTTCATGAAATTTCGAAAAAAAAATCATGAATCGAAAAAACTTCGAATTGACGTGAAAACCTGGTTTAATCACAGGAACATATATACTCGTTGACCACTAAGGTGACTAAGGTCGTAAAAAATACATTCCCCGCCTCGAATTCCGCGCTTCGCTTCTGTTGCAATTGATTCATCGATTGCAGTTTTGGATTTTTTTATTTGTAAACAATACAATTACTGGTAAACTCAACATATGCAGTAACCCATGTAAACATCTGCGTATAAACAGAATATATTTTTATTGTGGTCATCCTTGCTTAGCGGGTGAATTGAATGCATTGCGAAATCAAACGATTTCACTTCATAGATGGGCATTTTTCTCCCCCTCTGCCTCTTTGTGTGAGGGATGGAATACAGCCTGCTCGCACTCGCCCTCGTCATCAATCGAGCGACACGTTACGGGTTGTCCTCGTCCTCGCCCTCGTGAGGGGCTACTTTTAAAATACACCCCTCTCCCTCGCACTCATGAGGGCCCTCGTTATTTTATATTACACGTAAATAACCCCCCCCCTACAATTTCCTACAATACCTGTGCCTTCAAATAACTTTTTCGCAGACACTTGGTTAAATTATGACAACTTCAATATGTGTCGACATTTCCCCCAGTTCTGAACGTACGGAACTTTTGGATAGCTTAGAAAGTTTATAAAATTTCCTACAACCTAGCGTTCAAAACAAATTTTAAAAAAATTGTTGTTGAAATAAACGACTATATTCAAAATAGTGCCCTTTATTGGTGCAGGTTTTACCCAGGTATTTGGGTACAGGCACATATTATGTACGTTATATGTATTATTACGTATGTTATATATATTCGTGGTTGATATAATTGTAAAAAGTATAAAAAACTTTTGTAAAAGATTTTTTCCTGAAAATAACGTAAAAAACAAGTTTAAAATTCTAATTCATCGGTAAAAAGTGCCTATCCTCCTTATATTTTAATTGTCGGCAAAATGGAAAACATTCAGTAGTCAAACTACAATATTTTGTTATAAAAGACATTTTTGTTGGCCTTTGACAATAATTCTTCATTATAACCGATTCAGTAGCTCAGAAAATGACTAATATTGATCAAAGCTGTTTTCTACGTCTCCGGTTAATAAAGATTAGTCACAAATAGGTTCCATAAACCTCAGACCAGTAATATTCAACAGCATTAATCATATATAAAGCCCAGGTGCCCTTGTTTACAAATGATCATGTCTCCCCGACATCCAAAATTGAATTTTTTTATGGAGTTTAATGAGAAATTTTAACCTAAACAAGAGGAACTTTTACTTTAAAAAATTAAAACTGGGATTTTTGCCGAGGGCCATAAACCATGTACCTAAGACGTTATGAAGTTGGTCTTGCTACAGAATAATATATGTATGATTTTCGCATAACGATTAAGGTAACAGAAGGTCATGAGGGCTTACATGTGTACTCTGCCTCCCCCTCTTTCGTTCACATCCTATTCATAGGTCCTCTCCCTCATGTTCATGAGGGCGCCTAAAATCAACGTGTACTCGCCATCACCCTCGCAGTTTGTGAGGGCGAGGACGAGGGAGAGGGCGAGGCATCCCTCAATCCCTCGTGAGGGTGCCCATGTATGTTTCACTTTTCCTCGCTCGCCAGGCTACCGGGCTACCTTCTGTCGGGGCAATTGTAAATGACACTTGGCCAATGACGGACAGGTGTGTTACGCACGCCTCTCTTGCTCCGATAGGCTTGTGCTTGCTACAATAGAGTGACTGTCAACCATCGAGTAGGGAAGTAACACAAATGATATCATCAGCGTAGTAGGTAGGTTAAACCCGGGATATAGTGACAGTAAGTGACATAGTGGGTGGGTAAATTTTTCGTTACATGATGTCATCGTTGTATTTCGTCAAATACATCTATACTCACTACAATAAATTATTAACAAACATTTTCAGGAAATAAAATAATGACCTAATGTATTAACTATAATGAAAACAAAAATAATTCCATAAGCTGTTTTCCTCGTTCATGATGAACTTTGAGCCGAACAATAGTCACTGTGGTCTAATTTATGAGATGAAATCCCGAAATCCTATTCCTTTCTCAAAAGTTTTTTAAAAATAAATGGACGCTAAAGTGGAATGCATTGTTTATTTTCATGCTTGCAAATTATCAATCCACGTGGATTCAAAATTACCGGCTACTACAACATTTCAAACATACAATGCGCATTGATATGCGCATGATATCACAATCCAAGGAGGGTGCGTGGCTGGACCAAAAAATGATTTCCAATGATGAAGGGGTAGGGGAATAGCAAAATGCCTTCAATTGTAATGATGTCATTTGTGTCACTCCCCTTACTTGTCAACCATAGATTGACTCTTTATCTGTAATATGAGTGAGTCAACCATCGAGTTTCAATTTGTAAATCCGTGCAAGAGATTTACATTGCATCTGCATATATGCTTATATTTCGCGCTGAAAATCATATCATCCTTCTTATTGCTCTGGACCTGTCCGTTGATTTAAACTTTCGCGGCTTTAGCTTTACAATTCAAACCTTCGCGGCTCATTTCAATATATAGCCAAGCAAGTCGGTGGTTTATACAGCAAGCCGAGAAGCACATCGGGCTGAAACGTTGTCGCAGAGGCAGAGGAGAGCTTTTTCAGCTCGCTTAGCTCGCTGTGGTTCTCAGCATATACCAACTGCTTGCAGCATACTGGAAGCTCGCAATATTACACAATTTTAGATTGTCGCTTAAAAGCGCTAATCATAATTATTATAAACATTAGACATAAATCATCAAATTTGGATTAAATTAAGTCTGGTAGTTATAAAAACTACGTTCGGTTACAGCTCTGACGAATTTGAGGAGAGGGGAATTTTAATGATTGAACTTTGTACACATAAGTGTGAGATTCTTATTAAGAAAAAGCAAATGGAATTGAAAGTACTTATTGCAACACTTTTTATATATAACGTCAGATAAATTTTCAGAATTTGTATTGCTGAAGTTATTTGCTCACTATTTTGTAATTACAAGCCTTTACATCCATAAATTTGATCTTTATATTCCCTAAAAATATCATTACGAATTAAGGATTGATTTGTAGGAACCACGGACTTTAGTAACAATAGCAGTTGAAAAGTGTTGCGCTAATATGAATTCCTGTCACTTTTCCTATTTTAAATTATCAGTGCGTCCAGTGTCTGAGGCTTCAGTTACATTATTACGATACAACTGATTGTGAGATGTATACAAATTATAACAACATAAAAAATCATATTTGATCACACTAAGGGGTGAAGCACCATACAGTGATTCAACAGCCAGATTTAATAACAATGTTGGTTGGTATTAAGTTGATCAATCGATTAGTTAAATTCCCCGTGTATAGCCAAATATTGAGTTTGGGAGAGAACTTTAGTGGGCTGGAGCGTTGTACCATAATTTCTTGATGATGAATTGCCAACTAGCTATTTGAAACGAATTGTTAGCCTTACAACTTATAATGTCTTATATGAGATTACTTTGCCTAGCGAAGCGGGTTATTAATATTAAGCCTTCTCGACATGCCATAATACGGGATCTACATATAAGACAAAGTTAGTGACAAACCCAACCAGAAAACTTGTTTTTACCTTTTGAGGGCGCAAAAGCAACTTCTGTTTTAACTTTTTTATTAATTTATTTCCAACTTTTTGATGCAAAAGCACAGATTACAATGGTATCCAATGCTAAGGGGAAAAAACGATATTCACGTCCAGTAATGTTAACAACACAGGAAAACAAATTATACATTTTAACCAACAACAATATTAAACTAAAATATTCCTTAATCTCTGGATCTCTTTGTCTTTCATAGCCTGTTGGTTAGCTATATGTTAGTTGTTCAATATCAGTTGTATAACCCGACCGGCACTTTCAGTTTGAGGGAATTATTGTGGCTTGATTAGATTGCAGCATATATTATGCAGATAAGTCTGCTTAGCAAAATAGTATTTTAAGATTTTAATAATTTAATAGACGAATATACAGTGGGGTGACAAAAGATTGTTTGATGGGACAATTTTAAAGAAATCACTATTTTTCTGACATACAAACTCCACAAATAGAGTAGCATTGCTAACCGATATGATAAATCCCTCTATTGGAGTAAATTTTCGCATCAATTACCAGAATTATTTTTTTATTATGTGGGGTTTATACTCCGATAATTAATTACCAGAATTATTTCAACACTTATTACAAAAACCAAACTAACGGAGAGACAAAAGATTGTTAGATTCATTGGATTTTTATGTCTAGTCACGAGTAGCTCTTCCATTAGCTTTAAAAAGCTCATAAATACAGTTCGGAACGGAATTTACTAGCTTTTCGGTTTTGGTAGACGGTATTAGCTCATGTTTAACCTTCGGAGGTTGGTCCCTATTGTGGACACGTTAATTTTCAGTTTTGTCGCTGACGAACACAAATTTTCGGGCAGGATATTTTTGTACACTTCTGCAGTCATTATGCTGGGCACCTCGACTAAATTCCCTACCCCCTGAGACGAAAAGCAACCCCAAACCATTACGGAGCCTAAAAGTACAGATAGGTTGAAGTTTGAATTTACGACGATTAATTCTAAAAGAAAACCTCATTACGTACCTCCGCCGTTGTTGAATGTTGTAAAAGTTTGATGAAAGGTGTATGAAATGTGACAGTTAAGGTTTTGATGGTTTTGCGGGCAAGAATGGGGATGAGATGTAAGATTTCTCGTGATAAGTGAAATGTGTTGCAGAAGTCCGAAATCGGATTAATTTCAACAATAATCTTTAATTTTCTTTAGACTTCACAATTTAATAATGAGGTAAATTAGGATAGGATACAAATGGTAGGAAGTTGGGTGTAAGGAGACAACTTGGGAGAGCCCTTCCTTTCCTTACGGAGTGTGTAACGAATCTGCCTCAAAACTCTCATACTATTCTGGCACACGGCTTGGGTGACTCAAGGAAAGGTAGGGAGATAAGGTCAAGAGCAATGAACTTGATTAGGGAAATATTGTAAGTGGGTCAGATTGCATTATCAGCTGGACCAACTACATTGACAATCCATACAAATCAGTTCCCTTCACAAAAATGGTTTAAGTATCAAGAAAATATTGAAAGAATGACATTTTACATAGCTGGCTTAAATAAGAATATTAGGTAAAATAATAACAGAGAAAATGTATACATTCACTCGTGCTCCGCGTGAACATGCTCCGGGGGTTGAACCATTGTAGCCAGTGGTTCAAGATGAAAAAAAAAATTGAAATCACAAGACAAAAATTATTCTAGTCAATTTTAGCTTTTGGAAGTTCTCTATTCATAACTGGTAGAGGAATAACCTTTACAAGCGGACGCTTGTATTCTCCTTCCTTGGTCTTGACTGTGACCACACGAACAAGGCCATCGTCGCCTGGAATCACTGAAGCTATGCGTCCAAGAAGCCATTGCAAGGGAGGGAGTCTATCATCCTTCAAAAGTACAAGGGCTCCAACTTCGATGTTCGCTGATTGCGCAATCCGCTTTGGTCTCTGTTGGAGTCTTGAAAGATGCTCACATTTCCATCGCTTCCAGAAATCTTGCAGGATGCGTTGACCCAATTGCCAGCGAGAAAGACGGTTAAGATGCACGTCCGATAGATCAGGCTCCATGATTGCGTTCAGAGGCCCACCGATAAGGAAGTGACCCGGGGTCAGTGCTAGGAAATCATCAGGTGATGAGCTTAGCGGGGAGATAGGCCTTGAATTTACACAAGCCTCAATCTGGGCAAGGACAGTGTAGAATTCCTCATAGTTTAGCAAGGTATTTCCCATGACACGGTAGAGGTGCTTCTTAACCGAACGAACTCCAGCTTCCCATATGCCACCAAAGTGAGGGGATGAAGGGGGGTTGAAGTGCCATGAGATGTGATGCTGGGAGAGATAGGCCTTAACTTCTTCAGTTGCAGGCTGCTCACTGGCCCAGGACTGTAATTCCTTGCTCGCCCCAACGAAATTAGTCCCACAGTCGCTGAAGACGTCAGAGCATAGGCCACGGCGGGATACAAAACGCTTCAGGGCAGCCAAGAAGGCATCAGTGGTGAGAGCAGTAACCAGTTCCAAGTGAATGGCATGTGTGACAAAACACACAAACAGGCATATGTATGTCTTCATTGGTTGAGGAGCTCGAGGCGCAAAGGATCGTCTAGCCATTATTGGACCAGCAAAGTCGACTCCACACTTTAGGAAGGCCCTCGCAGGCCTTACCCGTACTGCAGGGAGATCAGCCATCTTCTGTTGGTTGGATCTTGCTCGATCACGGAAGCATACGTAGCACTTATGTACGAAGTGACGAACGACATCCCTTCCGCAAACAATCCAATAACGCTGCTGAACCATGCTAAGTAGGAGCTGAGGAGCAGCATGAAGTCCTCTAAGATGCTCTTCGGATAGAATGTTCCAAGTGAACTGACCATGGCGCGGGATTAGGATCGGGTGTTTCTGGTTAAAGGTGAGGGATGAGTTTCGCAGGCGACCACCTACACGCAGAACTCCATCTTCATCCATAAATGGACTCAGTGAAAGGATTTGACTTTTTGGAGGGAAAGGCTTGTTGTTTTGACAAGCAGTTAGCTCCACAGGAAAAGAAATTCGCTGGGACAGACGGATGCAAATGAGAAGAGCATGGTTCAACTCATTGTGAGAAAGTTCCTCGGAGAATGGAGAACCAATTGGGAAAGTTTTCTTTGCCTTTGCTAGGCAACGAGAGATAAACCTGTAGCAGTACGCGACGACTCTTTTCATTTTCAGCACAGATGAGTAGCGGTCCAGGATGGCCGAGTCCACAGCCGTCCTGATTGCATGAGAAACTCGTTTAGTTTCAGGGAGAAGGGACCCGTTGAATTCCCCTTGTGGAAAGGCAAAATTGAAATCTCCGTTTTGAAGCCAGGTTGGTCCTGACCACCAGAGAGGATGATCTTGAAGCTCACTAGGCTTGATTCCACGGGAAATGCAGTCGGCAGGATTTTCAACACCTTTGACATGATGCCAGTGCTCCCGAGGAAATAACTTCTGGATCTGAGACGCTCTGTTGGCAACGAAGGTTTTTAGTTGAGAAGGAGAAGAGGCTATCCAGGCAAGGACAATTGTTGAATCTGTCCACAAGTGAACAGAATCAATTTTGTTTAGGAGAGTATTCTGGACGAAGTGAGAAAGCTGAGCTAATAGTAGAGCTCCACACAGTTCTAATCTTGGTAGAGTCTCCTTCTTGATTGGAGCAAGGCGGGTCTTGGAGATTAGAAGGCGAATCTTGCACTCAGTCTCGTTCGTGGACTTCAGGTAGACCACGGCACCATACGCCTTCTCCGAAGCGTCAGAGAATCCCAGTAATTCTATACGCTGGGGGTTGCACACGATGGCATGACGGGGAATCTGAATCCTCTCCAAGTGATGTAGCTGGTTTCGGACGGCGTTCCACTCATCCTGGACTTGGCATGGGAGTGGATTATCCCATTCAATGCTCTCAGTCCACGTAGTTTGAAAAATGATCTTCATGGAGACAGTGACGGGTGAAAGCCAGCCCAGCGGGTCGAAAATTCTGGCTATATCGGACAGCAAAACTCGCTTAGTGATAGCTGTGGAATCTGAAGTCAGTACCTTAGCGAAGGAGAAACAGTCCTTCCCCGGGCTCCAGCGTACTCCGAGCGTTTTGAGGCCCTCTTGGGATGAAAAGTCCAGGGAGTCTTGAGCGGCACGTAATTCTGGAGGGAGGCGAGTGATGAGGTCCGGACAGTTTGAGATCCATTTCCTCAGCTCAATTCGCCCACGCCGAAACAACTCAAGTAATTGATCTTGGAGGGTAATTGCTTCAGCCAAGGTATTTGCTCCTGTAAGAACGTCATCCATGTAGGTGTCACGACGGGTTACTTCCGCAGCTGCTGGAAGCGAAACTTCCTCATCCTTCGCAAGTTGGGTCAGAGCTCGAGTAGCAAGGAATGAGGCGGCAGTCTGGCCTGGAGTGACTGTAGTGAGTCTCCATTCCTCCACGGGATCTGATGAGTCCTCTCTCCAGAGGATACGTTGAAGATCCTGATCATCAGTGTGTACTCTGAACTGCTGGAACATCTCCTTGGCGTCGGAACCCATCACGAGAATCCACATTCGCCAACGAAGAATGATGACAACCAGATCAGGCTGCGTCCTTGGACCCACGTGCTGTATATCATTGAGGGATACTCCAGTTGATGATTTGAAGGAGGCGTCAAAGACTACTCGTAGCTGAGTTGTTGTGCTTGCCGCCTTCATAACTGCATGGTGTGGAATAAAGTAGGTTCGGGCACACTCGATCTCCTCTGGAGGAACTCTCTCCATGTACCCCAGAGCCTTATATTTCTGCATGAAGGCAAGGTAGAGTTTCTTTAGATCGGGGTTGGATACGAAGCGTCTCTCAACTTGCTTGAGACGACGGAAAGCGTTATCCTTGGAATAGCCAAGAGGGGGGTGATGAGACTTCAAGGGAAGGCGAACCACGTAGCGTCCATCCAATGCTCTGGAGTATGTCCTACGGAAATGGTCTTCAACTTCATTTTCGTCATTGGAGAAAGTAGTTTCATTGGGGAAACCTTCTAATTCCCAGAATTTCTTCACGATTGATTCCAACTCACAGTGGACATGGAAACTGGTGGCAGTTGTGCGGCTTACTGAGTTAACAACTCCTGACATGACCCATCCAAACTGCGTATCCATAGCATCAGGATATCCTTTGGGTCCACGAATTACAGGAGTGGGGCGAAGGATGGAAGAAAATAAATCCGCTCCGATGAGCAATTCAACCTTCTCGGGTTTAAGGAAATAAGGGTCTGCTAGTTTGAGACCCAGAATGTAGGAGAGGTCAGAGAGGTTGCAAGGAGATGACGGAAGTCTCCCAGTAATTTTAGGTAGGATAAGAGCTTCAATTGAAGCCTTGAACTCATAAATACGGGAGGAAATAGAGAGCTGTACCTTTTTCTTGGCAAACCCAACGTTGGTAGCGGCTACCCCATTGACGGTAATGCTTGTAGGCGTAGACTTCAGTCCCAGTCTCTTCACACAGTCTTCAGTGACAAAGCTGGTATCCGAACCTGAATCAAGGAGAGCACGGACTGGCTTCTGGTTTCCCTGATTATCTTGGAGATGAACAATTGCTGTTGGTAGTAGTACATGAGTACGCTGTGGGATCTGAGCGACATGGTTCATGTTAGCGGCGGGGGCATCTTCGGAGTTTACTTCATGGTGGTCTATATGCACAAGGGTGTGGTGGCGGGCCTGACATTTTTTGCAACTGGACTTACTTGGACAGGAAGCACTGCGGTGTCCAGGCTGTAGGCAGTTTTTGCACAACCCCTTTGCTATGATTGACTCCAATCGTTCCTTGACTGACAACTTGTGGAGCGTCTGACAGCGGAAGACCGGATGGGCTGATTCTTGACACACACGACACTTGGGCATGGAGGATCCATGGAAAGAGGATGCCTTGGAATCTTTCTTGGCGTTGGGCTGTGAAGGTTTTGGGTTGACTGGAGGCGTTGGCTTACCCTTGTGACTCGTAGACTCAGACAACGCACTGGACCTAGTAGAGAGGAAATCGCAGAGTTCTTCGAAGGTGGCAAGTCCCGTTCCCTTCTGATTGAGTATCCATTGGCGGCGAGACTCGGTGTCCATTTTCTCAACCAAAAGGAAAACTAGAATGGTGTCCCAGTGCTTGACAGGCTCACCAAGGACTTCAAGTGCTTGGATACACTCCTTAGTAACGTCGACCATTTTTCGTAGCGCAGAGCCAGAGTCATCCTTGAGGAAGGGTTGTCTTGTAAGACGGCGGAGGTGTGAAGTAACAATTTCACGCTTGTTGTCATACCTCTTGGTGAGTAACGCCCATGATTCAGCATAGTTCTTGTCCGTCACGGCCAAATGCTTGATTAGAGTTGAGGCTTCATTCTTGAGGGAACTCTTCAAATACTGGAGCTTCTGTGCGTCCCGTAGACCAACGTTGCTATGGACGGATGCGACGAACAGATCGTGGAAGGATGTCCAGTTCTCGAGCTCACCGTCGAAGGTAGGGACTTCAAGCTCCGGCAGTTTCACTGAAGCTGTGTGTATGATGGGTACACTGTCCGGTTTCAACGGCTGGAGGCCATCCAACAGGTTCCACAGGCGTGACTGGATGCTTTCGAATTCGCCGTTTTGTGTAGCTTCTTCTGCAGCAGTGGTACAGTAAGGGAAGATTTGCTGGTGAAGTGTCTCTACAAGGGCGGTATAGTCGTTGATCTTCTTCAGAATAGCTTCGAAACGAGCTTGGGAGATCTTGACTCCTGCTTGCCCTGTAATGTAGTTCTCCAGGGTGGTCAGCTTTCCTTTGATGGCTGACTGAGACGAGCGGAGACTTGCATCTGTAGATGGAGCCATAGTTGTAGGTGAGATTCTGAGATTCGTGGAAACACTGGCAGAAAAACTAGGTAAGGATTGGATAGGGCAGGTAGAGTAGCAAGAGGATGTAGAATAGGATCACTGGTGTAATCGCTTATTCGGTTTACGAAGGACCAAAATGTTGAATGTTGTAAAAGTTTGATGAAAGGTGTATGAAATGTGACAGTTAAGGTTTTGATGGTTTTGCGGGCAAGAATGGGGATGAGATGTAAGATTTCTCGTGATAAGTGAAATGTGTTGCAGAAGTCCGAAATCGGATTAATTTCAACAATAATCTTTAATTTTCTTTAGACTTCACAATTTAATAATGAGGTAAATTAGGATAGGATACAAATGGTAGGAAGTTGGGTGTAAGGAGACAACTTGGGAGAGCCCTTCCTTTCCTTACGGAGTGTGTAACGAATCTGCCTCAAAACTCTCATACTATTCTGGCACACGGCTTGGGTGACTCAAGGAAAGGTAGGGAGATAAGGTCAAGAGCAATGAACTTGATTAGGGAAATATTGTAAGTGGGTCAGATTGCATTATCAGCTGGACCAACTACATTGACAATCCATACAAATCAGTTCCCTTCACAAAAATGGTTTAAGTATCAAGAAAATATTGAAAGAATGACATTTTACATAGCTGGCTTAAATAAGAATATTAGGTAAAATAATAACAGAGAAAATGTATACATTCACTCGTGCTCCGCGTGAACAGCCGTGCTTAACGGTGGATTTGACACTGTCGGCCCAAAATTCCTCTCCTGGCTGTCTCCACACCATTCGTGCTCCCTTGGTTACAAACTGACAAAATTTAGATTCATCTGACATCAAAATATTACGCCAGTCTTTATTAATCCATTTTGCGTGACATTTTGCCGATCAAAGTCGATGTATCCTGGTCTTCTGGCTGATCAGTGATTTTTTCCGGGCACTACGGCCATAAATGTTGACCTCGTGGATCCTTCTATTAACTGTACAATCACAAATATTTACTCTTTTTGTCCGTTTGACTTCCTTCGTCAGCTCTGAAAGGCATTTCTTCCAATTTTTTAACGCAGTTTTTTCAACTAGCCGGCTGATTTTTTCCGTTGTTTCGTTGGTTGGCCAAATATTTGTGCACTGGTTGTAGATCCAAACTTCCTCCAGCGATTTATGACCTCTTAGACTGTGTTCCGCTTCGTGTATAAATTTTATGCAATTTTTGCGATGGGAACTCCATCATTAAACCACCTTACAATTAGGTCCTGGTAGTCAGGCGACAGATCTTTACCCCACGGCATTAAATTCACTTGATAATTACGGCAGACGTATTTTACAATTAAAATAGTAATTAAAAGAGACGATACACGCGTGGAAATAAAATATTGTACCTTTGAAGTATATTTTGCGCAGACCGAACAGTCTTTTGTCCAAAAGATTTGTCGGTCTAAACACTTTCTCCAAAAATAAGAGCTAATATTTCATTTAATTTCAACGTTTGGCTATTTGGTAGACGTAGAAAATTTAAATTATTTACCATAGAGAAATATTTCAATGGTTGTTATGTTTGACCTGGGTAAGAAAGTATGACATCTATTGAACAATCTTTTGTCACCCCACTGTACTACTACTACGTTACTTTAAAGGCAAAATTATCCTGCAAAATTTCATATTGCTATTAAAGCTGGCTCAGCAAATTAAAAAAGCGCGCGTAAATTTGAATCTCAAAAATCCGTAAAAAATTGGTTTTTTAATATTTTGTAATAATTTTGAATTATTAAGAATTTTTAACATCCTTCTTTTTTCATCTGAATGAAATTTGTATTCAAATAAAAAAAAGAAACAGCAAAAAAGACAAAAAGCACAAAATATTTTGAATCTCAAATCCGTATTACACCAAGAAGACGAAGACTAATTAACTCTTTCAAATTACTAGAGGATTATTCTTGACCACTTAAATATAACAATACCGATTACCGATACTAAGCAAGATACTCTTGGCTTTCCTAATTATTCACTATTTACATTGCATTGGATTTACATAGATAGCTGTAAGAAAGAAGGAAAGAACCAAAGAAAGCCTCTGCATCTGTTCCTAGACTAAGGAGCTGGATAAGTGAATAGAAGATATAGCTGTCGAATTACATGAACACCATCTGCAAAGATACATTGATTTTTCCAAGGCAGACGGCAGACTGATTGTCGTCAAATTACGTCACCACTGAATGTCAAGTCCAAGAGTTTTCCGATAAGATATACACAATAGGGATACAAAAGTGTCCTACTACTGTGATACTATTTGCAGAAAGGAAGTAAAGTGAAACACATGAAGCACCCTAAGGTAAATGAAATGATGACAACGTAATCCAGTGAGAATGGACAATTTCAATATTTTCAATTGTCAAACTCATTTTTAATGACTCTCCATTTTATCTTCTCCAATTTGTTTTAATAAGCATTCTAATGCGCTTTCTGATCTAAAATAAGCAAATAGTTACGCATGAAAAATTCTAATGACTGCAGATGACGATCAGGATGAAAATACTCATAGTGATTTCTAAAACTGATGACCATAACGTCTCGTCTCACAAGCCTCATCTTAATATGAACGATATGTGCCCTTGCGTATCATGATGACTTTGAAATCCATTACATATACATATATTAATCCAATTAATCATCTTGTACGTAATTCATAATCGTCCACGAAAACTTCCTCGTATTATTATTATCCCCGAATTGCCCGAATAATCAAAACATAGAATTATATGACGGACAAGATTGGAAAATGAAAGGACAGGGTATTAATAAAAAAAGCTGGAAGAAATGGTCAAGAAGGGTGACTCTGGGGCTCTCTAATGCAAAAAAAGCCGCACAGTCAACTGAGTACGTTCAATTACAAAATACCAAGCAAAACCATGTTTTTATTTGTAGTACATTGTGTTAATATTTAAATATGGGGAATGTGTGTTTACAAATTATGCTATCAGTTAATTGACATAAGTGTTTTTGCCCGAAATAAAAAAAGGAACATCCCAAGGCATCATCGTCATCACTTCAGAAAGAAATCAGAGAAACCTCTTAGATATCCTCAATTGGTAAAAGTACTCTTTACTTTCAATTCATGTTCCTGATTTTGTACGCTCAGCGCTGCCTGATATTAATCTAAAAATTTTTAACCTAACTTCTTAACTGTACTAAAAATGTTTCGTTTGCAGAAAACATGCCATCGTATATATGCATAGTACTACATATATTGCTCTCTAATCATACATACATACCTGGAAACCCTGTTTGAATGATGATCTTATTGTTTTTCTAGTTTCGGTACACCTCAAAGAAAGATAGATTTGGCTTGCTCTTTGCAATTGTTTGCTGCATGATCATTGCAACTGGATTTCCAATTTTGAACGTTCTTGCTGCGAACGTATCTCTACTCATGGTGGAAGGAGCTAGAGGGAAATTAGTCTGTAATCGTACTTCAGGAACACCGGTATTTCAGCAGAATCCAGTATCCGCGGACGTATTATATGAGTAAGTTTCACATTTCCCCATTTGAAATTAATTATGTTATATTATCATTATAATTTGTACATCAAATAATCCTTTTCTTGTGTATTTATATTACAGAAGATTAGTATTGTATTCTATTCTAATGACGGCTTGTGGGTTGCTTCAATTTCTTGGTGGTTACCTTTCAATCTCGATTTTCAATCGTATAGCCAAAAAGCAAGTACGGAGTTTATTCCTTATGGACAATTAGTAATAATAAAAGAGCTATGAACTAGTGAGCGTTACTAATTATTAGAGTAATTACTGTGAATACAATTACTGTATATCCATGTTTTGTGATAGCTTGCAATCACAGGAAAGCTAATTTGAGAAATCTTTTTTTTCTATTGGTAGACGTATCAAATACGCATCCATTACTTTACAGCTCTTCTGCGGCAAAACATTGGATGGTATGATACACGCAAAAACAAAAGCTTCACTTGCCACATGGAGGAGTAAGATTTTTCTTTCACTTCAAATACTATCCCACGAATTCAAAACAAATTATTACAGATTTTTTTGTTATTTTTCTGAAACATTACAGAGATGTTCGCAAAGTTGAGCAGTCTATTGGAGAAAAGTTGGGCTTGTTCATCTACTATTTATGCACGAGCATATTTTGTCTCGTCATCGCTGTTGGTTATGGATGGAAATTAACACTATTTATCATTGCACCGTATCCTTTAATGGCAGGATTAGTATTTGCATTGGAGTCGTTTCAGTCTACGCTCACGTTAAAAGAACAGGGATATCACAGTCTGGCGGGGGAAATTGCTCAGGAAGTAATTGTAAACATTAAGACAGTGTATGCATTTAGTGGGCAGGGAAAAGAGATGTTAAGATACGGGGGCTGTTTGGACGAGGCTGCCAGGTACTCCCGGAAACGAGGCTTAGCAGCGTCTATAGGTATCTCCTTGGCTTGGTTTTTCAATTTTATCAGCTATTCAATTGTCATCTGGTACGGATCACGTTTAATTATTGAGGACTGGAAGGAAGTGTGCGAGGGTCAGAGGAGCTTCAGAATTGATAATTTAATTGCAGTAAGTTCACCCAAAAATCCAATGATTTTTAAATATGTGCTTGTATGCATGCTCATATGATCACTATCCACTTATCCACGAACTTTGTGTGAAACTATGTGTGAATTATGTATTTCAGGAATTTTTTGTATTACTTTACAGGATTTAATTTTTTTTATTTTAATTTTCATTCAAATTCTAGATAGTATTTAATGTTTTGGATGTCGAATTCAATGTTGCACAATGCGTGATTTTGATGCAAATAATAACCCAAGGTCGTGGAGCTGCTGCAGCTATCTATAGCGTCATTGATCGGTACGATATTTTTACTCACACCTTTTTGGGTATCTCATTTTGCTTTTTACTCCTTTCAATTATGATACGTATCTCAATTTGGTATTTATCTGTTCCATTCACTACTGATAGAGAGTCAGAGATCGACAGTTTATCAAGGGGTGGACTGCAACCGGAGGAACCCCTCCTTGGTAAAATTGAATTTATCGATGTGAAGTTTGCCTACCCAGCTCGCCCCAGAATGCCGGTAAATATTTATGCTGGTTTTGGATGTTTTATGGTAAGTTTCAACTCAAAGGGATTTCTCAATTTTTGCAGATACTGGATGGTGTGAATGTTGTGATTCAACCAGGGATGGTTGTTGCAGTTATAGGAGAAAGCGGCTGTGGAAAGTCCACTTGTCTACATTTGCTGGAAAGATTCTACGACCCATCTGAGGGAATGGTCTGTTATTTATTTCCGTAGAGAATATTCACACATTTTATTTTTCTCTCAAACATTTTCATTTTTTGTCACTTAATGATAAAATAAAATCAGTATCCCTATGATAATCAGTAGATTGCTGTTGATGGAGTTGACATTCGAGAGTACAACATAAAATGGTACCGCTCTCAAGTGGCAGTGGTGAATCAAGAACCTATTTTGTTTAATACTACTATTGCTGAAAATGTTCGGTATGGATGTCAAACAGCAACTCAAGAAGAGATTGAGAACGCCTGCATCCTTTCCAATGCACACTCCTTCATTGTGGCTTTGCCAAATGTAAATCCACTACATATAAATATATACAGACACTTTGTAAAAATATATAATTCTTGAAAAATACAACATTGATTCGATTTAAACGTGTCCCGTAATGCAAGCAAACAGAAATTATGCAGTGTGCGAAAATATTGTTTGTCAGAAATATGACACTATCGTTGGCAACCGTGGCTCGCAGCTATCTGGAGGTCAGAAACAGAGGCTTGCTCTAGCTAGAGCATTTGTTCAAAATGCTCCAATTATGCTTTTGGATGAAGTAACATCTGCCTTAGATTACAAGAACGAGTACCTAATTCACAGGGCTATATTCGGGGAAGCACGCCATGGAAAAACGATCTTCCTTGTAACACACAGTTTACAATCTGTTAAGGCTGCAGATTTAATCATCATTATTAAAGATGGCCAAGTAATTACATAAATCGATCAACGAAATAAACTGACAATATTGGATACTGACTTTTAAGTATCTATTAAAGTAAAATTATGCAAAATTAACAAATATATGTAATGCTTTCCTTCGTGCAAAAATATGTAATAGGTTTTAGACGCAGGATCTCCAAAAGCACTAGGACAAAAGTTTCAAGCGTACACTGACGAGGAGGAAGTAAATCAAGACTTTTTGGATAGTTACGGTGTTGACAATGTGGATCTTCAGGATAGCACAACCATTATGAACTCAAGTGAGTCGGAAATTACCTTACATCGTTTAGTGATGCTTCACACACCGCCACCCACTCCTCCATTTATCGAAAGACAGAAAAAGGAATACTCGAGACAAGTAAGCAATGACTTGAGCACTCGCCTTTGATTACTAGAACAGAGAATGACCATTGATACGCTTGGCTTGAAGAAGTGTCTCACCACAGATAATTTAATTCGTGTTTGTCTTAGATTCGATTACTTTCCGGCATCAAGTCTATTATAAAAATAATTTGGATGAATAGACGTGATTGGCCTCTAATGTTTATTGGCGTACTCATGTCCATAGCCCACGGATTTGTTCTTCCCCTCACAGCTTACCTGTTCGATGAAGGTTATGAACTATTTTTTAATAGCTACAATCTGGATGCTGATTCAGCTGAGCATCACGCAAATTACCTTGTGACGAAAGTCATAATCCTCGGATCAGTGTCTGCTGTAGCTATTTTCTTTGGTTTGCTCTGCTTTTGTGTTACGGGTGACCGGACAGCAAATCGCTTACGGAAAACAGTATTCGCAGCACTCATGAAGCAAGAATTAGCTTGGTTTCAAAAACCTGAGAATAATGTTGGAGCATTATGTTCCAGACTTTCTGAAGATGCGGCAATCATTCATGAAGTAAATAAAAATATATTCTGTTTGAACAAGACTTTGTGCCTTTTATAGGAATGCCAAAAACTCTGAAGGGTTACACACCTATGAACCCCAAATAAGCTATAGTTATCAAATAACGTTGATAATTAACCTTGTGGATTTAAAGGCAACAGGAAGTCAGATGGAAACTTTTATCCAAACGTTGACGACTATTGTAATCTCAGTGGGTTTCAGCTTTTACATTCAACCAACATTGGCAGCAGTGGCAGTTATTTTTGTGCCTGTTATTCTAGTAGCATCCTTTTGGAATGGTAAAATGGTAGAAAATCAGGAATCTGATGCAAAAATCCTTCATGAGCAAGCATCCAACATAGGTTATCAAGCTGTGAGCAACATCCGAAGTGTGGCGAGTTTATGTCTAGAGGATCTTTTCATTGAAAATTTCACTCGGGAACTAATGAAATCGTACAGGTAGGTATCACTAGTAAATGTTTATCTACCATAACATCAACGTGTGTTCGGAGACATAATATTATGCGAACCCCTTTTATTTTGTTAAAGGAAATCGTTAAAACAGGCACATATTCTGGGAATAGTATTCGGACTTTCGCAGGGTATTATGTGTATTGCTTACGCAGGCATTCTGTTTTACGGAAGCTATTTGGTACAAGAGGGAGGCATCAACTTTGCTGTCGTTTTTACGTAGGTATATTTAAAATCTTGAGAATCATTGAGAAATGGGTTGCAACAATTTTACTCACTTGACTTTGGAACTTCTTGCTACAGTAATTCTTCGAACTTATTAGTTTATAAGTCCCAGAATTTTTATAGTCATTATTATCTTTTCCAGGACTGGAGAGTTACTCATTTGGACAATGTTAGAAACTGGACAGACATTAGCTTACCTTCCAAGCTATAACAGAGCGAAAGTTGCTGCTGGAAGGATGTTCATAATTATAAATCGCCAGTCACCAATGCAGAAAGAACATCAAGGACAAGAAATTGTATTTGTTAAACCATTATTTGCCAAATCATATTTAATGAAGAATACTCAGTTACCTACCTCTGATACAGAGGCTCCTGGTTAAAAAAGTTGTATAAACAATTTTCAGGATAACTGCAACGGAAAACTAGAGTTTGAGAACGTGGATTTCAGCTACTCTAATCGCCCCAGTTTTAAAGTACTTGAGAATCTTACCTGGGATGCAGAACCTAATTCCAATGTGGCGATTATCGGGCCCAGCGGCAGTGGAAAGTCAACCGTGATTGAAATGATACTGAGATATTACGATCCAACCTCAGGAGCAGTGGTAAATATTACTCTGAGAAAAATATTTGAAATATTTCGAGACAAATGAAATTGAAACAACGACGGTTCTTAACACTTGAAAAAACGTTTACAGTTGTTGGATGACACAGACATCCGAGCAATCAATATAGACTCAGTGCGTGCCCAAATGGCGATAGTTTCTCAAGAACCAGGTCTGTTTGATTTGACGATAGCTGAAAACATTGCTTATGGTGACAACAGTCGAGAGGTTACAATGGAAGAAATAGAAGCAGCTGCTGCCTGTGCTTTGGCTCATGATTTCATTGTTAAATTACCTGAGGTGAGTTTGCATTTCTTTTAAATTGAAATAACCACAACGCTACTGCAGAAGGTTTTTGTAGCGATGGCAAAATTAAATTCAGGGATATTCCACCCGAGTTGGTGACAGGGGAACGCAGCTCTCTGGAGGTCAAAAGCAACGGTTGGCTATAGCTCGAGCCTTGGTAAGAAATCCGAGGATACTACTTCTGGACGAAGCAACTTCCGCCCTGGACCGCCGTAATGAAAATAATGTTCAACAAGCTCTAGACTTTGCAGAGACGGAGAGAACTTGCATAAAAATTGCACATCATTTGTATCATATCAAGAACGCGGACAAGATTGTAGTTGTGAATGCTGGCAAGGTAGCTGAACAAGGAACTCATGATGAGCTTTTACAAAATCGGGGAATTTACTGGAAACTATGGAGCATTCAAGAGGGAGATGCTGGCGTCCGTGGCGTTGCAAAATTACACACACAATAAGCTTAAGTTGTTGATGTTAGACGTTGTCAATGGTTTCTAAGTACTTATAACCCAATGCCAATTTTTACAGCAAGATTTGTGCTGAATTCTTCAGTGCAATTATTTTATACCAATAAAATCCGAATCATATCATCTGGCACTTAATGCGCCTGTGAGGTTCGAAAATGCATACACACATTTAAAGAAAATGTGCTATTCTACAATATTAACGCTCGTGACATAATTTTTATACACTTCTCCTGAAAAATAATACATTTTAATTAAATTGACTTCCTGTAGTACAGGGAGCTAAGATATAGATATCTATTAAGTTGTGCTCAGAGTTAAACAATTTGAAAATAATAGGATTTTTGTCATAACATCATTCGAAAAACATTTTAAATAGTTGACACCCCTTCGTACAGAATTAAATTTTCTTTTCACAATAATCAAATTCCAATAATTTTGTGTAACACTTAGCTTTTTTGTTTAAAAATAATTTAGTAATATTAATTTTCAGTTTGTTCATGCTCATGGCTGAATCAAGCTATGCGTGAGACTTTACGTGGCTTCCAAGTACATACTCATTTTTGTTCAAAATTCGAATTCCATTGCTAAACTATGTATATAGGAAAGAAGTAAATTCACACCAAGCAACAAAATCGTTTAACACGTTAATAAAGACATGAAATGAAATTTGCATTTACAAAAATAGAGTTACGGAGTTGAAATGGTAATGACATGACATTTGACCTTTTCGAACCTTGAAAATTAGCCAATATAAACTCAAGGATCTACCCTATGCACTACAGTGAAGGCAGATAATACACGAACTGTAAACTGTAACCGTATATTATAGGATTTATATTATGGTCAGCCAAAACATCAGTCTCTAGCAAGGTAGATCTCAATTTAAAAAAATGGCAACTCGCTCAAAAACAGATAACCAAGCTGAAAAATGGGAGGAATCTGCAATGGGTTCCACCCCGGACGGGGCAAGTAGACCAACAAAACATGGAGAAGTGAAAGAAGCACTTCCGGTACCGTATCAATACATTTTTTTCTCAATTTTAAATGTATTAACTAGTTTTTAGAGACAATGAATGATTTAGCAATTTGCCGTTCAGTCATTTTTTGCTGCGACACCTGACACGAGTCGAGTGTAAAGTAATAATCTGTTTTTGCAGTCACAGAACACTGTAGAAAGCCAAGGCAAGTAATGATTGAAATTTTCAATTCATTGGTTGCAAAGGAAGTCAACAGATGAAAATTGGTGTCCAACTGGCAAGCAGTTCAAGCCAAGCCACCAATTTCGTCGCAAGGTATTAATTAATTTCTGCACAACTTTTCTTTTGCAGGTCCACAAACTCCTAACGAAGAAGTCCAGGAGAGAATAGTAATTGTAGTTCAGTTTGGATTCGAGGATAAGGAAGTTCGGCTACGCTTTATCAGGTTTAGTCTTTACCCAATCTTTGACGAGAAGTGTATGTCAATCAAACTAACTGAAGAGATTGTGACGAAAGTATTGTATCTTTGTTACAGAAAGGTGTATCTGCTTCTATTAGCGCAGATCCTTATAACCGCCGGGATAACATCAGTATGTTTGTTTGTAAAGCCTGTGAATGAGTTCCTCAGAGAGCATTACTGGATACAGTATGTACTCCTGGCAGTCACAATCATAATGTTTATTCTGATCAGTTGCTGCGAAGCTATTCGTCGCACTGTGCCCCTTAATTTTTTCTGCCTCTTTTTTTGCAACATCGTTATTGGGGTGCTTCTTGGCATAATCGCTGCTAATTACTCGTAAGTACCTATACTTCAACTTGTTTGTAGCAAAGTAATTTTCCTTATAAACATCTCTGCATATTTGTATCTACTCAAACGTTTTTAGCCCACATATGAATTTTGACTTTTCCAGGTTAATATCCATACTTATAGCAGCTGGTGTCACCTTTTTAATCTTCTTGGCTCTCACGGTGTTTGCATTTCAAACCCGTTGGGATATTACCACGTTGGGAGGAATTATATTTGTAGTGAGCCTCTGTGTTGTGGCTTTTGGATTTATAGCAATTTTTCTCAGGGGCATATTCCCGATATTGCAAATTGTGTACGCTGGGGTGATGACAGTGCTACTTTGCGTTTACATCGTTTTCGATACGCAGATGTTGATTGGAGGACGGCACAAGCATTCTATTTCACCTGAAGAGTACATTTACGCTAGCTTCAACCTTTATGTAGATATAGTCTATCTATTTTGTATGATGATGTCCTGCAATTGCGGCAGGTAGTATCTATGTACTTGTTTACTGAGTAGTGATGGTTATGGCATTCGAATAAATAATTTATTGCAAAGAATACTCAATGGTTGTAATTTGTAATAAGTAAGTTACAGTAACTGATGAATAATAAAACCGCGAAACGCATAAAAACTATAAACTTACAATTTAGTATAAGTAATTGGAAGAGATCGTAATAAACAGAAAGCATAGCTGATCCTGAACATGAATGAAATTAGTAAGGTGAACTATAAATTGGATTCGAATCCAACAGCAACGTTTTACATGTATTTTTGGAAACTTAAGTCTAATAACATATAACATATAAGTAAAAGCTTTCGGAATTGATAATAATTAACTACTGTACGCAGAAAGTACAACTAAGCTATACAAACTGGATTCGTTTCCAGAAGCAAAGTTGGAAAGTTACATTTGAACCTTGATGTATGAACACAAAAAGGAGACTTTTGTCTGCTTTGTCAAGGCTTTGGCCGCACACAAATCTCCTTGGCTCTCACGGTGTTTGAAATTCCCATTAGCGTATTTACAAAATGCATGGGTGAAAATACAGTTCTACTTTTATTTTTTTTGAACCTACCACGACCCCATAAATTTTGCCTCGTTTTGTTGTTCTGGCAATGTGCATGAATAGGAGTATCTACAGACCTGAGGACACGGGTTGGCTCTTCAAAATTCAGCCGGGAGTAAACATTATAAAAACCAGTACCTGCTCGATTACTAGCGTGTTCTGAAAAGAATTCCAGCAGTCCATGTTTGTGTATGTAATGCTGTCGAAGACCTTCGAACGTGATGAAATGTATTTCACAAGTTGGGCACGTTTTGTTCTCTTTAACTGTCTTCGGCAAAATGGAATTAAAAAGAAGCCTGTCGCCAGCACTAAGTTTATGCTCTGAAGTCTTCTCGGTAGCAGATTGAGCATGTCCAAAAGAACTACTTTCAGGGATACTGTGATCTACCAAAAAAATGTATGCTTAGATAGTTCCAAGCAAAATGTATGCTTTCAAAAATGCCTTTAAGAAAAATTAATCTGCCTTACCACCTTCCGGGATTAATTAAAGCCCATGAATATTACCTTCCCAATTTAAACGAGCCTTTCGTCGGTCTCTTGGAATTCGGCTTTCCTGTGCCATTACATAAGAACAGAGAAACATACAATATTAGTACAACGAAAGAAGAACAAGGCCCTATAAGTACACTAGTAGGGTCCGCTTTCTAACTATAATAATAATAAAAAATTAACAAATTCGTTCTCAACTGTTCCTCCAACATCCGGAGCTATTTCATCTATAATTTCAATTTCATCTGGATCTGCAATATACTTCATGTCCCTCAACTTCAGTAAATAATCTCCGATAGACGTAATAAACAAGGCACTATCTTCCCCCGTTGAGAAGCCGATCCCGTAAAACTCTACATTTACCACACATGAACAAGCAATTTTGAAACAAGCATTACCTTGAGAACAAGAAGAATAAATTATGTAACCACAGTTCATAATACAGAATATATTATCAATTTCCTACGGTTGCTTCAAGCGATACACACAACATAAGTAAAATAAAAACAATTTAAGCTCCACGTCCATCTCATATCTATACACACACTTACGGTTTGAAAGTCTGAGTGCAAAGTATCTTGTAGAATCTGTAACTGGCATCAGGTTATTCCCTGGATACAAGTCGATATTCGCCACACCAAATATGACACCACATTCATCTTGAAGTCTGATGACACAATCTGTATTGCTAGCCAAAAGGATGAGACTTCCTGACCAAACTGGCTCTCTTAAAGCCCAATAATTCGCTCTAGGGCAGATAGTAAACGAAAAATTAATAATATTATACTGAATATCATGATGCTCCATACTTTCATTTATCTTATGACCAAACATGATTAAATAAAAGAACAAGAACTAAAATATAATAATTATCGCAAAATCATTATCACTCAAAGCAGTCTTACTTCTCAATCCTATTCGAAGTTATTGTGTACACAAATACTTCAAGCTTTGTCAGAATGAGGTATCCATCACTGGTGAATTCCATATTTCATAGCTTAAGTGTATTCTGGAAAATGTCAGCCGTAATAGAGAGTTGCCAGTAGATGTATCATGTACACATAAAATAATTTATTATTGTCAAAAACCGTAATCTATATAGCCCAGTAATTACATGGGAGGATATGGACTAACTTTGATATCTGGGTAAGTAATAATAAAATTGCTGTTGATGAAATATAGACTACTGTTTTTAGCAAAAACTTACACTGATTGTCCTGCTCGGGTTGAATTTTAACCAGCTTTGAATTTGAATGTAGTGAATGTCTTCGTCTGCAAACAACAGTGTGACTTCGAATCCGGAAAGTTCCTTCAGCAAATTTCAGCTTTGGACTTTGAAGTAATACTGCCAAATTCTAAAACCAGAGTAACAGCTATTATTCTTATTTTCTACCGTTTTAGTAATAGTTTCCTAGTAATAGTACAAAGTTACGTTACAACTAACAACCCTAAAATCTCAATGCAATCTCTATCTTAATACTATAATTTGAAGATGAGGACGACAGAGGGGCATTTTTAATATTCGCTCTCTCCTACGCGCGCTTTATAGCTACGCACTACCATAAAGGCTAAATACCTTAATGGTAAGATACCAAAGCATTGTATAGTAGCGAGAGGGTGATATTGTCACGGGCTACTTACACGGTGACTACTCATTTACATTAAGCGAGTATGCTTTGCAAAGTTTGCAAAGACAGTTAATAAATGTCGGGCATTTTTTAAATGACAACTTTTTGATAAAGTTGGCATATATTTTCACATGGACAACTGCAGGTTGCTTTTTCGAGGCGTAAGTCTAAAGAAAATATCATTGTCGTTGCAAATGATACTGCCGAACAAGGTGAAACAATGGGAAAGGGGAAGGTATATACACAAGTAATTAAGTTTTAAATTTGACGTTTTGTAATTTGTTGGATTTTTAATTATTATTTTTTAAAAAATGGAGAAAAAAGGCCTTACTAAGGCTATTGGCTTTCTTCATACTAGAATTTGACGATGAGAGGGTATTTTTAAATCTTCACTCTCTCTCTCTCCTAAACGCGCTTTATTGGTCCGTGAGTAAAATTGCAAATTGTGTGTTACAGAAGTTCTGTAATTTGTTAGATTATAATCATACGAAAATGTATTTCAGAAGCAAATGTCATTATTTAGAAATTTTCTGTTTGAATCTTTAATATTTCGACAATCGAATTTTAATGCTGGTGGATCAAGCCACTAGGCTGCGTCGGTGTTGTTATTGGGAAATTGGAATTAACCACTGACGCAGGCGGTGGCTTGATCCACTATCTGATAGCATAATTTGACCAGGATGAAAATTAAATCTTCGCCCTCCCTCTTTAAAATAGGGGAAAATCTCCTATTGGTTTGCGACTGCGATTACCAATTCCCTTAAAGGCTAACTACCCGGCTTATTTACTGCATGTAATATGAATGTATTGACAATTTGCGTGTATTCCAACCACCCTAATAAAATTATTATTAACGCATCACAACTATCATCCATGATGTACGATTTTTCGGGAATTAAGTTCTGTATCAGGGAAGTCAGAGTACATAGTCGTGAAACTCTCTTTTCATCAGCAAGTTGATGAAATACGCGTCATTTAAAGCAGGCAGCAATGATTCCTGAATTTTTGTGGAATACATGATATAATTTAGTCTTCTATAGATTCAGTTCTGTTCATGAAGGAATACATATGTAAAATAATAGTTACTATTCCTTAGTCACGTAAGGATAAAGATTGTTTATTTATTATTATTAAAGATTTTAATTTAGTTTAACTGATGTTAAATATTAATTTATTTAACAAAGTATTATTGGCTAAACGTTGTCCATTTAATGGGTTGAGTTTCCAGCAGCTATAAAAGGGAGAGCTCATTCACTGGATCTCTCAGACGTACTTGGGAGTCGGGGTTAGTCTGGATCTTAAGGAAGCTTAGAACGGCAGGGAAGCTGCCTAATTCCATGTTTAATTCCAATTATTATATTTGAATGAAATGAATAGTCTGCTACTTGCAAATGAATAACAGAGTCGTATTGAGCCATTGACTTCTGTAATAGTACATAAGGTAAGGGATTTTAATTTTAGGGATAAGGTGAATTTAAATATTGAAAGGGGAAAGGGGGAGGATTTTCACGAGGCAAAATGTAAACAAACCTTGTTTACATTTCGCCTCGTGACCCACATTTTTATTTAATAAAATCAATGATAAAATATTTATTAATAAAAAATACCTACATTTTTATTTTATTTTTGCAGGTCACGGACGTCGTCAACATCATCATCGGCAACAGCATCATTACCTCCTCATTATCATCCCCATTGCCATCATCATCATCCACCCGGGTCACTAATATTAGTGTATGTGTATAGTGCCCGAATGTTGGTTGAGGTGAGTGTAGAATCACACTCACAAAAATAACGAGCAGATACTTAGAAAAAATTACGGTTGCGGTTTGTGATCCCTAATATGTCATCATGGAGGAAAAGACCGTATAACTTAATGGTCCTTGCCTTAATGGAGGATAAAAAAATCTGCTACTGTATAAGAGGAAACTCAAAAGACAAAAAATTCAGTTTCTACATTTAAATACTGCCATATTTACATATGCATATGTCATGACTCTGTTATACAAAAAAACAAATAATGATCATTTAAGAATTTTCATGAAGGTGCTTTATTTGTTATAGAGTGGTGACTTCAGATTTTTCATGTCATGTGTTTTAGATGACTGCATTATCCCACTCAGATTTTGACCCCTTAGCTGTGTACGCGAATATTTGTTCAAACCGACAGTTATGGCTCCCTCTGTAGCCTTGATCCTGTCTGAATGTGATAGATTAGTTTTAATGTTATTGCGTGAGCCCGGACTCTGTTGATCTTCACTGGAAGGAGCATTTGGACAATAGTAGCAGCGTTTATAGTACCCTTCGTCAATTGATTTGCTTCCTTGAGCTGCTTGCCTCTCAAAAGCAATTCTAGGAATTTGCACGTACCCAGATGATGAGTAAATATGGACGCAGTAGCCGAACCTCTCATTTGTTGAGTTTTTTTCGGTTAAGGGAATATCACCGTCGGCTCTATCTTGAAAGCTGCATACTGGCCGGGCCTGAATAGCCGGTAGCATTGGAATATCCTCATGACCATCCCTCATGAATATGAGAAATAGTCTAAATGCCATCACAACCCAGAGGCAGTAGGCATCAAAGATTATCAGTGGGATTTGACCCAGCAAAGCGTTTCGGCCCAAGATCAAGCAAATCAATTGAGAAACCATCAGTACTAATGTAAGGATAAACCACGTAAGAAGTAAGGGTGGATATCTCTGTAATGGTCAAAAAGAACATTTTGAGTTCAAAGAATTTTTAAATGGCTTGATAAAACAGTTCAGCAAGGAATAAGGATTGGAATTTTGAACTGCGTCGAATTTTGTAGTATTTTTATGGAGTATCGTTCGTGAAATGGAGCAAAAACAGACCTACATATTTTACCGCAAAATACAAAGGAATCCAAATGATCAGGTGAAGTCCATGAATGCTGGTTAAGGCAGTATATTCCCAATCTGTTTTATTAAAAACAGGATGAAATACGGAAAACATGGTTGAAAATGTCATATTAATATCTTACCACATACATACAAAAAAGCATCTTCGTAAAAACAAACAAGTGTCTTGTTAAAATATTTTGCACTTACATGTTTCAACAAAAGTTTCCGCTGGCATCATCTTTTGCACAGCTTTTACTACAATCGCTGATAATATTCCAAGATAAATGCAAAAACAGACACCATGGTATATCTTGATTGAAAAAATAAATAATCTGTGAACCGACAGTCTATTGATCTGGACATCCGGATAACAACTTTAAAAGTTAACTAACCAATTGGAATATACAAACGCGTTTGCATCCATTTGGGAGATTAAGGCAACAGAGGGCGCAAGGATTGCCACATCTCATATTTTATTGGTGGTAATAATAGTGGGTTTGTAAAGCTTCCTTGCAATCGGAAGCATACGATCTTATATTTATTTTTAGATGCGTATCCATTACTTTCTACGAATAAACAGTATGTATGTTTCAATTGGTTCCATTGGTTTGGTACACCTTTATTTCTCGCCTAGTTTAGAGTTTCTAAGAGTTTATTTTGTAACATTACATTACAATAATTCACTCAACATTTTTTCACATGTTCGTAACCTGCTAACTCTGCGTTAATAGTACGTGTGCTTTTAATCACCTTGGATAAAACTAACGTACTTAACTACTGTTTTGCTTCTTCCAACACAGATAGCCCAATCCATTCCAAATAAAATATGGCTACATGACATGTGTGCAATATTATTAGATAGCATAGGATAGTGGACTTCGGACATTAATTTATTAATATTATTTATTACAAAAATGAAGACAACAACGTAATGCCGTAATTTTGTAATAAATTAGAATCTGTTTCGCTTTTTGCATCAAATAATCGGCCCTGAATCTATTCAGTAAGTTATAACTTCATTAAGAAAATGTCAAATTGATACTGGTTGCCGTGATAATACCCGAAAAGTTAACAACATTGTTAACGAACAGTGAGGAGAGGGTCAAAACACAAGCATCTGTAATGTATAGAAATTAGTTATGATATGACAAATATTATAAAATGAAGCACCGACATGTCTAAAATATTTTTTTATATAGATACTACAATATATATTAATTAAATAAAGTTTTATCGATATCATGTCAGCTAAAGAATAAATTATGAAGTACAAATTACATCATCAACACAACATAAATCATCACAGGAATTTTCCACACAATTTAAAGAATGAATTGTACAAATTATACCACAAGGAATTATCGATTAATTGATAACAAACTTAATTTCCAGCATTGCTATTGGATTTTCTTAACTGAGGTATTCACTAGACTGATTTTGAGTTCTAATAAAATAAAATGTCTGTCCCAAAAAATTGTGTAAAAATTTTTGACTATGTGCTTTATCCTTCAGAAACTGATGGCCCCGAACTCTGCCGTGTTAAAATTTATCAGAATATTCGACTGTCGACTGTCGCTGTTAGCGCGGACGAATATACCGCATAGTATCAATGCTCTCCCATGTAATTATTATCCCCTAGTTTGGAAAGTTAGAAAAAATTTGAAAGGGGATTTTATGAGTTTAATATAGGCATATTTTAAAGATTAGACCCAAATACGTCCAAGATGTTGTTTTCCTACTTTCAAGCAAATGTTCACACATCTATGTACATAACAATGTCTCATTATGTCTCAAGAGTTCCAATAAGTACTTCATTTATTAAAAAAAAATCATTTGTGAATGTATGGACTTATTCGGAATCATGGAGTATGAAAATACCTCTTGAATCAATTCCTCTTGAATCAATTCCTCTTGAATAGTCTTAAGTCTTGATCCAAGAAATTTCTCCTTGCACGTGCATAATAATAGTAATTATTTTTCTACATTGTAATTTCCATATAACCATTTGCAGTTTGCACACAAGATGAGGAGAGAAACTGATGACACCTAATCAGAGCTAAACGCTTTTAACCTTTTAAGGGTTGGTGTTTAGATCTTTAAATTAAATACAAGCGGAGCTGCGACAATAAGGAAATATTTAACAATTTTTTTTACAAAAAATTATGATCCCAATATCCATGCTGAGTGTCCAAGTGTGGAGCTGTTTTCGTCCTAGGTTGCAGTAGTTAACTCCTATGTCACAAATAGCGAGTGGTAAATACCACCTGTCTCTGTCTATCTGTCAGAATATTTGCGTTTCTATTTATGTGAGTTCGTTTAGAATTTAAAACAGTATGCAAGATACCATTAATGACATTTTTCAAAGTTTCTGTTAACATATGTGTACTATTGTCTCCTTAGTTAACGTGGTTGCTCCCAACTTTGCTGGTCCGGGTCTGCAAGGATCACTGATATCGGTCTATCCCTTGCAAGGTGACCTAAATGGCTAGCGTAAAGCAAACTGGACAGCGACTGAAGTCTGTGAAGAACATGGGCAAGATCACCAAGTCCATGAAAATGGTTTCGGCTTCCAAATATACTCGAGCTGAGCGTGAACTTCAGAAGGCGAAGCATTTTGGGGAGGGGGGGCAGGCCATTCTACGAAAAAGCTGAAGTTCAGGAACCAAAGGATGAAAAAGCACCTAAAATCTTCTTCGCAATGTCTTCTGACTAGGGCCTGTGTGGTGTCATTCATTCATCCGTTGCAAAAGCAGTTAGAGTAATGCTTTCTTTTAGTTTTAATTAACAAGCGCTAAGTCTTCCCTAATTTCCTAATCTTGTATTATAAACGTAGAACAATTTAATGTGGTGTGAACCTGTTTTTCTGCTCATTATTGTAGCATTATTTTTAGCTGGAGCTCAACGATAAGCAAACTGCAGTCTCCAAAGTTATTTGTGTGGGAGATAAGATGAGAGCGGCGCTACAGAGGAAACACGGATATCATATTCTCTTGTGTAAGGAAATTGGTCGGGTTGCTCCCACTTTTACGGTAGCGTTAGTTTATTAAAGTAGTAATGACCAGATTGTTGTTTATTGGATGTTTACAATTCTTCCTATTTAAAAAAATAAAATTAAGTTTGATTTTCAAAGATAAAATATATAAAGTAAACAATGAATTTTATAGTTTGATAGGATGGTTCGAAGCTTGCTCAAGAAGCTATGAATGATGGGTATAAGTTCGATGGAGGGAATATACCTATTCTACAATAAAGTTTCAGCAGTCGCCTACAAAAGCAGCTCTATTTCGCTCTTTAGTTCTGACTTAGTTTAAGCAGCTCCTAAGTTGAGTACTTTACGACTCAGTCGATCCCGATATAATTCTAAATTATTTGGAGTATTCCCTTGCTTCCTTATTACGGTTCTATGCCATGAAGGAAAATGCATATTCATAGCAGTCCTCTAGAATATCCGCAATGGAAAATGCTAGTAAAAATGCAGCCTGGTATGACTCAGAAGCTGTCTCTGATTTACAACCGAACCTGTCAACCTTCAATTACAAGGGAATTTACCGAAATTGTGTCAGGTGCGGCTGCAATCGCAGAAACAGGGAAATAATAAAATTTCTTTCAGCAATTTCATTTGATAAAGGTCATCACATATAATAATTACTTCACGGGATTATCTGCAAGTGTCTCTCGTAGTACAAAAAATCATTTTGCAGCATTCATTAAAATGTACCCTTTGGTTTGAAGTTTTCAATAAACAGTGAATGTGTCAGAAATTGCGGACTTTATGCTTTTACACATATTCTTATTTGAATATTTCTTTGTTGTATGATGACATTGGATGTAGCCCCTTTTTATTACGTCTGATACTGATAGGAAAGGGCAAGGGCAATCTAAAGTTATCAAATAATATCACTCAATTCCAATGTCCGCTGTGTCCTGGGTACAATGCAATGTGGTCCCGCAGAATGTTGGGACTTTATTGCGAATTGTATTGATTACTGTTTCAAATTCTTATTCTTACTTTATGGAAACGTCAAATAACATTGCAGCAGAATCTTATAGCCATTCTTTTGTAAAAACCTCCAACAGGATATTGATTTTATTACTCCTTAGTGTACTAATCCTTACAGACGGTAAGTTTGGCAATGTCATCGATTGTGATTATAGTACCGATGACACCACTACGTGATACTGTTATGATTCAGATTCTGATGACAAGAAAATCGAGTTGAAGGTTTTGAAATACTTAAATAATTGTTTTTTCTTCTAGCGTGTACAAGTAACTGATGTTGCCGTTTTTTACTATTCGATACTTGGTATTTGCGCTATATATTTTGTATTAATGGTAGAAATTCAAACCCAATCACATAAACATATACATGTGTACAAGTGTGAAAATACGTACAAAGAAGAAGTAAAAGAGTTGGTGTCCCGTAAGATTTCCATTGCTTCAAATTATTTTTCAAGTTATATTTTCGATACGAAAGTGTTGTAAATAAGAAGTTTGCACAGTATTTTTACATAACTTAAACATTTATAACTCGCATTTCAAACCCCTGACCAACCAAAAGTATTAATAAGGAGTCGAGGGTCAATTCTGCTACTGCCATACTCTGAACATCGCTTACACCACAACGAAAGGACTTCAAAACTGATCCATCCAATTTCCTGACAGTAACCACTTGATCTGCAGATGCAGCAAGTACCAGCTTGTGCTCGGTCACGACAATTGAGTTTACTGCTGCAGAATGATGAATACGATCCTCAAATAATAGTTCCAATTTCAAATTGTCATCACCTTCGTCACTAAGTGGCATTCGAAAAACCTTGACAACTCCGTCGTCAGAACCAGTCAAAATGTAATCTTCCCTTTTGGCAGGTTCTCTGACAATGAGCAGAGATGTGATTCCCGCTTCATTTGTTTTCGTCAATTTTAATAGTGAGCAACACTCATCTAATGAAGTTGTTTTTCTCCCTTGTGGATAATGATCAAAAAGTATCAACTCTCCAACAGAATTACATCCGTAAATTAAACTAAGTCTATCAAACGAGCCAACTTGAGTAAATGCGTGCATTTCGCCGTTTCCATTTAAATGCTGATTGAAAGTTGATATGAGTGAAAATCTTCGACGTTGAAAATCCACAAGCCGCAAATAACCGTCCGAGCAGGCACAAACTAGGCTGTAATGGTCTTCCTGTACAGCTTTAACACTAATATCCATTATACGCATATCAGGGTCGCTAGATTCGTTTCTGCTGTTATATGAGGTTTGTAACATAACCGAAGCTCGCTTGTTCCAAGTTACGTTGCCATTTTTAGACTCTAAAATATCAATAATCAATTAATTCATCAAAGATTTCAACTGATCTGGTTTTCCGTTCAAAATAACTAAGATAAACTTACGCAAAAATGAAGCTACAATTTGCGAACGACCACCGCCACTAAAGATCAGCAAAGCATTATCTTCCTTCAAATGGTGGAATTTAATCACTCGAACGCTTGAAGCATGACATTTGAATTTGGCAACTTTGGTAGTTAAGACATTGGGTTCATTTGTCTTTAAAAGTCGAATCAACGCTCGAGAAAAACGTAGGAATGCATCTTCTCCGGCAGTAAGCATGCCGATATTTTGATACCCTTCTTTGGTAGAATCAATCAAATCTGGGCATGTTGCAATAACATTGATAGTTTTGCCTCCAAATACTCCGTTCTAAAATCGTGAGGACTTTATCAGTAAAACATTTACTTTTACATAACAATGACAAATTAAATAATTAATTATCAACTACTTCATCAGTTTAACTGAGTGTCTTGTGGGCCGGACTCCAAATATATAAATATCTAATGCTTACTTGAACGTTAGTGGAATCCAACCCAAACTCAGATAACGTTAGTTGCTTGTGTCGAATGAAAGCAAAACTGAAAAGAGAATCGACAGCCACATCCCAGGACCTGTGCGCTCCACCACATGGAAACTTCTTAACAATCCTGTCTTCAATCAAATCCAGGACAACGAAGTCGTTCTCGTATGAAATAAAAAAGGATTGTTAATTATTAACAGGGTCAAGGAGTCCTGAAAAAGACAGGAAATAACAGGAACCAAAACATTTCAATCACATTTCGCTTACCTCAGAAAAACCACAGACAAAAGAACCTTTACTAGAGTTGATAAGCTTTGCATTCCAGGTTAAGCACGACTCCACAGTTTGTATGATATCCAGGGAAGGATTAGGAAGAACTTGCAACTTTAAGTTAATTATCAAGCGATTTCTACCGACAGACCACACTTCATCATTGCTGGATCCAATTTTCAAATCGCAGACACCATATGACCCATGCAGTTTTGGAAGTGTAAACAATGGAGAGTCGGACTCTTGTCCTAAACTAAATAAATGTATGTTTCCTAGTTCATCTCCTAGTATTAAGAATATTTTGTTGGCAAACGTTAAAGAAACGACTCCAGCAACTCCTGGTTTATCTTTCCAATTAATTTTAAACTTGATTTTCTCTTTCCATTCCGAACCTACCTGATTTATTGTCAATTGCAAAGCGTAAACTGCTGTACAAGTGGATAGGACTATGGTTTCCACATCAGCGAAATGTAAACTCACTACTTTAGAGTCAAACTGTATTTTCTGCAGACAGCTACCTATCGCTACATTCGTGTCATTTACAGATTCGTTAACTTGAATACTAATAACATATAACCATCCAGTCTTTGAACCTATGATTACAACGTTTCGATCAGGAGATATAGAAAATGTGCTGTAAGACGATAATTCTTCGTCGCTAAAAACTAGTGCTAGGGAACCATCTTTTCCCATTATCACAAATTTTCCAGAATTCATGGCAACTAGTAATTTCTGGTAGTCATAAAACACGACTTGCCGGGGGTAGTCCTTCTCTGTTGAAAATACCCGCTTATTTTAAAGCCTGAATATTAACTTTAATGCAGTAAAAATAATGTGAAAAATACCTTCGCTTTGTGTCAAACTAGAAGGGAGTTCTAAAGCAGCCATAGAAAAAGGATCAGTCAAATTCCATCGACAAACTGAACCATCATCAGACCCAGATACCTAAAAGCATCACATTTCATATTATTTTTCTCTGAGCCGCAAATTCATCCAAATTGAGGAAATCAGTAAGTTTTCGTAACTACTTACAACAGATTTTCTATTTGACTCTAATCTACAACATCGTATATTAACAACTGAGGGACCCGAAAATATTTTCTTTAATCTTCCAGTCGTGTCCCAAAGTAGCAAGTTTGAATCCTATAGTTTAAGAAGATACATCATGATAATATTATTAAATTTCAGGTCGCAATTCTTAGATACTTGATCAATTATTCTATAGTATCGGTCTTACCTGGCCTGCTGAAATTATGTGGTCCTTAAGAATATCAACCTGCCAAACCCGACCAGTGTGACCAATCATTTCAGCAATGAAAGTAACTGTGACCCAGTTATGAATAAATGCAACGGCTGTCGGTTTTGTTACTCCAGAACATTCGGAGCATTCCAACTTCCAGGCAAAAACACTTCTTTGATCACTTGATGCAACCAGTATTTGGTTTTCTTCCGAATACTTCAAGCTAAGTACAGATCCCTAAACAAAAAACAATGTCATGTAATTGCCAAAGCTTAATTTAAGGTATAAAATATTCTACAATTAATAAATCAAACCTTAATTCCTTCCACTAACAAATGATAACTTTTAGTACTGTCTTGCGGGAACCACACATATATCTGTGACAAGTTCGTCCCAGAAAAAACCAACAAATCATCTTCACAAGTTCCGTCCAGAGTAGCAGAGAATAAGCTAGTTTGAACACCTCGAATAACCTTCCTTGTGATATTCTTAGTTGAAATATCCATCTCTGCCGCAGCCGCAAGAACCGAATTCCATTCATATATATGTAGTACGTTCTCATCCGTCAACGCTGCTAACTTCTTACCATTATTTAGCCACCTACAAATAAAATCAAGTAATTTTAGATAACATCATTTTCCTACTACCACTACCATAAACATTTTAAACCCACACAATTATCAAATCGTACCTCGCGGCAATGTAAGAACTGTCGCTCAGACACTCACGACCATCCCCCAAGCTAGTTATTACAGAACAAATATTCCCGAACGTCCGACTACAATGAAAAACCTTTGAAAAATTTTGCCCAAAGGCAAAGAGCAAATGATAGCCATCATTAACTCTTAGCACTGCTGTTCCTAAGATAGTTTTATCCAGTGGGAACAGACAAGCTTGATGTAATTTAACTCCTTCCCTCGAAAATATCGAAACTCCAGGACCTTCACACACAATTATATAGTCCTCCGTCAGCTCAATACACGTTATTGGTCTGCATTGTGCTAAAAGCACGGGTTCATCTATCATATTTAACATCTATGAACTACTGCCTCATCTGCTTAGGACGAAACACTGAATTTCGGATCAGGACGAACACGGAGAAAGGTACTTAAGTCTTCGTAGTAATCCCACTACAAAAAATCCCAAATCAGCATCTGAAATTACAAACATCATCAACATCAATATCTATTCTTCTTCTTACTAGCAAAAACCAATCCCAAACATATTGCAGAAGTACTCAATTACAACATAAATTATAACGCACACACGACATTTACAACAACTTATACAAAAATGACATAAACAAATTCTTAGCAATAACAATTTTTATTAATTATAAAATACTTGTTAACTCATTTTATCTTCCTAATATATTTAATTTAATTCTGCAATAACAAAACCACTACAGAAAAATACTACTATTACATATATTTATAGAGCTGTATAAAAAGGCAGTTCCTCAATTACCTGTCAAAACGTTGGGTGCATTGCATCACTTCGAGCTAAAATGTTTAACAGCAACTTTAACAACACTCAATAATAATAAATAATCAATAATCAATTAATCAACAATAATAAACTAAATTATAATTTAATAATTAATATTTAATAATAAGTTTAAACTCACAATCAGCTGGGAGGGCTAGCACTAAACAAAAACCACTCAAAGCACATGGGCACGTTGTATGTATCGAATGCAATGTTATACACATGCTGCATTTGTAGCACCATTTAAATCTCCTACTGTCAGTTTCAATTGGATCCAGGTTCTTGATGCCATAGAGTCGTACCGTATACCTGTAGTGCTTTAAGCTCCAGCTCGTTATCGTAACTTACTCGCGTAGACACGAAAGGTTTAAGACGCTTAAAAATGTCACCAGAGTGCAGCACTATTGCCTTAGCTATATAGTTCTATGGCTCCGGGGCGCAAAACTCATTATTATCTTTATTATATTCGTAGAAGAAATACTAGTTAATAATTTTGGTGAACTTAAATACAATATTATACCACAATGTCACAGGATTAAAATTATTGAGACTTGTATTGATTATTTGATAGTAATAAATTGACTTGTGACTTGGTGAGCATGGGTTTGGAGCAATGAGCAGTTTAAGTATGTAGCTGCAGATACACTCCAAAATAGTTATGTCAATATCATGTATGTACTCTGAATATTTTAAGGTAATTTTGATGCTGTATATTGTACATATTTATAGGACACTGCCTATGATTAATGAAACAAGTAAATACTTCAATAGCATTTATTGATACAATGTGCCATGTGGTTAAACGACTTGGATAATGGTATTAGTTATGGTGTGATAATGCGTGTGATATCAGGCAAAATCCCCCAAGTGTCGGGTCCAGTGCTCTTAGGGTAGTCTTTCATTTGTAAACAATATGCTGCTCCGTTCCAAATCTCATAGTCTTCGTAGTTTAGAATACTCCGTCTGGAAAACAATTTCGAGGAAGATTATCTTTGAATTTTTACAGATTGGCATTGATGATAGAACACTATGTCGTAGTATGTAGCTAACTTTCTCCTAGTTGGGGTCGGATTTTTTCGAACAGGGCGACTGATATAATCTTGGCCTGTCATGTTCAATCTGACTGCGGCAACCGTTGCGTCCAAGTTTGTCATGATGGTATTTAAATCACCGTAGGGTAGAATACTTCTGTATTGCATTACTTTCGTGATCTGATCACATTTTTTCATCCTATGGACATTAGGGGAGATTCATTTTGGAAATTAGGTTTGTAAAATGAAGGAGGTGGAAATCAGTTATGTACATATCCTCACATGCTCATGTTATCTGAGTCTCCAAATCAATGCTGAAGTTTATAGTTATTTACCATCTGTTTTGAACGGAAGCCATGGAAAAAATCATTTTCATTTCCTTCCTGAAATGTCTTCTCTGCATTGTTCTGACGTCGAAATATGGCAAGCAGTAGTTGTAAGCAAAATTAATAATTTTAAAAATGGCATCAGGAATCACATCGAACCTAGTCTCATCAAATTTGTGGTCTTCCTCTAACTCTGGCGGCACGTACTGATACTCGAAAAGGGACTTGGCTTTTTTGTAGTATTGAACCTAAGTCCAAAATATTTGCGTATACACTATTTAGGAGTCACCACAAAATTCAGCATAAGTGTAAATTTTTGAATATTTCAAATTTAAATGCTCGTTTTGGAACCTTTGCAGGACATCCTTTTGTTATAAAGTGCATGTCCCGGGAATTCGATTTACAATGATTCAAAGTGTAAATAAGTTTCTCTGTAAAGTCCCGATTTTCATACTTGCGTTCACCCAAGCGATTGAAGTAGAGATAATAAAAGTATTTGTAGATTTGTTCTAGGAATTGATGGGAAACAACATTATTTGATACGACAGATTTATATACGTTCATTGCTGCTTCAATAATTCTAAAAGGCCCGGAATTTGGTAAGTAACTGTATCCTAATATTTGCTTGTGGAGAAGTCTTGTAAAATATTCTGCTAACTGGACATTTTCTTCCATAACTTGATCACATTTGGCTTCACGAGTCATTCTCTGGAGTGCCTCTTCATCATAAATGACTTCTTCTTCGGATAAGTCCGGCAACAAAATATTCGTATCGGGGTCGTGAATGCAGCTTGGTGAGAGCCTGCAATGACGTCCTAGATCTTCAAAAATGGAATGTTTTTTTTTTTACATATTTTTTTATAGAAAGGTTGACCTGACATAATTACATATATGTTTGTATTAAATATCTTACATTGCCTGTAATAATGAACCTTTTGCTTGTCCTCCATATCAAAATTTGTTGTGGCAGTTTCACATTTCGGACCGACTCTGAAGTTTGCTAAATTTCCTTGAGCTGCAATTAGTACAACAAAATTTGGAATAATTGACAAAATGTCTATTTTACGTTCTGAGCAAAAGAAATTTCACGCCTCGAACCATTTTTCGTGATGGTATTGTTAAGTTGAATGTCGTCTACATAAACCCCATCATTGTACCCAATTGACTTGTTCAAGCACAAATCTCCAATTTGAATCTCTTCTTGAATTTCCTTTCTGTGATGAGCCACGTAAAATATTTTCTCCGGTGATATCTCTTCCATAGCCGGTTGAGCATTTGGATCCCGAACATCATTAATTTTATATCTTCGCAATCGGTAATAGTCTAAGCGATCAGTTCCTGTCTCGTAGGGTATGATTGTTACAGTATCGTTGAAAGGTGCAATGGGGTGTGTTAATGACAAGAAGAGATTCCACTAAAGGAATAATTATTATTATTCACATTCATGGTGATACCAAATACAAACACAATTTAAGTGCAAATATTAATATCATATGAGTATAGAAGTTTTTACGTCACTGTAACTCCGAGGTTTGTATTCCATGCATCTCAATCCACGGTTGGCAATAATTCCATCAAATGCGCCTTCGCTATTGGATCCTTTGTGCATGAATCTACATCAATTGTTTTGTTGCATGATTTTTTTTTTGTAAATTCTTATCTTTGAATATGTATACAGAATCATAATTGTTTGCTCTGTGATATAATTATTTGTACGTATAAACTAATTCACGGAAAAGCATACACTCCATTTGCGCAGATACACTCCGGAAGATGTCTGAAATTTGGCTTTAGAAGGACTCCGCCAGGACACTGGTCCATGCTAACAGTATAGATGCGCCTTTCATGACAAAATCGAAGTGCAGCACGCTTGTCAGTACTTGCAGCAATGAAAATGTAACAAAAGTTTATTGAAACAAGAAAAAGTAAATTCCAGACAATCACGTGGTCAGGACTTGAAGATTTCATATTTTTTTAAAATCCTTTTAATAATGTAAATTGAAGGACAAACTATATGCACCTTCGACTTCTTGGAATGACGTTAAATTCATTCAGCCATTAAGATGACATTTCTTTTGAGGTTTGAATAGAACAGTTGTAGAGAATTCAATGTTTTCATGATGTTTGCGATAGCACATAAACGACAATAGCCCGCCATTCACTAGTATTGAACTGAGGTTGTATCGAACTAGTTGTTTATAATCCAGCAGCTTTTGAATAATTCACAGTCAAAGAATAACTGCCTTGAAATTTGCTGTACATTCTTGTTTTTGTGCTGTAGTTTATCAAACACACCAGCAGGCAAGAGAAATGAATACAAAATTTGTTAAACCTGTAAAAACGCAGCTAAATGTCGGTTGGATCTTGCAAGGATGAAGGATCTGACTGTTATTTAACTATAAACAATAAATGCCGCAGATACGCACTATGTGTACAACTGCAAACAGAATGCATACTTAATGAAATGTAAACATCTTTATTAGTTTTCTGTGGAACCTAATCAAATGGAGGAAACCCAGTGAGAGTACTTAGGATTAATTCGCTCATTTAGACAACAATACACGCACTGTTTATTCTGTGCATGAATGTTACACTGCATAAGAAACCCATATCTACGTATTTACATACTGTTACCTCCCATTACATAAAAGAATCTCATTTTTAGTCATTCAAAAGGCCCAATCGATAATTTTTAAAAAAATCATCCACACTCACGCAGCCGTATAATTGCAAAAGTCCTCTAATGACAATTTGATTTAGCAATGAAAATCATGACACCCCAAGTGTGAAAATGACATACTTATATAAAATACCTATATAGTTATTAAAACTAATATTTGAACAAAATATGCATTAATTTTTATAGAAGATATTAGTGCTGCTTTGTTGGTGAACTTTTGGCAAACACCGTTGAGGTGTCAGCGAAATAAATTTCTTCCATTCTTTCTACGCGGTTTTGCTTGCAAGTTAAAACAGCAACTATTTGATCCGCGGCAGTGATGGGCAAGTGGATCGCCTATCCTTCAGCCTTCCCTATAAAATATATGAAAAACAGCCCTACCTACTGGGCTATAGGGATGCCCATTCCCTACAGCCCAAAACTAGGCAGATACATCGCCTACCTTTTCCTTTCCTATTTTTCTCCGACCACCTAGGTAACACCTTGCCTAGTTTTCAAGTGCAGTGGATTTGTGCTACATAAGTTCTATTTATTTATTTACGGGAGCACAACATACTTCTATTGTTCCTTATTCTGCATTTGCCAACAACCCCAAAACCAGATTCCAATAAAACGTTTAATTCGGTCCAATCGAGCGGTTAGTCAGTGTATGCATTGATGCATGCATGCTCTTTCTCATTGCCTTGTAAAATCACCGATAGGTACCCTTCAACATAATATTCTGACATGATCGTCAAAACTTGACACACTTCCTTTTCCTTGCCTATATAATTGGTTTTATATTTGCCTTCCTATCCCCTAGCCTAGTATATATAAAATGCCTACCCTTTTTTTGTCAACCTCGCCTACATTTTTTCAGCATTTTCCAGCCCGCCTATACTATCGCCTATTTATAGGTCCTATATATAGGCAAGGTGCCCATCACTGATCCGCGGTATCTCTTGTTGTAAAACAGAAATCAAAAAATAACATATACATACATAAACTGATTTCCATAATATACTTATTTATAGTACGTGTATTTGGCGAGGAAAATACGAGTTTCAAAACGTATATTGCAAGCCAATAATACAATAAACTACTAGTAAAGCCGAAGCCAATTGACGGAAACTGGTTTGAAACATAATGCGTAAAGGTAGGTCGAGCTATTCTAAAAGACTGATTTATTACAATATTAGATTTTATATAATACGTGCGGATAGTGAGCTACGTGTACGTGCAGAATATATATTTTAATACAACATACAATACAGCTAATTGAAAAACACTTTATCGCAAACTTTAAGTTCATTTTAAAATTAAACAAATTATCACCTTTACAACGCAATGTAACTATTTTCACTTCATATCGAATTTCACTGACAGTTACAGAGGTAGGCTTGACATCTTGAATTCCCGGAATCAAAGCCAAATTCTTGTCAGAGTCTCCTCTCAGTCTTCTTGTGATTATTCATTACTCCACTTAATACACCAGCAAACTTATTTGTACACCTGTCATGGTCTATTTTCAGTCATCCCTATACCGGACGCAGTTTTTTCGAGAAAAGCTAATGGTCCCTGCAATCCACTAGGCAAACTTTGTTGCGACGCTGGACTGGGAAATCCTAAATTTGAGGTTGACTGCATCCTCCCTGATGCAGGACCGGGACCTATTGAGCCAGGAGTCAATGGACGACCTGCACCTGCAGGAGCTGGAGATCGTCCAAGTGGTGTCGTGGGACCAGACTGTGACGAAGGAGTACCCGCACCGCTACTTCCAGCCCCACTCAAAGGTAGCCCAGATTTTCCGCTAACTATAATATCCCCCAATAGTACCATATAGTTAGACACGCTCTTCCATCCCATTCCCTCCCCATACTTTAAAACGTCCCATACCTGTAGTCGAAGACTGTAAATCCGCCAAAATGGACTGCCAATATGCAATTTTTTCATAGTTTTTCTTGACCAGCTCTTCCTTCCTCATTACTTCGAAACGGAGTTCACTCACATCATCCTTAATTAGTAACTCCGGCTTTTGGGATGCAATGTGAAGCCTCTTCTTCAAGAAGTAACCCTCCATAGCTCTCGCCTGCTCATACAAGTTCTGGAGGCATTGCTCCACATCAACTTTTATCTCATCCTTGTCCACGTTTGTCAAAGTGTCTTCTTTTGTGACAGCAGTCAAGCAATTCTAAATAAAAATAAATATCTATATTGTGTATCCACTTCCAAATTTCCTCCACTTTTGTGACAGCTGTCAAGCAATTCTAAATAAAAATAAATATCTATATTGAGTATCCACTTCCAAATTTCCTCCACTTTTGTGACAGCTGTCAAGCAATTCTAAATAAAAATAAATATCTATATTGTGTATCCACTTCCAAATTTCCTCCACGTAACATTCCACATTTCCAAAATTATTTGTTTTGTACATAATATCAACATGTCATACCTACCTTCAACTACTCATTCAAACTCGAGAATTTTCAAAATTTATAATTATTTATTTAAAAAATTTTTACATACCTGAAAGGACTCTTCAAATTTCTCTACAGGATTCGCCGGCATCTGATCGTTATTTCCGCTTGAATTCATTTTGAGAGATTTCTGCGGATATGAAGCAAGTTCTAGCTTAAAATTGTTCAGTACTTGATAAATCTACTGACAGAAATTAAAAATGACAAGCAGGTAAACTCTCCCAAATATTTATTATTATGCAAGGACACTACTGATTCTGATAGTGAGTCCAGATTTTGTGACGATTTTTTTAAATACAAGTTGAGCTCCAACTTTAAAGTTCCCTTCTCTCAAGGATAACTTCACTTGAGTCTAAACGTGCTCCCTTAACTCTTACAAGCAGCAGGGGAAGGTGTCTGTGGGATTCCTATTACTTACATGAGGACTTCATTTTTGCTCGCTCTGTGGCACTGGCTTTGTATTTGACACTCTCTCTTCGTGATTTTGGATCCGTTGGATAAATACTTTTTAATTTTGATTTATATTATTTTAAAGCTCTCTGGTTCTTTAAAAACTAAATAGTATGAAGTATGTATATAATTTTATAAATAAAAAAAGATGCATTTCAACATCGATACCATCTTCACATGCTGATAGCAGGGTACATGCCGTCGCTGAAGGGACAAAATGATCTAACAATAAGTACTGTACAAAAGCATGCGCACGTAGAACATTTTGCCTCGTTAGAAAGGATATCGTCGGTGAAGAGGCAAAATGATCTAGGTGCCAGGGCTGGATATCGGAATTCGAATTGCACATTGCCCCGAAAACTTTGACCCTCGTTTGTATTCGAATGGTCATTTTCCATGAGTAATTGCGAGCATGGAAAAATAGATCACTGATAGTAGAATCGGAATCCATAAAGAATTTTTGAATTCCGATGCTCACAATAGCTATAAATCGGGTTTTTAAAAAAGAATTCGAATTCGAATCGGAATTGGTATTCAAAAAATACTCTCCAATATTGAAAGTTTGTATCATGAATACTTAGCTTTGTGTCAAATTTTTCCGTCGTATCTCAATAATTAAAAAAGTATCGGTATTTAAGCCCGTGACAGCCCTGCTAGGTGCATGATCGATTAGAATCAAAATGATCTACTTGCAGTTTCACTAAAGGCAAAATGATCTACTTGCATTGAATTTTAAAAGCAAAATGATCTAGATGCAGCTTTTCCTAAAAGTAAAATGATCTAGATACAAACTATAATAAAAAACAATAGAAATAAACACATTCTAATGCCGGTGTACAAATATACGAGGTATTAAAAATCTTATATATACATTCAATTCTGCAATGCCTCCATTTTTTTCAGTAACATTGAAAAAAAATGTTGTCAATTATGATTTAACATTTGAAAATTATTAATAATAATGAGATGAATGTTATGATAATTTTGATGATCATAAAATACGATTTGAAGAAACTCCAGGTTGAGAATTATTAAAGGGAAAACCAATTCAATGTGCATTCAATGTGTATTAGATGTAATAAGTCAAATTAACTTTAGTAATAGCAAACCCTTCAGACAATATTAGCCCACTACACTAGGTCAATTACAGTTAGCCCTTATAAGCAGTGCTGCGATCGGGTCAAGTAATTTCAAAACTTGACCATGAACTTGACTTGACCACGAAACTTCAAGTAATTTTCAAGACACAACTTGAACTTGATAACTCGAGTTCGTGTAATTACTTGACTTGTCAAGTTCAAGTAATCAAGTAACTTTTGTAAGACCCGAACTTGATCAAGTAATTAAAGTTCCAAACTTGACTTGAACTTGACTTGACCATGACTTGAACGCGACTTGAACTTGACAATTCAAGTTAAGTAGCACAAAAAATTAAACGTGACCACAATAAGCCGAACTTACATCAGCAAATTATTTCCTTCAGACTGAAAACCAAAACGCATTCAAAAAACAATTTTACTGCTACTTTTTATTTAAAACCATTGGAGGACAACTTTGTTCGTATACTGAATACAGTAAAAGGTCGATATAAGGGACTATATAATTTATAAAGCAATTTCCCTTATACAAAGCGTCTAAAGCATTGCGTAAATGTAAGTTGGGGTCAAAAAAATGATATCGATATTTCCTTATAAGCTGAGCCCTTATAACGGACTTGCACTGTATATCTGACGAGTTTTATATAGTGTCAAGTTTTATAAAATGTTCAAATATGCATATATACATATACCTATTTGAGCCTTACGAGTACTCTGAATTTAAAATTTAATAAACTAGTATTTACTTACTTATTAAACGCTTCTTGTAAAGAGCCATCCAAGCTCATTTTATACTGGAATTTATTTACACAAGTTGAAACTAATATTCTAAGCAACAATATGAATTATCAAGATAGTTCTTTCATTTCGTGGAGAGGTTACTGCAACAACTAACGCTGAGCAACGTCTGGTAAACAAGACCTTCATAAAACGGACTCTGATTTTGAATTTTGTCCTCTGATTTATGGCATGTGCAAACATTATACTCTGGACATTGCTTCCGTCCTTTACGGCATAGGCAATCTAAAATTACTTGAACTTGACCATGAAATCTCAAGTTCATGGTCAAGTTTTTTCTTTCCATTACTTGACCCTGAACTTGACTTGAGATTCAAGTAAATTTCTCTTACTTGTACTTGAACCTGACTTGTCTTAGAATGTCATGGTCAAGACGAGTACGTACTTGAACTTGACCCGAAAGATTCAAGTAAAAAAATTGGCCAACTTGAACTTGACCCGAACTTGAACTTGACTTGAAAACTCAAGTATTACTTGAAATTGTCCGCAGCACTGCTTATAAGCCACGTATCCTCCTTGCAGAAGCTATTTTTCTCACACAAAAAATTATACCGGCACTTAGATCATTTTGCTTTTATGGAAAATTGCATGTAGATCAGATTGCTTTTAAAGAGGCTTGTACCCAATTCATTTTGCCTTTAGGGAAAAAGTTATGTAGATCATTTTGATTCTAATCGATTATGTACCTAGATCATTTTGCCTCTTCACCGACGATATGTACATTCCCTTGATTCCACACCTCCCAACCTATAAATGAAAGCAAGTATGTATAATTATATATAATTAATTTAAGGTATTTACAATAAATTCGGTATCGTGTATAAATGCTTTGATTCAATTAAATTTAAGCTGGATGAAAACATTGTTCAGAAAATAAATCTGACACCGTGAGACTTGACTCTCTTTGACAAGCGATATCTACTCTGGAGTCATGTAAACCAAGAATAACATGAGAAACTAACCGGGCGAATAGGTAAATAATATGCATTGTAATGATGAAACTACGGACATAGAAGATGATAGATATACATACACTATCAAAGCTATTTATTTATACGCTCAGCAGTTTCAATGTTCGGGTCCATAAGTCCATGGGGGAACAAAAATAGAGTCGAGTTTGAGAAACTGTAGGAAAAATTTGAAGGTCCAGGTTCCACAAAAAAGGAGTTTGAATCAGAATTCTGAGGATAAAAATGTATGTATGTGTATGGAATAAGAGACGACGAGACTAGTAAGTACATAGACCAATGGCATTAAAATGTTTTGACGCTTATGAAATGCATATGAGAGCTTGAGGAATATTATACGGATGCTCGCTCATTTTGACCTTTGAACTCTTCTGTAGTTATTACAGAGATGCTTGTCATATGGATGATTGTGTCTTGGGTGAACTGAAAAGGTATGTCACCTTCACTGTGTGTAAGAATCTTACTGTGTATGAGGCCATTACATGAGATACTTTTTGTTAAATCAGTGATGTGCATGAAGTGTTCTTTTACTATCTTCGCATTTGCTTATCCTAGGAGGTAATTATCCTTATTGCGGAATGACCAGTGTACATATTTACTTGAAGTTAATGTCAACGTAGTTAAACGAAGACGGAGAGATACATGGGAGAGGACTACAGAATGACATGCAACCACTCTGGCTATTTAACTTGTCCAGAATAGTGGACCAAAATATGTTGACTGGAGTGCGGGGAGGGACTAGAAGTATTGGAGACAATTCCTTAACGCGTAATAATATTTAGTTAAAAGAAGTATATATTATGTATTTATGTATTTTCAAAAATCCAGGACATGTTCTGTATCGTTCACTTGAGTACGTGAGACGCTGGCTTCACTTCTTGGATAACGTGTTACTATCTATGACCTGCCGTAACTTTCCTCTTGCTGACGAAATAAATTACAGTAAAGTGTACCCTGTAGTCGTTACGTATACTTGCATGAAAAGTTAACTTTGCAATTACATTTTTTGTCGAGTGGTATTCCCTGGAGAGAGAGATCCGAGATCAATTATGGATATGGAGGCAGATGTCGACGAGGTAACATAATCTTTGTTTTTATGTTTGTACTATTGAGCAAAGGTTTAGCATGTGTATATTCCATGATTACATTCATCTTTCGTACCGTGCTATTAATGTGTAGTTTAGACATCGAAACTCTGTAAATGAATACTATAGCTAACATTTGCTATAAATACTATACTTAGATACTTGGAATATAACCTGCGCATAAGTATATTGCACTGCCAATGAGTCTACACCACTCAAATGCAATCCATGAATGAATCTATGCTAGCTATTCGTTTTAAATTCTCACGTTCTGAAATAATTATTTTTGCTTCATGGGCTTCTAAAAGGAGTTCCCGATGGAACAAGATGAAGTTAAGTACAGATGCCCGGTTTGCCAAGCAAAAGCAACGTTTGTTTGCAAAGCATGCTACAAAGAGCATTACTGTTCAACGGATCACCAGAAGTTCCATTGGCCCGAACACCGTCCATCCTGTTGTAATTATCGAATCATGGACGCTACGAAGAAAACTAAGCCCCCTAGCGTTTGGATGGACTGTAAAAATTATGTTGTGGCTACTCGGAAACTAAAACCAGGAGAAATAATTATGGATGAGCTACCAGCTCTTATACTACCATGGAATCCATCTTCTGTCCAGAAGGACCACAAGTGGGTAATTTGTCTAACTTGCGGAGTTGGAATGGAGGATCCATTTATTCCGGAGGATATTCGACGGCCTAATAGCTATCGGTGCTCTACATGTGCATGGCCAGTTTGTGATGAAGAGTGTGAAAAGGTACAAATAGCAGTGCTCTCAATTTTACTCATTACTCGAATTTTTTATAAAGTGAATAAGTGAGTATTGTACTTACTCGTACTCACATCTGCGAGTATGAGTAAGTAATGAGTAAGTAATTTTAAAAAGGTTGATGTTTAAGTAAGTAAAGAGTAAGTACGAACACTCATTCCCCGGTGTAATGTAAGTAATGAGTAAGTAAGACGAACTGCAAAGTATCAAAAAGTAAGTATTGAGTAAGTAAACTCTTCTTTACTGGAGTAACTACCATAGAAAAAATGTTCTCCGACAATATCCATGACTTATATATGGTTTATGGAGGCAGATAACACAGGCCATAGGCAAACAATGCCTTTAAATACTTGCGACGATGCAAATCGTTAAACTTGAGTCGTTGACTACACTACCAAAGATGGCAGTGACTTGGATTATATTTGAAAATGAGTAAGTATTACTTGAGTACTATGCAGCAAAAGTAAGTAAAGAGTAAGTAATATCAGCTTATTTTTGCGAATAAGTAAGTAAAGAGTAAGTATTACACTGCGACCCGAAATTTTGAGGGAGTAAAGAGTAAGTAAGATAGCCACCATGAAGCCCCTGAGTAAGTAAAAAGTAAGTACTGGACATCATGAGAGACAAAATTATGAGTAAAGAGTAAGTAAGGGTGTCTAACTGAGAGCACTGACAAATAGTATACTCTGAGGGTATCACGTATTAGCTTACAATTATGTATTATCTGAATGAACACCTTCACTTTCAGAATCCCACCAGGTTAATATTTGCTGGTTACACTATTATCAAGCACTAGTAGCTAAACCGAAATTTTTGAATGATTTCAAAATTAAATTAAGTAGAACAAATTTCTGAAAATCTGAAAAAAGGATTTTCTTGAAAATGAGGAAATTTTTATATCATGGTTCATGATTGACTCAATGAATGGATCAACGGGGAAATTAAGGTCTAGTGGGAGGATGTACAGTTTTGAGTACTTGTTTTTGTATTTTTTAATTTAAGTATAATTAAGTTACTTAAAAATGGCGCAACAAGGCTCTAGTTTTAAGTGCTTTAAAAGTGTTTCTTTTTTACCCTCTTTCATTCTCAGAACTCAGAGCTGTTACTTGATGGGAAATTATTAATTATATATTATTATATTAATACGAATATAAAGGGGGAAATCAGGCACCGTATAATTTTGTTTTAATATTGAACAGGATTTTAATCTTAAGCAAAGGATCAGATATATCGATGGTAACCTAAACTGCTTTTCATTTTCAGAATCCTCTTCACGCAGACAACGAATGTGTTGTCTTTTCAGCAAATACAGTTCGTTACCCCGTCACAGAGGGTACTTGGAGTCTGAAGCTGCATGACTTGTACCAAAATCCTGGAATGCTTGGACGAGCCTTGGCTTATCGTTATACAGATCCTCCCTTTTTCGAAGAAATCATGAAATTCCCAATGTGGGGTGGTATGACATTTCCGTCGGCCGAAAATCCTCAACAGAATCCCTCCGAACCAGTTGCTGGACCATCTAACGCTCCCCCTGTTGTGGCTCCTATCAGAAACTATCCGCTCGTTTCACCTGATGATGATCCCGAACTCTGGCCTGATTTTAGAACACTCTGCCAAAATGTGGGCTTCCATCTACATGCAACAGAGGATAAAGTGATCGAATCGTGAGTTTACTTTAATAATTTTTATATAAGTAGTTATTTTCAGTAAAAAATGGTTTCGAAATACACGATAAATTTTTTGTTCACTGTATATGCTTGTATTTCTGACATTTAGAAAGAATTCCGTATTGCAAGATACATGCAACTACCGTTTTGCCTACAACTTCTACAAGGTTGCGAATAAATTCTCACATTCATGCTCACCTAATTGCGACTGGATGATTGGTCATGCTCCAGATTTTAAGATTCGGATTACCGCAGGAGTTCCTATAGCGAAGGGGGAAGTACTCACTATTAATCGCATGTTGTACTTCACGGAAGGACCGCCACCGGGAGGGCTCAATCGACAAGAGTATTTTCAAACACGTTTTGGATTCCCCTGCCAGTGCAGGATATGTTCAGATCCAACGGAGTTAGGAACGTACCAATTAGCAGTTGGTTGCTCCACCTGCCGACCTTTTACGAGAACCGTTATACCTCCTGAGGGAGAAAATGATGGATATTACTTACCAACTGACCCGACCGATTTGAATGACCATGCGGAGTGGAAATGTAATCTCTGTGGAATGACCATCACTAAGTTCAGAATTCAGCCTCAGGTTAACATGATTGACCAAGTTCTGCAAATCACTAGGTGGAGTAGTGTTCGTTGCGCCGAAGGTATCAACACTTGTAGACAAATTCTCACACACTTCCGTGGCTGGTTTTTCCATCCGAATCATTGGTTAATGATCAAGGCCATGCAAGCTATCGTTCTACCGAAGAACACTTTCAAAGATTTTATACTTTCACCTATTTCTGAGCTGTATGAGATGCGAGATGGTGTTGAACTTACAATTCGTCTTTGGGACAAAGCTGTTCCCTGTATGAGCTTCGAAAAAGGTACGTGCTGGAAACACAATAATCGCTTTTATAATGTTAAATATATAATATGCTATTTAATTTTTGCTCTGAAATGATCTCTAATGATTAAAACAAATTTGATAACGTCACCTCAGCTAACCTCATCCGGACATATCTCTTTACGTCTGAGGTTATCAATGGCACGGTTTCAAGAGAAAATATTGCCGAGTTAGGATATCCGATGGTACCGAAGAGCTTAAAAGATCGTCTCTCTGCTTTGAATTCTGTCCGAACCAGTCAGGCTAAGTGTTTGAGATTATATAAACGCATTAGAAGCTATTACAAATCTGCCGTGCCTTCTCGCGGGGTTGACTATTGTAAATTCGCAGTAGTGATCAATAATCTTATCGTAGAACTTAAAAAGCATATCGCAACTACAGAAAAATATCTTGCTAAAGCGATGGAAGAAAAACCGGAGGAGCAACCAGGGACGTCGAAAGATCTCCGTTAAAAATTCCTCCTGCTGACTGATTTCCCGAATCATGGTTTTAGAATATCTCATTGTAAGGCTGGTTCTTACGATGATTTTGTTTTTATTAGTACAAGTATTTGATTTTTATGAAATTTTTATCTATATCCTTGACTGATCTTCGCTAATCATTTTTTGGGTTAGTAATTTTAACTATTGGCATTGTTATAACTTAATCATGTGTTCAGCGTCAGTGTACTTGTTGTACGAAATGTCAGGCCTCATTTTTCTTACTCGATACAGGTTTGGAATTAAGTTTATAAGCACTATTCTATGTTGGCGTACGTAATTATTCGTTTTTAATATTATTTGATTTACAGTGTTACTTGTTTTTACGATAGTGGTAAAAATTCCACGCTAATTAAATTTTATGAGCTTTAAAGGCTCTAAATTATAGTGAAGTAAATTAAAACAGCGCCGAGTCGTTGTTTATTACAACAGTATGTCCTGAACGTCTTGATTCTGCTTTGCATGCAATTAGATTTACCTTAAAATGTTCACTGTTACTCTTCTAGAGATCAAAGTTATTGTCATCACTCAATATAACGAGTATTCGTCAGCATTATTATTTACGTCATCGAATTCTTCTTCTATTAGACGCTAGTATAAACTCACCGTTCATTAAACGACTTTATTGTTCTGATAGCTGCGCATGAGAACTACTCTTTCCCTGGTAACATTTCAGTTTCCATTCGTACAAATGCATGCACATACATAGATCCATACATTCAGAATAAATAAGAATATTTTGTTTCCTTGGATTTACATTTCCGTATCAATCAAAACGTCAAACTTACTGAGCAAATTCACGTATAGGAAGGTTGTAATTTGTAAGTACATGGCACTGTTTGTACATGTCTATGGTATTTGTCTATGTTGATCGACTAGACTTCATATTCCAAGCTATTTACAACCTAAGAGCAGTAAACAAGACTATGGCCATTGGAACTATGACACAGCCCAGCAACTATTACAATGTGATAATAATTTCTGTGTGTCTATAACTTTCAGAGACGTATTACTTACAAATTTTTAATCACACAAAGCTCAAAAGCATTGTCATAGCCTTGTGGTCAGAAATCTATTTAATGAGTTTAATATGTTTTATGTAAGAACTCGAGAACATTCAAGAAGTTAGACTGAATGAGTCATGTTTGGTCTTAAATAACCCTTTAATCCTTCTGTTATATCTGTGGTTTGTTTGTGGTAGGAAATACAGCTAAATAAGCGCCCCCATTTGTAAACAAAGAATAAATAAAATGCCCCAAAACACGTATCACATTTTATTACTAGAATGGAACCTTTTTTAGTTAATATGAAATCATTACAACGTACTGATAACTATTGGTTTGTCAAGGAGAACTGAAATATGACAAGGTTTTAATTGATTTTTAGAACTACATGTGCAAATTGTCTTATGTCATTCAGAGTGTCATAATTGATAGGTTCCTTTTACTAACGCAAATATAGATTTAAGTTATATTGCACGTATGTACTTATGACGTACAGAACTGCTCCCTGCAAACAAATCTCCAAAACAATATATAACAAATATAACTTGAAGAGTTTACTATTACAGGGATGAGTTTACTTTTTTCACAGACACAGCAAATACTGTATACTGTATTACTTCCAGGAGTACCGTGATAAGCATTTTAACGTGAGTCACAAAAAGGTGATTAATTTTTGGACGACTGTGTTAATTCCCCACATGGAATTCATGACCCATATATTCTAACACTGAAAATTGCCCACCACAAAAAAATATTTATAGTCGTAAACAGGATTTCTTCATACTTATGTTGCAAGAATTTTACTTGGCAATGACAGTACGTTATTGTCAACAACCCGCAGATTTAGCTAAACATACATTTTTATTTGCTTGCGTCTGGGTTTAAGCATCATTTCACAAGTGGCAACCTGAGTGTCATGAATTGGAGTTATTTAATCAACTTCGCAAAACGATTCCATAACTTTTTAGGCCAAAGTTCGATGCAATAATAGGAGTTTTTAACATTGGGTCAGTTGTCATTTTTAAGATGATGCCCTCTAGTTTGTTCTTCAAAGCAACCCTCTACTTTTGGTTTCTGTGCTGGTGTTATGGCATATCAGAAGGTTGGATCTTATACGTTTGTTTTTATTGATTTAAGCAAGTATTCTCTTGATACAATCTGATTGTGACATTGTGAGTAACTATTACTAATGCAATTTTTATTTTTCATTTCCAGCTCTTATGTGCTTCACCTGTTGGAAGTTAATCTGCAATGACGACTACGAAGCATGCTACGAGATGAGGCACTTTCCTTCAGCCAACACCAGAAACAGAGAAATCAGCCGCAACTGGAGGACTGCTCCGGAGTGTCCAGCAGATGGAAATGATCTACGCTGGTCAAAAAGTTACATACAAAATTGTTCTGAGGGGGAAACAAGTTGTGGAACATACTTGATTCAAGTGACTGCTGCGATTTCTAAGAACAGTATTAATGAAACCGAGTTCCCCATTTTGGTCACACCCAACTACTACCAAGGGTCCATCATTGCCTTAGGCTGTATTCCTGCCTCAGAAAATCTTACAGACGTGGACAATAGCACCAGCATAAGTCTTAATGCACCTCCTTACCATACCGTTACGAGGAATGACACTCCTGGGCAGAATCCCACAGAAATTCACATGGCCCCACATGTGATCAGGAACGATAAGAAGCAACCAGGGAATACTGATAGGAGCAGCATTTCCAGTACAACCTGGCCCACGATGACCAGCAGCACTGCAAAACTTGACAGAAATGGAAATAAGAGCACGGTAATCCTGACCAACAAAAACACCACAGCAGCAAAGAACCAGACCATTCCGAATACCCATGTAAGTACAACAATGAGTAGCAGAGGCGACAGTAGAACCATTTCATATTACCCCTGGGTAGCCCCCCCTCCCCAGCTACCGCCGTCCAACCCGCCTTACCTAGCTGGTCATCCTCCTTCCTCCCTCAGCCCCAACTTCAGAACGCTACCAGAACCTCTACCAGCTCCCCAACCGTTCTTAGGACCAGGGCCGGATTCGGTTGAGACTATCATCCCACTACTGACATTCACTTGGAAGAGCTTACATGAAGAAATCTGTAAAGAACCCTTGACTCACTTCGAGAGCCGGGACGGGTACGGAACAACAACTCGGATTAATATCACTGGCAAATTTTACGTTTGCAACTCCTGCAGTGAGGATCTTTGTAATGTAGTGATTCCAAGCGATGCGGATATAACGACGGAAAGTCCGATTGACGAGTATGATAACACAATTGAGGGTAGTTCCGCGGGTACCATCATTACCTTCAGTTACTGGCATTTTCTCATGGCGACCCTTGTGACCATGATAGGAGCACTCTAGCAATAAAAAATTAAGCAAGGAAATGAGCACTGTGTCAGTAGAACTTTCAGGTAATTCTTTCTGACTTTCTGCTCTCCATATATGCAACCCTATTCAAATCTAAGCATCAGTTTTAAATTGCTGTTAAACACCGGTCTGTTTGAATTAAACATTTGATTACATATCCTGCACAGATTACAAGGCAACAAGTGTAAATTTTAATACAAATTTTGCTTATTTTGTAATCTAATCCTGTTTCTCCTTGACCTTTCAAATATATATTTATGTGATGATGTGGATATTGTATGTTCATGGAGTATAAAAATAAATAAAATCTGAATAATTTCGAAAAGGTTGGAGTCAAGCTGCCAAGGGTGTAGCATTTTTTGATATATTAATTTGGAAGTGACAAAAATTTGAAGCTTACCCATATTTGCCTTTTGATTTGATGTTGCATCTAATTTTTGTAAGTAAGCGTGGGTGTCAAAATGAATGCATGCTAATTTTTGTTTGCTTCATATCCTTTCCTCGACTCTGGTATTTTTCTTTGAATGGAAAATGCGCTTGCCCAAGCATTGTTTTAATTATTGCCAACCCCTTTATGTATATTCCCAGAAATGCATTTCCCAAACCTTGCACTAAGAAATGTGAGACTACAGTCCAAAACCCCCAGATATCACTTGCTATTTCATCATCTTGTACAATTTAAACAACAATACATTTTTTCTAATCTGCAAAAGGAGTTCCATTTCAAGCAAAACATGTAGGAACCATATTCAGCCCTATTGTCCTTTTTATTTATGTAAAATAAACAAAATCCTTGGAGGTATGCAAATCATTGGAATTACACACTTACATCAATCAACAAGTAGAAACGAATTGGAATTTTACTCAAAGTTTCCGCAATCCCATCTGCAAAAAATGAAATTCTTTACGTATCGCTTTTTCATGGAAATCGATTTTTTCATCAGGAAGGGAAGCAACAACGTGACAAGTGTAACACATGCCGAGGCGACAAGATTGAAGGGTTTCGTTATCAAAGCACGCTCTCATCGTAACAATTTGTAACCGTTGTTGTTGACCCAGGGGTAATTATGTTTTAATTGAAAATCGAAAAACCCATTAAATTATTGAGGTTATCTGTATAAGCCCAAGCAAATTCGTCTCTTTAGAATGTTCACCTTACTTGACTTTCAGTTGCTTTCATTATTGAAATAGACACGGTGGAAAAGAAGATTACCCGGGTATTCGTGTTCCCTTCCGCTATCTGTCTATAGATCTGGAAGTATCAACTAGTAATGTTCATTTATATTACCTGGTGTGCCCAGCAAATACAGTAATATATAGAATGTGCTAACAAATAGATACGTGCTAAGGACGTAGGGAAAGTACATGGTGCTATGGTTTTTTATGGGCATATGTGTATCCAACATACAAAATAGTGCTGAAGGAATTACTCGACACCGGCTGATGATGGTATAAGCCCGAGCCGGTACTACTTCTACTGGAACGGGTATTCCTTGGTTATTTGCTCATGACAGGCCCGATAAAAAGATCACGTCATTAAAGTCAGGTGTTCGGGGTCACAGAATCATTATCTAAGGAGCGGAGTAAATAATAGTTTTTAAGCTTGCATCAATATGATGCTATGAATTCGTGATACGACCAATTTATTACTTCTTTTCTCAACCCTTTTCTCCCTTTGAACCAACACGTATATAGGTTCCCATTAGTATTCCGGTATTCCAATAAGTCTTCCCTGCGTTTCGCTGAATGCCTTAGCATATATCGTATCACTGTCTCATTCTCTTGCGCATAATTCATACTCTTATTTCCTGTTTCAAAAATAAATCGAAAACTGAACAAAAGGTTTGCCGAGATTATTTTATAGTTTTAGATGTTCCCTTCATTTCATTCCATGCGCAAGTTTACCCATAAAACAAGTAAAGAAGTAATGTAATGGTTTCGTATTATTTTCTTTATTATTATGCCTACTTTGTATTGTTATATAGTAGAGTAGTCGAGGTCTCACAACATATGGATCCTAGACTGTACAAACGTGAAACATCTCCAAACTAATTGCATGGCTCCTTCTTTGACAAGTATTTACTTACAGTTTTCACGAGAAATAAGCAAACTGTGCAAAGCCGTTCCTTGTATATCTGATTGACCCGGAAAATATACTCTGATGTTTATGATTGCAGGGAAACATCTGCATATGACATGACATGCCATTAGAACAAGTCATAATGCCGATTCGGGTATACATATTAAAGAGTCAGTGTTTTTTTGTCTCCCCGTGTTCCATACATGAATACCTAAAAGGCTGACCCTGCCAGACACAACAACTGTTATGTATTTTAGGTATACAGAAAAAAAATCATTTGGTACTTTGGTGAATGTATCTCAAATAATTCCGTTTTAGACAGAACAGAAAAAGCTTGTTTGGTTTCCTTCAATCTTTTTGCTTGACATAACGCTTGCAAGTCGTATAATTATACATACATACATATGTATGTAGGCACGAATGAGTATGTATATCTCTGAATCCTGGAAAACTGTGTGTTACTTCTTTACATTCAAAAACCAAAATAGTAATAATTTCGGTAATGTATTATTACCATACAACGGCCGTCCTAATTGTACCGTAAGAATTAAGAACGAGAGGAAACTTTGCACTCCAGCTCTGACCTGAATTCCCTTATGAAACGCATAACTTCCAGTACTTCTAGAGTAATATAAACCTTGGAATACAACTATGGAAAATATTTCTTGTTGAAAACCCTGAGGTATGCAGGGAGTTTGTTAGACAGGTGGAAAAGGAAGGTGGTAGTTAAAGACCAGACGAGAGTTAAAAATCGGTGCCTGGTGGGACCCGGATAGAAATGAATAATTTGCAGAGAGCTTATTATGCCCGGTTGATAGAAATATTGCAAGTGTGGGTTTGTATCAGTCAATTCGTAATTCAAATGGCGGTGTCGTGTAATGTTCCGGTAATATACAACTTTAAGGAAAAGTATCTTGCAACCTTCGTAGATACATATGTGCTTGCCTCAAAGGTGATACACAGCTAAATACAAGTATGAGTGCATGCAGGAAAGTAAATAGACATGTACACTAAATAAATACCAGAGAAGGCTATCCCGAACATCTGCTAAGTTCCCATTTGATTCGTGATCGAATTACTTCTCATTGTGGCATACCTGACTCAAGTCACGAAGATGATTGCCAAACACACAAACTACAATACAGAGAAAGGAGCATGTAAGGCATTAACCGGTACTGAAAGCAGCCGATTCATTATTACTTGGTATTAGCTTTCCTACTTTCAGTATCCCTTACTTTTTTTTTCAATGCAAACGATCAAGCAAGCAAGAATATGATCGTACATATGAGGCATGTGCCCATATGCAATACAGTATTCCTCGATATGAATGATTTTACTACAACTTTGTATACAACTCAGCTTAAAAGTACATGCTCACTTGCTCACCCCCAGTTTCTGAGGCAAAGAAAGCAGTCAAAATGACTACTCGTATCGCACGTACACCTGTCACAAACATTTCATTCATTGACTTCGCGTTCCAATAACACAAACACACCGTTGGAAATTCATCTTCACAGTTACTCTGTCTGAGCTACCGATCTTACCCATATAATGTGAAGGCAAACTTTGTAGCGTCTTAAGGACCAGCCGGTGAAAACGCATGTGTTTTAGCTAGGAAACAAAACCACTTTTAATTAACATTATAATATACTTATAATAATATTATGCATAATTTATATTATACTTTTAAGTCCAACTTAATACGTTGGGTATTGTCAGTACAGATAGTAGGAATTGCATGGATTGCGTTTGTACGTGCGTACACAGATTGTATTCGGCGTCGTAATTTTGCTCTACCGTGGACAAGAAATTTACCTGTCTTATGAATTGTCATGTAGAAACCAGCAGTTGTAGATTCTTCAGTAGAAAGCCCTACGTGCATAACATCTTGTAATAATATATATTTTATGTGCAGGGTGAAAAACATATGTTCAGACGCATTTCAATTTACCAGAACGATGATTTTTCTCTTTGTATGAACATGCCACTTATGAACCAAATTTTGTTACTTCTAGTGCTTCTAGGGGTTCCCTAGAATACTACTGTATGTATGTATGTAAGTACTTATGTAAGCTAGCTATTTAAGTTGGATTCACTTCACCCCATGGTACGGAGCCAACAGCTTCTGATGTATATATTTATGTATAATTACACTTAAATGAAATGAGCGTAATTTTTCATGGTTAGGTTACATAATACTAAACCAGGAAAGGTTTTGCAAAACTCCACTTTTTATTCTGAATTGTCGCAGACAATAAATTTATTAAGTCTACATACAATAATTAGTATTCCTGAGGACTCGAATAGTATATATGTATGCCTCCACACATGACGGTTTTGGGTTTTACAATAATGAGTACTGTATAATTTTTTTTGAATTTTACTGTCCATCTTTAATTTAAATAAGTGAATGTTTCTGTACATTTGTAATTTAATAAGTACATAAATACTATAATGAATCACGGAAAAACTACTTCTACAAGTAGCAGGTATTTCTACCAGCACTTTTCAGAATCTCTGTGTGTATATACAATGTGTGCATTTAAATTAGTGTAAACTTACTAGGTATAGGCATCTGAACTTGAACAAATGAACGTACTTCATACATGTATGAACAATGAATGTTTTAACGTTGTACTCAACAATAAAATAATAAATCGTAACTATGAGAGAGATTACTTTGCATTACGTCTACGAACCCTGAATATGTATTTGATGAAATGATGCATGAATGCATATAATATATATTAATGTAAGCTAGATGTAGACTAAATGCTATGCTACATGTGCATGTTTTTTGTTAATTAAATAAAATTAGATAAACTGAACTTCTTAATGACTCAACAAATAGAACCATATGAGGTGGTTAGGACGTAAAAATAATATTCCAAAACCAAACAGGGAAGCATTTTAACTCGTTACAGAAAATATGTAAACATGTACCCATACCTGGTAAAACTCACAGCTGATTGTGAGCGTCAAAGGCAGGTATTAAACAAGGAAACCAGGAGCTCTTCTGTCTTTGTCGATGGTGGTAATAATTTCACGGTACTTAATACAGCGGTACTCAGTATTAGCGATTATAGTGCGTACAATCAACTGTATTAACATTCTCAACTAAAATTTGTAAATAATAATTCCGAGGTAATCAACACAACACATTAATTCTTGAAGTAAAATAGCGTTGTCACCAAATATTTCCTACACCCCCACATTATTTGCTTACATAGTGATGGCGTACGAGGCTAGAATAAACCCGAGTGAGAATAGGGTGCTCGTGGAATTATATACTGTACTTAACTGTCAAGAATTTTAGGATGGTCGAGGTACAAAACAAGAGTATAAAGTTATCAAAATTAATACAATAATAATAAAACGCTTTAAATAACAACCCACAGGACCCTTCAAAAACTCCTTTCACTCAACAAATAGCTACAAACTAACTACTATAAAGCATACAACGGAGCTTGGCTGTTTCACTTTTCAAAGCACATAGTTCGAATCTCAATTTCAGATTCTCTTGCTCCAGGAAAGCGGCTCTGATGGCTATTTCATCTTCTTTTGCCCTTCGTGCATCTCTGGATCTCTTTGCGGCTTCATTGTTCTTTCTTCGGCGCTCCCAGTAAGCTTCGTCTTTCATCTATGGAATAGTAAAGAATTACAAAAAAAATAAGTTTAATATGAAGATTACATTAATTAGGAAAAATTAGAACACACATGCTTTATAACACACAATGTAAGCCCTATAGGGTTTTGTTTGCTCTCAGGCCTGTGGTGATTTCACATACTTGGTTTTTTTAACACATTTAAATCTCAAAACTCGTACCTGCTGTTCACTTTTAACTGCAGAGGATTTGACTCCATCCTCAGGAGAAGAATGACTGTCTTCAGTGCTTGACCCAGCACCTATGTCCATTCCATAGTTAAGGGGCTCACCTGGGCTGGCCATCATACTATCAGAGGGAGTCGATCCACGTTGACCCCCACGTCTGGACCTACTTGCTTGTGCTTGTGACAGCATTTGTTTACGAAATTCAGCATACGCCACATTTGACTGTTGGTGGATAATAGCTTCAGTGCTTCCGGGAGTTGTTCCCAAAGGTAGGCCATAAAGACCTACAGCGGAAAATGACATCGGGTCCTTTGGGTAAGCCTGGAAACCATGATGACCAAATATTAAATACATTGTAAAATGTAAATAATATTATTAGCTAAAGTAATCAGCAACAAAGGTAGCCTCTAAGCCTTGGTCAAATCTACTGAATCGCTGGTTGAAAAATATTGTATACCTTAAAAGGTCTGGTTGCCCTGGCTTTATTACTGGAACCGGTACCACTGGAAGGTAAAGTACCAGGAACGGCACTTCCATAGGGCAAATTAGGACTTGCAGAGCTGGCACTTATGTGATGTGCAAGCATGGGAGGACTTGTTTCAAAGGGCAGAGGGAGACTAACATTAGGCACAGTTTGATTCATGACTGGGCTCAAACTGTTTGCACTGAACCCTCCGTAGGGCGAATAACTCATTGGGTTCACACTCATGTTGGTGGACACAGACAGAGGACTACCGGTTGGTGGGATTCCACCTGTGGTGACGGCAACCCCATTAGGAATCCCATTCCTTGGTGATGATGGAATAAAAGCCGAGGGATTCTGGTGGTCTAAATGAACCGGGGAACATGAACTACTTCCGCTGCGTGAGTCCGAGTGCTGCTTGTGGATGATCCAGCCTGAACTGGATGACTCTTTGGACAAGTTAAGTATTGTCCCCTGAAGGTTTTCAGGGATCACAGGAGATTTCATACTGAGAATATTGCGAAGACGACTGGGTGACTGTGATTCAGAAGCACCTTCGGATGCAATGGTATCCACGTAACCTATGGCTGCAGTAGGACTATTACTCCTTTCTATCTTGACTTTTTTCGTGGAGAAATCAAGGGGTGAGTCCGACTCTCGGTCGTCTCGGTCACTACCTGCGCTTTTCTTGCTCGAAAGCAAAGGTGACGAGGACGGTGGCAGCTGATTGCTCTTGTCTGATTTATTGCATACTTGAGACTGACTGGAACTGCGACCGGACCCGGAATTTATTTGCCGACAATCTCCTCCAAGCGGGGTGGAATTTTTTACTGCTGCTGACGTTGATGAGGAATGCTCAGGAGACAATGGGGGTTTCCTCATTTGCATCTGCCCTAATATATTGAATCGCACGGGGGGTAGCATATCTGTTGACGAAGATTCTCTGGAGTGGTGATGATCACCTCTACTACTGTGGTTGTAGGCTCCCCTGCCACTCGCAACCGTTAGCAGGTTCATCTCATCCGCTTCTTCTGAACTCACCCCAATATTAACGTCTGCTAATCTCTCAAGATTTTTCCGCCGGTGACCACTTCCAATTGAGTTACTTATTCTCACAGCCATGAACTGTTCCCGTCCGTGTCTTTATTATTGATTTCTTTTTTCTGAATAGGTTCAGGCATCAACTGGAATAATTCGCGTTGGTCCCTAAAATAAAATAAAAGATCACCGATCACATCAAAATTCAGTATTAGTATTCTTTCAACACACTTGGAAATGCACCCCCTATCCACCATGTATCTTCTCCGGCACATTGACGACATCTCTGATACACAACAATATGAAATTCTGAAATCTGAATACACTAATGAATTACTACATTATACAGCTACATTTCCCCACTCATGATATAGCTGTGTACATACAGTTACACTGCTCAGCCCAGCTCATACTGGGCAATCAAGTTTCCAATTGAAACTAATTTTTGAATCAATTTTTACTAATCACCATCCTCATCTTTTCACTCTATCCTTCATCTGACCCTCCTTCCGTTAGCACTAACTTAGGACACTTGCACTCCCCCCAGAGTGTACGTTATTACAACAATTTGGAAGTACCACATGAAACAACACGATCGCAATATTTGCCCTTGTTACATGTAATACAACAACCCCAAATATTACATGAAACTTACATGAAGACACTAGACTTGAATCAAAAAACTATACCCAAATTAATTCATTACAGCTTTCACTCCTCACCCCAAATAATAATTCTAGTTATCTTTCGCAACACAAAAGATTACACTATTGATACGAGGATCTTTTCTAGACTGAAATTATACATACATTTCTCAAAAAATTAGAATTAATTCGACTCCATCACCAGCCTAAATTACAATTCCCTTACGTGAAATGATCAATCCTTCAAAGATTAGAGATGTGATATTGAGTAAAAAAATAATTATTACACGAAAATGATAGTGAATCTGCAAAAAATACTGCCAAGGGACGAAACTACCAAGTCAACACGAGGGGGTTATTCTCACTGTGCCCCCGTCCCGAGGATATTCCCACTGATTGTGAGTTCCTATAGACGAGAAGGCAAGCTACTCGAGAGATGAAAGATATGGCCCACCTTCAAGGAAGCCACTTGGCAATGTGACAATAGAAGCGTCTGAGTCCATTGGCTGGGGCTTACCCAAGACCGGAGGCATGCTCCTTCCTTCATAATCCATTCCAGCTCTTACGTTAGACCTCTCTCACAATCTAACAGACTATCGGTCCTAATTCCTCAAATTCCAACACACACACACACACACACACACACAATTCCCTTCAATTTACTACCTCCTATCACGAAACTCCCCCAAATTCTACTAAAACCCGCTTCGCATCTGATCATACCCCAAAAAAAAACATCAACTCCCGAGTCCTGCTCCTATAACGCTCAATCAACTTGAGACTTAGTGTGCCAAACAGTACTGCCAACATTTACATATATCTATCCCTCCCTTAGATTCTTATTTCTTACTAAAGCTAAATACTTCAAGCATAACAACAAAATTCTACAATTATCTACATCAACGGAGTCTAACGCAACCGAACAGGTACTGTCCAAACAAGGACTGCAGATGATATCCCCCAAGTGCTGACATTTGGTGATCCCAACTAACCTAAACACACAACTACTGTAAAACAGATGAAATCCCCTCTGTCACCAGATCCGACAAAGATTATTATTTCAGGGCAAAAAGAGTTAACATATTTTAAATAATTACTGTAACTTACGACTGTAAAGTTCCACAACAAGCAGCTCCGCTCCGTCTTACAATATATCTTTGAAGCTTGCTCCCAGGGGTAAACTTGCTTTTTGCAATTGGGTCCTCCAATGAAGAGACCTGGTCTTAGGGGGAAAGTCGGAAGGAAGAAACAACTTGGGAAAAAATGATTAATGAATGTGTTATTGATAACTGGGGATTGTGGTTGGATGGTCCTGGGAAACACTTCTTATGAAATCCAATCCGTCCATGTATGTGGGGTAAATGTCACTTGTTTTAGGGTAGGTCCTCAAGCTTGGCACTACCGGGTCAGACCCAACTCTGGAATCAAGTCCTCAATAAACTCACTTCTGCAAAACAGGCCAAACCCAGTATGGTATTTAAAAAGTTAGATGATATTACTTGGCTGAGGCGGGTCAGAGAGTCCCATAGTAATAAAGTACACCTCATAGTATGGGGCTCAAAGGATATGAAAGGGCTACACTGTCCTGGGACTATTTCCACATATACCCTGGTAAGTACCGTAAAGCTGGTAGAGTTGAAGAGGTATGAGCACTCTGTCTGTGTATAGTCACAGTCACAGGTCCAGTACGACCGTAAACTTGTAACTTGACTGGGCAAAGTCTATGAGGAGAATGTTGCCGGAAAATATAGAATCCAAAAAGGACTATGAGAATTTTGAGGATAAGGAGCTTCAGGGCATGGAGGACATTCTACTCAATTTATGTACTCATGCACATCAATAGCAGGACTTACATACTTGGTATATATATATTACCATTTGCTCCCACATTTAGAACTATAATATATTCCTCAACTCATTACAATATAAACCTCAGTACTATATTTAATGCAATGTATTTTTGTCATGTCACATGTGCATGGAGTTGTCAATCCCTGAACCTACCTTTTACCTCCTATTGGATCATCAATGGCAACTTCCCCTGTAATGCTAAATTAGGATTTTAGTAGAAGTTCGCCTTATTTTTTTTTTTTGAAGACTGCCCTCTCACCAAAAAGGCATGTGGTGCAGGACTTTTAACTCTTAACAAAAGACCATCCAAAAATTTATTTTTATCTTGAACCAATATTTACTGCGGAAATCCCCTCCAAGAGAGTTGTGTGTGTACGTGCATGGAACAACTACGGAGGTAAGTAATTGCAGGGCACGCTGGGTATAAAGCCTTATCGGGGACATGGACACAGGTATTCTAATATGATTAAATTTAAATGAAGTCCTATATAATACCGAATCACATCCAAACGGTCAATGCAAATGAGTCCACACACTACGTCATATTCTGAAACAAGGCAACAAATGGAAATGTCATTTCATCATATATAAGACCCCGTAACGACTTTTAATCCAGGGGTATTCTATTTAAAAGATTGATTGATAAGATTATTTTGGACATGTAGAGGCGTAAGTTCCAGAGCCCTATCTCAAAAGAGCGATGGAGGCTTTCAGCTTGAATTGAAATAGAATTTGTCGATCAAATTGTGTACACATACGTTTGACACATAGCTCATGTCCTCGCTTCGCAGTTTACATGTAGTGTACAAATTAGAGCAAAAGTATAAGGTATTAGCATACTGTACATAATGGTTACCTTAAGAGCTTTTTATAAATTCCAAGTATGTATGTATACATATGCATAATAAATTTGAACCGTCATTGTCAGTCAGTTTGGCTAAGAATTTTTGAGCAAAAGTGTCCATGGAAAGAAACATTTGAAGAGAGGATCTTAATAGAAACACCATAGCTTTGTTCAAGCTACTACTATCTCTTGGAAGTATTAGTTACACTGGAAATTATAATAGCATGCGTCAGCCATGTAATTTATAAATAGAGTAAATGACATGGCCTTACAAAGAAGGGATTGTTGTAGCTTTTGAGTTTAAAGAGAAATTTTTTTCAAAGAAAATGAGCTCCAAACAAATACGATGTCAAATATTAAAGGGAGGGGAGTAGGTGTACTGGATTACCAGAATGATTGGAAATTGGAATGGAAAGAAAATATGGTAATTTAAGAGGGAATTGAGTATTATAGGGGTTGTTGTGTCACACTTACCATGAGCCTATATAGCCTCGTGACTTTAATTCAAATTTTGCTGAGTGAAAGGATGGAACATTTAATAATTTGAAATATTATTTCAAGATAATTTTTTATGTTACTGGGAACTGGGAGTGATGGTGAGGAGAGGAATGTTAGCTACAAATGGAATTATGCGCATACACATGGCTGTAGGATTTAGGAAGACTTAATTATCAATTTTATCAATTATTGAAATCCGTTAATCCACACCGACGTCAAATACTTGAATGTGTTGCAAACTTGCGGAGCTCCATAATAAATTCTACTGAAATCTTTTAAATGCGTAAAAAGAAAAATGGGTAGAAGGAAAGAAAGTTCGTAAGAATCATGTATGACTGGCTCAAATTCTGTCGCAACAGTTACGAGAGTGTGCAAATGTTTGTTATTTTGTAAATCCAAGTTCGAAGACCAACTCATCCTGTTATGTTGCTATGGGTTAATATGGAAATCCTATTGAAGATTTGAAGATCAGATGGCCCCACGTGAATGACACCAGTAAATCGAGTCTGAATATTAATCCAGACGCTCTATCCATCTTTTTTTCACTTTAACGACACCCCTGCCGATCTGATTGACTTTGATCAGTCGTCATGTGGATGCAATCCGAGTCAAATTGATGGTACGATAAATTAGTAGTATTGACATGGCTGGTTCTTTTCAGCCATTTTACTTGTATGCTTTCCTTGTATTTTTCCTTTCTTCAGGGAGAAGCAGAGGTTCTGGAGACAGAAAACATTAATACTTTAAAGCTTCATGTATACAATATAAGTATAATTATATCATTTCCGATAATATGTCTAGTGTAAGGCATGGACAGAGTTTTGTTACCATTAATTGTTACAGATCTGTATAAGTATAAAGAATACACCAAACCATGAATACAGATACTTGGTAGCATGCGTAATAATTGTTTGATAACCAGATTTATGAGAGAAGAAGGAAAGTTTTGTTTAAATTGTGGTTCAAATCAAGATCAAGTTCAAAACTTCTTATCATTTACTTGCTACAGAACCTTTATTGGGAAATCATCCGCTAAATCAATAACAGTTTTCACTTACAAGAGTTAGATACTGTAACTCCAATGGGGCATCCGCTGGGCTGACAGAATTACGCATTAGGATACGTGTGTTGATTCCTAAGTAGTTTATATTCTAATTGTTATTCCTTGATTACAATCCTATATAGATCCATCCTTTTGGAATTATTTTCAGTTCTTTTGTGTCAGTTGAGTGGTGCGTTTGTTGCTACTATTTTTGTAGAAATATTATCTGTATTTACTCAGTGAAATAGTCATTTTTACAATGGATATGAAACAAAATGTCACACATGAAGGGGCAAAGATTTTAAAATCTGATTTTCATTTTCAATATTCTAGTAAACAATAATTTCATTGCTGCCGGCTATTTATTCTAAGGAAGTAGAAACAAAATCCTGGAAAATTCTTTCCACTTGTGCAAGTATGTAAAAGGAAAGTATTCGCTATAAATGTTGTGCAATGTGTAGTAATGAATTCATATCTGATTTATGAGTGTCAAGTGGATCATAAATGTTCGACTTTAGGTACACCCCGCGTGTCAAGTGCTTCATAAATACATAAATCAGGACGTATTTGCAAGTACAACGAATCTCTTCTTTTCTCGTACTCGTTGACTTCCTATCTGTATACAACTGAAGGGGGTTCTATGCAATGCACATATGCACATAATCTACTATAAAAACACGTTCTAGTATTTTTTGCTCACGTTGATCTGTCAGATAATTACTGTAATTTCATCTTGATTCCTCCCAAATTATGTTTGAGGTACGTCAGTAGACCCACCTCAGGGAAAGGAGATCCAGTTTTCGATGGAATTAACAAAGTATTCAACAAAGATGACGTCTGTACAAAAGGTGCGAGGTAAAGCGCATTTTCTCCGGCAAAATGGCCGTTCTGCGGTTAATGAAGACAATTTCATTTTCTATTTGTTGATGCACTTTAAAAAATATGCAAGGTACATGCAAAGATTTGAAACGTCCTTTGCCATTGTACCTACAACTACAACTAAAAAAACATGAAAACATTGGAAAAAGAAATACTACTGTGTATATTTTACCAATTTCCTCCAAATTACTACCATTACCTTTTGAAATCTTTCAAATTATCATGAAACGCATAAATTAACATGTAACAGGCTTGAGCTAGGTATGTATATGTACATATAAATCTTACATTAAAATGGTAAATCAATGAAAACTGCACGACCTTCAACCCTGTTTAATCTGAATATTCCCTAAACACTCAAGAATATAAGAGAAAAATCCAAGATGTTACTCAAGAGCAACAATAATTTAAAAGTAGTAAATTTAAGTGGATTTAGTTTGTATTTTGAAAACAACAGCCTGCTTATATCTTATGAAAATGAATTCAGTAATTTCGTGGAGAAATACCGGATATCTATTCCCCTGTCAATTATGCATAGTGGGTTACCTTCTAGCCTTACATCTATGCAAAAATCCAAGCTAGGATTTACGTAGATTTTATTCATCTCAACAGCAATTTATGGCATTGATGATGATGATGTTGTATTCATAAAATCTAACAATGTCTTTTTCCTCCTTCCAAAGGTCTGTGCACTTTCCCCTGCATAAAGAATAAGTACCTTGTGTATTGTGAGTAGTAAATATCCTTTAACCCTGTAGCTACATACATACCTGGAGAGTTAAGTAACTTCGGGCTCGTCTTAGGGCATAAAGGGTAACAAATACACCAACACTCCTCTCTTCTTGTAACTACTTATCCTTCAAATTCTATTCTACTCTTTCTTCCCGTCTTCATAGTATGGAAAGCCTCCATTATAAATACATACAAAAAAATAAATCTACATCTATTTGTACTAAAAGTGCTAACGGTCTTTGCGTGTGGCATCCTCGCGACGTATTATTCATCCTATTTTTGTCCCCTTGTGACCTCATAGAGTGCCACTTTGTTATTACATACACGGCGATGCCCCATCTGCAGTAAATCATGGGATCGAGTTTAAGAATCCAATTAGAACTTTCTTTCTTATCTGATTCGCTGGATTTTATTCTGATATTAATTCTGGGTAGCTTCTCCAACGCCATAATTGGGACTCCTGGTTTTTACTTACAGCTATTGTGTATACAGATACTGTATATATAGATTTATATAATTATATATTATCGATATACAAATGTTCATTTTACATATCTACATATGTACATATGTGTGCTCTACAATACACTGGATGGAATACTACAAACACTTGAAAACCATGGAAAAAAGGATACGTAAACCCTTTTTCACTGCCACGTATGTATGTATATGTAGGTGCAAGTACAGTCTAAATTTGGATCACAAAAGTGACAGCATCATGCACTGTCATATATGTAAGTGTTCGCCCAATTGGTAATGTTACACGCGGACCAAGTAACTAAGTACCTCTAGCGTACTTTCAACTTGACACAAATATATCTGTGCGTACATATATCTACTGTAGCTGTAAGTTGATGGTTCCTGGAAAAGGCCACTGATTAGTGGTGCAAGTAACTGAAAAACTCAACCCTTTTTCGTCTTTGCCTTCGTTCGTCATTGTTGACTCGGACTCGACCCGATATTATCCACACACATTGACCAAAGCGAACAAAGTAAAGCTTCCCCTCATTGTTCATATCCTGCCAAACTAAACCCATGTGTTGTCTCATCAACTCCCAAGCCTGACAATTATTCAAGTTTTTCCTATTTACCCAACGGAGGGCAAGAACACTCAACCAAAAACGCTTAACACAACACTCTACTATTTGTGCCAAAAATAGACCTTGAACATATTACGCTCGACCAATCCACATATGTAAAAGCATTAGCTCACAGTCATCAGTCCAGCAGGAGGAAAAATTTCGTTATCTGTAATTTCACATTAATGTATCTACATATGCACATATGTATGTATGTAAAAACCCCAATGCCATAGGGACCTTTTCCAAATCTAAAGCATCACATCCCCAGGACTCCTGTAGCAAATGCATTATACATAGTTACTTTTTCAGGATCTATTTGTACATATATTGAGCCAACTGCCAAATGCGTCATGCTGAGCCAGGTTCATGCTAATTGTAACACAAGCTTATGACCCCATACCAGATTCTAGCATGTTGCGAGCTAATGTTATTACACTAGTTGATTTTAGTACAAGTTAGTAGTAGCTGCAGTGACTATTTGAGGAAACAGTAAAGTAGCAAAACTATTGGCTGCCGTAGTTATTTCAGCAACCGTTGAAAGCAACAAAGACTATTAGTGCTGTCACTTTTGCATGATAGTGTAGATAAAGTAGACACTTTTGACATCTGTATGATCAGGACCAGAACGAAGACAGAATTATAATCATGTTTATATCTCATAGGCTGGGAAAGAGAATGACATGACGAGCCCTTTATGTTTTGAAGCGAAAATTTAATTTAAATAAAGATCATGTGCCTATACGAATTTTTCCATTGGGAGCATTTTGTATTAATTTTTGGGCAAGAATTTGAGGTGAATAACTGGAAACATGTTTAAAAATATATTATACTGTAATTCACGATTCAGTCTTCAGTTTGGATTGTTTTGCATTCATAGCTGAGATACTTTTCCCTGTGACTGTGATTCTTGAATATTTTGCAACCATATTGGTTTTGTCAGAGCTGCGTTCAAGTTCAAGTATAACTTGAATAGTTCAAGTGCGTATCAAGTTCAAGTCAAGTCAAGTGCAGACAATTTTGTAACTTGAAACTTTAACATCAAGTTCAAGTGAAATTATAATTTTAACTTGAATTTTCAAGTTCAAGTTCGATCAAGTTCAAGTTAATAATTTATTACTTGATTGTAAAATCAAGTCAAGTTCAAGTACAATGAATGGAAGTACTTGAATAAAACTTGAGTATAACTTGAGTTTTTGTCACTGATAAGCAATGTAATCAATGCCTAATTAGTGGCATCATTGTATCCCACTAAAAATAATATTGGACGTCAATCATCATAATAAGGACATCTTTGTATTTGTTTTCATTCCATCGACATTAAAGCCGCCTCCACGATGGCCAGTGGTCGAGAATAATTCTTGTGTCCTGCTTATAAAAAAAATGAAGTGATTGTTCACGTGTTCTGAAGCTAAGAAGAAGTTTAAGAATAATTTATTATTTCATGTAAAAATAATTTTTCCTGATATTAAACATGATGGCGCAGACGAACAACCTTATAAATCGACATTGGTTAAATAAAATTAACGACGGCAAATATTTATGAATATAAAGGCTGGTTACACTCACCAGATGAGTGCAACACTAATGTGAACAGGCCAGTAATGTGATTTCTAAACTCTTAATAGTGCAAATTAGTAAATTAGATTGGACTACAATGTTTACAGTTATTTGATCAAGTATTTTAAATTTTTTAGCAATTTTAAAGTAAAGAATATCACCTGCATGCCGTTTAGTTTATCCTAATCACGACCTATCCATTATTAGCTATAATAGTTGTGGACGAAATATTTAGTATTGTTTATTCATTTACGAAAAAATTACTTGAATAATCAAGTTCAAGTACAAGTTCAAGTTCACGTTCAAGTCAAGTTATGTGCCCAACTTGAGCGTCAAGTTATGATCAAGTTCAAGTTCAATAAAATGAACTTGAAAATCGAGTACTTGAATACTCAAGTTGCTTGAGAAACTTGATTCATCAAGTACAAGTGCGGATACCTCGCTTAGACAATTTTTTCAAGTTCAAGTCAAGTTCAAGTCAAGTTGTCTAAAATAACTTGACTTGAACGCAGCTCTGGGTTTTGTGCAGATGATAATATCTAGAAATGAATTACAAATTACATAATTTAAAATACCAAACAGGGTTAGTTCAGATCAAATTTATAGAAATGGATCAGAATATGCAGACAAAGACTAAAAGAGCAGAAAAATGTTCCCAGCCCCTGAACTTATTACCTTTGGAAATAGTGAGAAAACTATATCCTTGATAATGTTGTCCAGTCGGATTTGTGTCTCATTAGATGATTGAGCAAAGGCTGATCAAAGGGAGCGCGTCCACAAGCATAATTTTGAGTTGTCAAAAATTGTGGGAAAGGACCATGCCTGAAATTTCGAGAGAAATGAAGGACCCCCTGGAGACAGTGTAGCTTCACCTTTCATAAATCCTGTAGCTGGACAAGCCATCATAACTTGTACGTGAAATCAGTTGACCAAGAAAAATTCTTGTTTGAGGTCAGTCCCATCAAAACGCCGGCATCGTCAACATATGCAGTGCTCTCAAATGACGAAAAATGGTTACGGTGTGACCAAAATTTAGCATAACAACTAATAACAGATATTGTTCAATAGTATTCCGTAACACATGGTCTTTGGGCTCTCCTCTGTTACACTTCCCAGTAAATTTAAATTTAGACTTTTCCCAAGTCTCTTTCTCATATTCCATGCTTGACCACATCATTATGAACACAAAGATCCTGCGGACAAAGGATCTTCTCCAAGGGCCAAGGATTGAGGCCCCAGGAGTGACCTCGTCATTATTGAAATGCCATATTTTCTGAGGTTATGCCATCGTTTATGAATAATGACCGCAGAGAGCTATATACCGTTCACTCTTTTCTTCATCCTTTCATTCATCATTTTTCGTTTCATTCACTTGTCCAGAAATTATTTACGTGAACGGAGCAACAGAGGTTTCATCATTTCAAACGTCTTGTCCTTTTCAATTCCCCGACCGAGCTGAATGTTTTCACGCGGTTGAAACATGGAAACTTAATCGGGGCATTTAAGCCCCTCCTTTCTCTCCCATTTGAATTATTTTACTCAACCTCGTACAAATTTAATAGACACACATACACTCTCACCACAAGGACAGGAAGTGAGCAGCGATCGATGGATTATCATTAGCATAGGTCTCAAACAAATAAACCTTTTTATTGAACCTGCCTTGTTGTACTTTTCTGACAGCTTTTGATAAGACTTAATTAAGCAATTTCTTCTCAATGAATAATTATCATTTCCTTACCATGAATGAACTGCGGGGGACTTCATTAAACATCCTAATCAGCTCTCCTCTTAATCACCTTAAGAACTTTGAAATGTTCCCCTTGCTTTAATACTAATCAACTTAATGCCTTAATGGCAGGTTAATTAGTAATAATTAAATGTTTGCTTTTGCATACTGTGCAAAATGAATTGAATGTCTATAAGCAGAAGTGATTATGGACAAAATCTAATAATCTTACCAAGCTGAATTGAATAATTAAAGTGTTCATTCAATTTTGAGCGATCCTACTGATTACTATTTGTAATGTAGATGCTCAGCTCTTAAGCCTATGTACATATGTCCCGAGAAGAAATGGTACTAATCGAACGTTTTCTGCCTTTTGTATTTTAGCAATCACAAGAAGGAATCGGTGTTGTTATCAGAGTGGCTTGGCGGACATTGATAAAATGGAAGGAATACATTTACTTTACTTTATTTAATTGCTTATAATTTTCTAATAATTTACACAGAGGCTCATGTTTGCTGCTTACAGTCGTGATATGACGATAGTAATTTTGTACAGCCTATCTTGATGCCAGAATAGATGGATTTTCTCCCTTAATTTAGGATGATCTTCACTCAGCTATAGGATAAACTGTGTTTCCAAGAAAATTAAAATTGCTAATATGAGAGGCAATATTGCATGAAAATCGGGAACATTGACAAATCAAGGGGAAAATAGCCTAATCGAAATACAAATGTTGCAATCATTTAATAAATACATAAAAAAATAGCACGTGAATGCCCAAAATCCTTGAAGAGTTCAAAGCTCGGTTCGTTCCCCGGTTGCTTTAAGAATGAACACCGCGAAACTCTCCAGTCAAGGTCAGTTCGATTAAGTGACTACTTTGGTCAATCGATTGAAATTGAAAAAAAAAAGTAGTTGCTTTTTGAAATGTGACCCGCAAGCACATGTAGGAACACGCGTATGCAAAGGAGGAACACAACAGGAGGAAAAGGACTATGTACATATGCGCAATGGAGTACAATAATAGAGAAATCACATGTAAATGGAATCAGTGATAGCGTAAGATTTTCTTCGACATTTCCTTCATTGTGTTAGGGACCGCGATTCTAAAATTACATTAGTAACGAGGATGCAAATGTAATCACGGAGGATATCCAATTTTGTTCTCGACAACACTCACATCCTATTCCCGGGTTATTTGATGGGGTCATTCCGTTCTCTGTACTAATCAGCTTAAATTGAGTAGTATTTCTCTCCCTTACATCCAGAGTGGAAGGCGTAGCACACTTGCCTGAATTTTTAGGCTCTGACTGTAATATACCAGGCCCGATTAAACAATGGGTTACAGAAAACTATCCGGAAATCTTTACTCGTGTGGTCTTTGGTGGTGAGGATGGAATGAAAAAAGGTTCAGGATTGAAAAGCTTGTCAAGCGGTTCATATTCGTAACCTGCCAGGAAGGATTTTTGACAGGAGTGAAAGAAGAAACGTATTGGTCAAACTGGAACCTATGCAGTAGGTATTCTGGAGTAGCTCGAGCTCATATTGCTATTTGTACCAGTACTGTGTCTGTAGTGTGTGGCACATCCATAGATCCATAGATGTGCATGTGAACTATGTATATGTAGTATGGCAGGTAAATAGATAATAGGGCAAGCGGGTGAGCTTCTGTACTGGGTTACAATACAACTACCTAGCATGGATGGAAACATCAACCGCAGATTATTTACGGGATCCCATCACACATAATATACATATCCTTGTTTTTCTCTCCACTTGAGAAAGCACGCGCCAGGCAGACCGCCAGGGATATTTTTAGCACACGGAAAGCATCCCTATATGTATGTAGTTCAAATTGACCCTGTTGTCCACAATCGAACCTCTATGCACACGCAGGGTAGTAAGTTTTCCAACCCCGAATTAGCTGATACAAATAAGATGAAAAAGGGTTACACACTCCTAACACATACACACATAAAGTTATGCAGAGCAGATTCCGGCAAGAGAAGAAAAATACAGGAAGAGCATATGTTTCTCTGAGGTCCAAGGGCACACTCCCACAGACTTTTACACCGTCTGCTGCTTTTTCCTTATGTGTTACGGCAACAATTCTGCCAACAATTGAACAACAATGAAAAATCATCGACAAGAAAAACCTCACGCCAGCCACATGTCATCCCTGTAACCTTCAGTGACCTTATTTACTTTCCTCAGCCATCGAACAAATAAAGTCCAAATTTCTTAAGCATCATAAATACCCCACGCGTACATACTAAGATAGTTACTACCTTCGGAACTATACAGATACTTGTCGAACGATTTTATCCACCAAAGATAAGATTTTGTGATTCTGTCCAAGTAGGGGAAAACCTAGCTACCAATACTGAGAAATCACAAATGTGAACCGTAACGTTAAGAATTAAAACGAAAATTTATTAACAATGCTCCCTTACAAATATGATATTTACAAGCGTGTGTCACTTTCATTTTATCAAATGTAGTCATCAGTAAATCCGTGAGACGACACAAAGAATTCCATCATGTATCAATACTTGCAATTCATACGGCAGTTCATTTGAATTTATATAGATTTATTTAAACACCTATGTACCTGATAGTGTGCTACGTCTTCATATGGCTAAGTCTGTTATCCTATATGTTACATATTATTATAAAGACGTGTTAACACACTTGCCAAACATTTCATTCATTTCCAAGTCCCTAAATATATTCAGTAATTCATATTTTCCAGACACCTATTCTTACACACAAGTGTGTACTTACATAGGTACCACAACGCTTTGCATCATTTCCCCCTAAATAACAGATTGGCAGAGCGTACTTGGTAACAGATAACATTGAATGTTTTATATTTGGATGCAAAACTCGAGAAAACTGCCAGTACTGGAAATTTGAAATAACATTAATTATTATGCAAGATTTTCAAGAGACAATTTCGTCGATCTCTTTGAACTCTTCTGCTATCCTTTAGATTTTTATCGACTCCTTTGCTTTGATACAAAAATTGTCATACATTGATATGGGAAAAATTGTGACTTTGCAATTACAAAATCTCACATACCATATCTAGTAATGAGTATTCCTTAATTTGCAATTACGACTTTGCATATTATTTATTCTCTTCTTGTCACAGAAAGGTTTAGGCAATAGGCTTAACCGAATTGACTTCAACCAGCCGTCATGATAGGGACTACCGTGCTGCATCAATTTATTACTATCATTATGTTATCTTCAAATTCACCAGCGATGATAGACTGAACTTGTCCTCCGTGAACTCCATTCGAACATATTTATTCTGCACGCAAGTTTATACATAATCAATAACAACCCTTACACGTCTGTATACCTCTCTACATCTGAAAGGTGATCCATTCAAATTTCGAAAATTCAACTATTTAAGACTAACTGACTTCATTACTTTGATAAAGGTACATTGAAAAAAACATAAAGGCAAAAATTCATTCTGGTTGTACATAGTCAATTTATTCATAGTCATGTCCCATGGAGGACGGCAAAAAGAAGTTGCAAGTACTGCTGTTGCCCATAATGAGTGTATTGAGCGGCAGGTAATTTCTCAGAAATTAATCAGTTCCTGTCACATTACAGATAAAATGAAAAAGATTATCTCTTTTGCTAGCCTAAACACTGAACACAAATTAACCCGTCCAACCATGCTGTGCTCCCATTCTAATTTAAATACGAGCCTTCCCAACGAGGACTAATCACAGACCTTAAGATTCTCCCTGTCAGTATATTTGTACATATTCATAAATATGACTGATGCATAACAACACCTTCACCTGAGAAGTATTAGATTTACATGCAAGACTTTCAGGAACTTGCAGGTAAAAGGATCCAAGTCCAGACATTGTAAAAGGAAAGGACCGTGGCTATTATTATGATTTTTCGGTAAAGAGTTATTACATTCAGCTGCCGTCACACAAGACAAGAGGGGGGTCACAACCTGGAGGAACTTATGTATACTTGTCATAAGCGCAAATATGAGTTGAGTTGTTACATAGAAAACTGACCAAAGAGGTAGCTATGTATAATAATATACATACAAAAACACAGTATGGGTACTTGCTTACAAAAACTAAAAATACAATAATAAGTCCCACCTCAGGCAAGACTGTGTGACCAGTATCACATATGAGTAACACTCACTTCCAGTTCAGACGGTCAATGACACTTCGGACAAATAGACTGAAATGCGTCAAAAGTAACAACCGCATAGTAGAGTTTTGAATCATTTCTTGAATGCATGTCTTATTATTGTCACCTCAACCTGAACTCTGGAGTAAGTATGTATTTACGTAGGCAGCATCTCCAAGTGGTTCCAGCTGTCAGCTTATTGCACCTGAAAAAAGTGAACGCACATATTTCGGAAGATCAGCTCTCATCAAAGGAAAGTTACAAAGTAGGTTTTGGGTTTTCTCGGGAACCAAGACAATTAGTGTGCTTCTGGCTTAAGCACTTGATTACTAATCAAGCTGATGTTATCAACGGCATTTGGGAACTGGTAATCCCTTTTTTGGTCCACAGCGTCACTAGTGTTTCTGTGGTTGCAAAGATTGGGAATAACCGAACTTGCAATTACAATAATTGATAATGCAAGTACTAGTAATGTCGTAACTGGTGTGAAAATGTGTCAATTAGATTATTCAAATAACCGAAGTTCAACTTGCAATTAGTTCATAAGTTACTTGCAGTTGGTACGAAAGTTACAAAAACATTTAAATATAATTGCACTGATAAGTACAATTGGACGTGCAATTGCAATTTGTAATTGTAAGTTAACTGATATACAGTATAAAGCGACTTAGTTGAGGCAAAAGGATCTGTACAATTTTTACTAGTAGTAAAATGATCCATATGCTGTTTCACTAAATTGAACAAAGTGTATTAAGTAAAATGATCTAGATGCAATGCGTAATAAAATGAAGACAATATATATATTCTACTTATAGATATACAATATGTCATAAAGGAAGTGCATTAATTACTTTTCGAAGCTCCAATTTAGTTACATTTGAGTTCAAAGTTGAGTTCAACCAGCACTCGTACTCACATTTGGGCTTAAATTAGATTGATCATTTTGCTTTGGGGTGAAAAGTCATTTTCATACGAATCGAAAATTCACTTAGATCATTTTTCCTCGTCACCTACGAAACTGTGCAGTAAGTACAGCAAGTGTTATAGTTACTCGTTGGGACAATACTCGTGATTATTATGTACATTACAGTTACTAGAGAGGAATGACTTATTGAGGTATTTTGTTGAATTTTGTGCTCAAATTTGAAACTGCTGCAAGTTTCAATTAAATTGATAAGTACTTTTTAAAATTGCATCTTTTTGCAGTACAAGTATTTGAATGTTTTGCAATTTCAGTCGTTCTTAACCCGTAATTGCGAGTATTTAACGTTTTTGTAATTGCAATTTAAGTAGACAGAAATTGTACTTGTACCCAAAATTGCAATTACCTAGTGTAAAATAACCGAAATTGAACGAAACTTGCAAGTTCAATTAGTAGTAGCGGTTAACTTGCAATTGACAAGAAAGACTGAGCAACACTAACAAATATTTGGGATAGAATATGGTTATTATAGTACCTATACATACATATAGATATACCTGGCGCATTGCTCGATCCATTGAAAATAATGCACAGTTCCACACACCAACGGGTTTCAGAAATAGTTCTTAACGAGATGTTTCTCGTACACTAAATATAATTGTAAATTCATGTACTGAAGATTAAAGCAGCACAATATCATGCAACAAAAGTCTACAAACGCAATTATTTAAACGGGGGAAGCATTTTACTATTGGGAACTAACAATAAGTAGGAAGACTAGGAGAGGAAAATACGGTACTCAAGATTAGTAATAGTATCCGATTCCCCGGGAACAACCATTACCATGTAAGATGGACCTGGCTTTAGAAATAAAACTCTAGAATAATTATAAAACATTCTAAATTTATTCAACTGTGTTGCCATAAAAGCTCTAGGCATTTTATGTATGACAAGAAGATAAAGGACAATAAATACAACTGTACATAATCCAGTTGTAGGAAAGTCAAGCTATTTTGTTGTGTAGAGGTATCTATGTTTTTATGATCATATTTACATGTATGTGCATTTATGTATTATAAAATATGGAAAATATTCTTTCTACATACAAACAACGTGGAAGGACAGTATGTATAATTACAGTTTGTCGTACTTGAATTTATTTTTTCAAATTAGGTTGATGCTATGTACATACAAACTTACATATGAAAGGGTTGTAATACCTTTCACGCATCTTTCATTACGTTACTATTTGATTCTGTAAACTTGCATAGCTGGCATATTTGGTACTAAAGTACAAAGAATGTATCGAACTATAGATAAATACATGTATGTAGTGCTGTAATATTGTACTCGTTTAGTTTTGTACTTTTGTATTGTTTTTGTCTTTGGTACAAAACTAAACAAACAATATCCATTTTCGAGATACAAAACTAAAACAAAAACAAAAAAGGAATTGAAAAAAACAATACAATCCAAATTGTATTGTTTCAAGGTTCTAGAGACGCTAGAAATTTACTAAAGTGATTGTTGTAATAGATTTCTAGAGCACATAGGAATTGATTTGTGTAATTGGAATCGTGAAAAAACACGTCAAAGCACAAAAACTGGGCATTGACTAATTATTGGTAGATTCGCCTACTATCGCCCATATAAAATATACACTTACATTGAGTATGTCATTCTAGTGTCGTGTGACCATTAATGCGCCAATAAAGTCAATCATAGGTGATTTACTACTAGTTACTCACCAAGTTTCATTATAGGTCATGCGCCCCTTAAAACCGTAATCTGTCATGAGACTATTGGTGACCCAATAAGGTCAATTTGAGGTCACATGACCTTACTGTGTCACTAGTAGTCACATGACCTCAGATTGACCTTACTGTGTCACTAGTAGTCACATGACCTCAGATTGACCTTACTGTGTCACTAATAGTCGCATGACTTTGACTGTTACCATATTGATTATTTAAGGTTGTAACGGCTGAGGCCACTATATCAACCAATAAAACCCTATTATTATTATATTGATTATTAGACGCCACCGATAAGATGTACTAGTTGTAGGTTACATTTAATGTGGATTAGTAAGACGTCATGAAAAAGGTCACGAATTAAATCAACACTGGCTAATGACAATTCAATGGCATCAGATATGATACCAATGAATCGGTACTGATCAATAAAATTGGCTAACCGTATGGTTTAAATGTTGACCTGGATAAATCTAGTCTGTGTCTAACAAAGACAAAAGACCTAGTCTAACAAACGAACTATGCGATTTGTAAATGTAGTCCACGCATAGGGGACATTTCTACATCGATGAAATAGGTGGTAAAAGCCAACGGCTGAGCAAATTGAAAATATAGATATCAGAGCCCAAGCGTCTACTCTATCCATTCTAATTTTAAGCAATGGTAGTGAATATTGTTTATGAAATTATGTTGTTCTGGAAATTACGATGTGGTTATTACAGGGATTATTCACAAATAGGTTGGTGCCACAGAATTGCACCCTTCAAAATTCGACCGTCAACAGATTCAATGCATCTCTTATGGGAGATTAGTCAATGACTGGTTATTTGTTCTTTCACGTAATTTTTAAACAACTAAAGTTGCACAAATCAATTCCTACGTGCTCTTGAACTCAGATACAACTATCACTTTAGCAAATTTCTAGCGTCTTCTAGAACCTTAGAACAATACAATACAGATTGTACAAAAACAAAAACAATCTGATAGAAGTACAAAACAAAAACAAAACTCGGAGTACAAAACAATATCTTAGTTGTACTACTTTTGTACTTTTCGCCAAAGTACAATACAATACTAAAAGGACAAATTACAGCACTACATGTATGTATGTATGTAACTACATTATCTATGTGTATACACATATCCCGTAGAATTGGAGCCGGAAAGTTGACACTTGGCAATGTAATAGTAATAGTGAGCTGCATTGAAGGAAGGTCATAAAATGTGGGCGGCTAATGGTTGTGTATTGTGTATACAGTTCTATGGAGAAATCCAAGGATTGGACGTAATTGTGAGTCCTTATTGCCATTGTCAATTGAGCATTTCAAGTGTTGTAAATCCCACGGGTTACCATCTGAATTGAATGATTTCACTCTTGTTTAAAGTTCAAACCAGCTAATGATACGGATTCTCAGTGTGTTTCCGTTTAGCCATTTGACAGAGTCTCTATTGTTACGTAAATAGATGCACTAATATTAGACAACGAAAGGCCCTCGTTTTTAAAAAATATTGGAAAGTTGGCCAAGGAAACTTTTCATGTATTTTATTGCCCGAAAGTATAGTTTTCTTGCAGCTTGCAGGAATAAGGAATGGTTTGGGGACGAGTACGTGGTAATAATGTAGGTGTAGTACACGTACTAATAGTATTTTGGAATGGGTTATTGTGTGTTGTAAGACGAGACCTCAAAATATCAACTAACAGACTTTCTTTAGAATTTAAAGCTCGTCATTGCCAACTCCAACAATATCGTTCTGTAACATAAGTCTTGCTCAACATTTGATTCCGCTACTTCATGAGCTGGTGTGTAGTAGGTTTATGAGAGCAATAAAAGAATCGTTGTATTCCTTAACTGTCCTCAACGCCACAAGCTATTAGCAGTGTTGGCAGTAAATTATACCCTATTACTGCTTTAGGTGCAGCAACTTTCCAGAGTTTCCGTATAGCTGTAACTTTGGATAAAAGGGACAAAACATTTCTGTATCATTCGTACCTCACAGCAAATCAAATACGGTAATAAATATCCATGTCCTTTGTGTTGACAATTTTTTTAAATAAAAAAAGAATCCTTTTTCCGTTTAGGTGGATTCATTATTAGAAAAATGTTAAGTTGCCCCAAGCAGTAATTGCTGCAATGAAGCTTCTATTTGAGGTCTTATTAATGGCAAGAGAAAAATGGAAAGAGAAAATTTCGGGAAATTATTGGATGAAATTAATAAAACAATTTTCATTTTGATGCCGGTCTACCGAATTTAAAGTTTATAGCAAACTTATACACAAATATTATAGTATCTCCAACAAAGTATCCCACAGATCCCAGCATTCAGTATTGTGAGCATCAAAATGCTCACAGCAAAATGGAGGAAGTTATGAGAAATTTCGATATCGAGACAAGATCAAGAATGAATCAGGAGTAGAAGTGAGCAAACTACTCCGGGACCCGGGAGTAGCATGTCAAGTCTAGATCTTTAAGCAGCAAAAGGGGAAAAAATCAAAACTTTCTATAAAGATTAAAAACGTTAATTTTCAAAACATTCTTCTGCTACAACGTACGTCCATCACGCTTTCCCCAAATTGGTCATGCGAATAGGACAGCGACGAAAGAACTGGAGATTTTCCGAAGTGTTCTCAATCTCCCTAACTTCCTAGTCCGAATTGCATAATATGTATTTCTCAACCTTTCCTAATGTGGCTTGTTGCAGTGTTCGCATTTACGAATACAGGGCTTCAACCTCGAAATTATGCAATTTTAATTTTCTCAAAAAATACTAGATTCGGTATTAAAGTTTTTAAAACACTTGAAAATGTTTGTTGCTGCATGCCGTGGATCATCTGCTTTTGTAAAAAGAATTCTTGTGGAACCCTGGTTTAAAATTTTGGGACATTGATACCAAAGTACGTAGTAAAGCAACTGGGTTCACAGTAATAATAAGTTGCTGCAGATGAGCGCTAATAAGCCTCTCCCTCCACCTTTCGGACTGAAATCAAAACAAATTGGGTGATGAGGTTTTAGTCTATGAGAATCCATGAGTTCTATTTACCATGTGAGAATCAAACTTTTCACACATGGATGTACTGCATTTCTCAATAATATCCGAGAAATCCTTAAGTAAAGAACTTGGAAGCCAAATGATTTTCAAATACATAATGTGGAAACGGTATAAATCGTGCATTGAGATTTTACTAATAATGAGATTATTGGTCATTAAAAACATGCACACGACTAGCACCTTTACAAATGATGTGATCATTACGTAGCTAGCATGAAGATAATAATGACGTATTACAGATATTGTAGAATTAAATACTAATATAAATTATGACAAAAAGCAATTAATTCAAACAGAATAATTAAAAATTCTTTTCCTATCATATCTAATTTGCTTAGCTCCCTAGTCAGATAAGGAATAGTGGATTCAAAATATCGTACATTTTTAAACATTTTTTCAACTAATAGATAATTTTTCCTGGTTCTTTTAATTTGGATCACATTTGACCTAAGGATATATCTAAATCTAGGGGACAACAATTTCCCAAACTTTAAACACTGATTTTTCATTGGGGTTAAAATTGGTTCCAGTATTAATGACTGAATGGCGTGGCTATAATAATTATACCTATTTACATATTTGCCAGTGATAATGCTTAAGTAACGAGTTTTTATCCTTATTTTTCAGACCAGAGTATCACACCGGAGAGCCATATTCTACAATGACTTACATATATAATAATCCTTATTATTATTAATTCTAGCTGGTTGAAATTAGTTTTAATTTCTTTAATATAAACAACCGTTTACTTGCATTTTTAAGAGGATAGATAAATATGGGTACTCCATTTTACATTTTTGTATATGTGTACTCCAAGTAGTTTACTATCGTCACATTTCGGTATAATTTCGCCGTTGATAGTGAAGACAAGATTGAAGAATTTCTTATTTCGACTCATCAATGTATCATATGATTGAAATTTTTCACTGGTGATAATATATATATTATCACCAGTGAAAAATTACCGCCATGACACAATACTAACTAAACACATTTCGTAACAATAAGAAGTGAGGGACTCCCGTGTACAATAATTAATTTTTGTTTGAAATACTTAATGAATGGATTTTTGGAAGTCGGTAAATCATTGTAATTTGGTCGTACGACCATTATAAAAATTTAATGTAGAAATAAATGCATAGATACTTAAAGAAACGCCAGTATTACAATTTTTATAGTAGTAATGCATATTAGTAGCATTCCAGGGTTCCTCCATAAATAATGCAATGCCTTGTAATACACAGTTATGTTTTCAAACAAATACTTCTTGAGCCATTCCTAAAATATATCTACACTTACACTATGCTGGTAAATTTTATGACTAAAAACACGTACAATAATACATCAGGTGAAGAACAGTCAAAAATGTACAAATAAAACTTGGCTTTTATTTTCGAACTACACTTTCTCTTGGATTTTCACTCACATATTTCAAAAAAGAACTAAATTACTTCGACTTTTGCACCTGTGGTAAATCGTATTTTCCCCGAACACACTTTATCTTTACACCTGGAGTGTCTCTCAGCCGACCCACTCTGACTAGGACGATATTGTGTTCCTGAAAGACAATCAATCGTTATTATAAAAAGCAGTTCACTGTTCCAATGCTCTCCCTACTCATTAATTAAATTATAATATATTTCGAAACAGAAGGATGAGCTTACTTGTAAATTATGACCGATACCAGGAACGTACGCCACTCTCTCCTTGCCATTAGTCAATTTTACAAGAACACATTTACGGTTCGCAGAGTTCGGTTTCTTCGGCTTCCGTACTAGCGTTCTAATGACAACTCCTTTCATTTGAGGGTTACCATCCAAGGGCTTACGAGGGGGTCGCTTCTTAGCATGAGGGCCCATTCGATGCATATACATCAATGAAGCCATCCCAGCTCGACTTTCTCTCAAAGGAGTCCAAAACTGATTCTTGTTACACACCTTACTGCAAAGCATCCCCAAAAATTAGATACACAATTCATCCCAACACCAATTTAACTAAAAAACCGAAAACCTCATATCCAAGTCCCACACACATAAAACAATTTTTACTCAATTTCCAAAACCTTCTCTGAAATACATCTCTTACCTGAAGATCGAAGTAAAATTCCTCGAACCAGCCGTTGCTACAAGAGAAAGTGATGCTACTAAATTTAAACCAACGGTAGGTATGGATTGTGGTCGAGCAAGATTCCCACTTGTTCCCATTGCTACCATTGCTAATTTTGATGCTTCGAATGTAGGGACAGTCCACCCTCCTATTTTTTTCCAAACTGTAATTAGTAAACAAACCACACACTTTTTAATACAACCAGTTTCTGTGGAAAGAGCAGATCTCCTAACGGCTCAGCCTGTCAACAACAATAAATTCAAGAAAGTTGGCGAAATTAGATCAGTAAGTGATTGTGTACGTACTTGAAGCATGGTAGGATTTAATGTTACCCAAATTTGGCTGTATCCTGCCGTAACGGAGAACACCAGCTGCTATTTTTTTTATGGCACTAAAATAAAAAGTCATATCAGAGCACAATTATGACTACACTTGTAAACAGAGTACTTTCAAAATGTATGGATATTTATATTGAAGTAGTAGATATTCAATCCCTACTCACCTCATCCCATAAGCCAAAGTAACAAATTAAAATTAACAAGTTTCGCAGGGTATTTTGAACGAGCAAGCTCGACAGACGCGGAAGCTTGTGGTGTTACTCGTTCTAATTAAAGCTGATCTTGTTTGATTTTTGATATTTACAACAATATTCGATATAGGATCAAAACCTTCCAAAACTGGTTCCTGATCTTCATACTGCTCTAAACTTCTCCCACAAATATTTATAAAACCTTTTATTTGTACTCTGCGTGCCTGTGTATTATAGCGTTTGCGTATATGCACTCTGTATTGATAGAGCGTAACTTGCTGTGCATATGCACGTGCTTTTGGTTATAGTATAAACTTCAAATTACGCGCTCTTATTCCTCATTCTATGTCCTATTATTATGAACGGCACGTTAAAAATCCAACTCTATACTTCGACTAAATACATGGATATGGTTGGGATTCTATATGTATATATATAGAATATAGATTAGGCAAGAGTCCCGGATCATGGCCCATAGAAAGGCAACAGTGAAAGATATTTAATTCCTCAAATTTAATTCCCAATTCTCTACCAGATTTCTCAGAATTTATTCCATTGCCGTAGCTCAAAAACAAAAGATGTAGCGTTTGAGAAAGTGGTGCAAAGTTGGGATTGTTATTAGATAAAATTGGAAGTTTTTGATTTTTCACTCAGATTTTAAAATTTTGCAAAAATAAACAATTTGGCGCTTGACAGTAGCAAATTTTATGGGTTTCCCAGAATGCTATAACACAGATCTGCACGTTGAGAATTGTGGGCATGATCCTTATTAACAGAGAGCGAGGTTGGTGTCATTCATCGACAGGAACAAATAAGATGCGGAAAGGAAAACTTCTGATTTATGTAAAGACTTCTGAGCGCTATATTTGTAAAAAATGTTATGGGAATTCTTTTCATTTCGGCGTAACTAGCAGTAAAGCCATCCGCAAATTCGGATGATAGATGATAATACTCCTGATGTTATTCATGGTGACAATAACTTTTAAGGAACTACAACATTTCTGAGTAGACACAGTTGCGTGTGTAAGCACCATTTCCTTCACCTAGAAATTTCCCTTCGCCGTCTTCCCCGTTAATAACTACTTTAAAAATATTTTTTTCCTTCGAAGTTGCTCGATGAAAAAAGAGACATCGGCTTCGCCGGAAAGTATGTACATACATACTGAAAATAAGTCCGTTAGTTAGCTATTGTGGTACTTACAATTAGGGTATGTCGATTGAAAATGCCCTGCAGTATTTGCCCGCCCAGCTGAAAATGCCCAAAATGCCTGCCCACGTGCCCAAAAACTGGGCATGTGGGCAGATTTTGAAAATGCCCTGATTTTGGGCATTTTGGGCAGGGCAAGTTGGGCATTTTGGGCATTTTCACGGACTAAAATTGGATTACCAGCATATATTCAGAATATCCATCCAAATGCATGAAAGAGCAGCCAAGGAAAAGTTACAAATGTGAATGTCTGTTTATATATTCGCTTCTTCGCGTATATTTTAATGGCAAAACACTCAAATCAATTTAATTTCATTGACATGAGGTGATATCATTTATCACTCCTATTAAAATAAATTTCTATGTAAACAATAATATGAAATAAATTTACATATGCGTCACTGACGGGCGGGCAGAAGCACTAATTTCTTTTGAAGTACGAACTCCTAAAGTAAAAATCTGATGGTAATGGATCAGTCAAAATTTAAATGGGTGATGAAGCTGAATTTTATACTCATTTTATTCTACATCACTAATGTCTGCAGTTTGCAACGATCAACCAAAAATGGCTCGAGTAGAAACCAATATACATCCTCCATACAGATCCTCCAAATATTGTTGTTTGTAGTTTTATGGTGTATAAAATAATTACCGTATGAGTTCAAATTTTAACCGAAAAGACATTTCTGATCACAGTAATATATGTACATACATGCACAGGGGTATGTGAATATTCCCAGGATGGTGGAAGTTCATTTTACATCGTCTGCAGTTTGGAAAAATAGTTCCTGGAATATTTTAATTTATAGCCGTATCGTGTACATGAGTTTTACAAATTGTAATGTTCAATGTGACCTATGGTATCCAAACGTATTTCATCACCGGTTGAATTAACTTCGTCAAAATAATGACATACAGAATAAAATTTTCAAAATAATTTCGAACGCTTTTTCTCCAAAATTACAAAGAAATTTTCAAATCCATTGTCAAATTGTATAGATTGTGCTAATATATTCCACGATTCTGCCCAAAATGCCCAATTTGTCCTCGATGAAAATGCCCAAAATGCCCTTGCCCAATATGCCCTATTATGCCGCCCTCGCCCTGAAATGAAAATGCCCAAAATGCCAGGGCATTTTGGGCGGGCGAGTTGCCCAAAATGCCGGGCATTTTCAAATCGACATACCCTACTTACAATTAGTAATCCCAAGGCAAACCAGGAGGACGACCGATAATTAAATTTGTATTATTAATAAAAATTAAAAAAGAATAATGCCAAAATATTGGAAGTACTTTTTGTTGACTTGGACAATATTAAGCTTGGTTAACACTTAGCTGCTGTATCGTTAGCTATAACTTTATTAAGCCTGTCCAAGTTAACAAAAAAAATTTAATAGCCATCTACAAAGGCGGATGTAATAGAGTATACTCTTGCCGCTCTTCTGCGCAGCTCATTGGGGGCGCCCGAGTGTCTCATGTAATGCGACGGCGCGAAATTTCAATTTTGACGACAGCCTTCTTTGAATTAGTAGTATTGATATCATCTCTACCCAAGTCACACAGTGGAACTACATGGAAATGTGAGACTGGGTTTATGAATTGATGTTTAATATATAGGATAGGTACATGATGCCTCAGGGGTCTCTCGCCCCCTAGTCCTTACAAGAACAACGGAAAAATATTTGTAACCCCCATTTTGTAGTAAATTTGTTTCCAGATGACTGCGTTCAAGGAAGTGGAGTAAAGTTAGGATTACAGGTTCTGTTCGGGACGGGACGTCCCGAGGTTTTCGGGACAAAATGTTTGTCCCCATGTTATTTCGGGACTGAATCGGGACGATTTTTCTTGTCCCCAAGATTTCGGCACGGGACGGAACAATAGATCGGGACAGAAAAATATACCTACACAGTATACTATTGCTGTAAAAATGAATATGTATGGGAATCGTTCCGTTTAAAATTTGTTATTCTATATATAAATATTTTTTAAAGTAAAATTTTGCTATTATTGGAGGTATTCTTGTAGAATTAAAGGAATTTGGAGCATTTCATAAGACTGGAATTTATAACAACCGTGACGGGACCGGGATCGGGACAGTTTCGAAACAAATTTTTTGTCCCCTTGTAATTTTGGGATTGAATCGGGACGATTTGTTTTTGTCCCGAGGATTTTGGGACAGGATAGAATTGTCACCGGGACAAAAATATTGTCCCCAGAAGAACCCCTAGTCAGGATTTGTAATGGAAAAATTTAAATTCTGCGAGTTTTTGATCCTTCGAAATTGAAAGTTTTCCAACAATAATTAGACGCTATTTGTAGCAAATTTGCAGGGTTTTCAAACAAGGACAGGAAAAGTTCCTTAGGTTGATTATTTTAGAGACATAACGCAAAAGAGGGAAGCAAGATGTAGCAAAAATTAGGCCGTAAATTAATTAGTTTGATAAAAATAAAAAACAAGAAATTAAATTAATCAGTTTAAATAGTACAAAAGTAGTGTTTATTCAATGATTGCTTAAATTTAAGATTTTTAGCCAATTCTAGGTCAATTACAGGACCTCACCGGTCATATCGTGAACAGCGACTGCCTCTCCTAACTTTTCTTTTAACGACCCGAAACACTGCGTTCCTATCTTTTCTAACGCAGCACGAATTGGATCAACGTTTCTTTCCAGACGATTTTGCTTACATATTACTCTTTTCATAGAATAACAAGTTGTGAATTGGAATTGGACAGAATTTAGTATTTAGGTGAATTAGAGTGGTCATAAAATTAAGACTGATGATCATCAATTTGCAACAAACAAACGCCACATTTTGAGCCATCCAAAACTTTCAAAATTTCAATTTTTCCACTAAAAATCCTGACTTTGCACCCTTTTCCCAAGGCTATAGATAGTAACAGGTTCGGCCAAAGCGTATGCTGAAACAACCCCCTCGCTGTGACGTCATCAAAAGTCATTTCTTACTACACATACTACACAAGTATGTAAACAATTCGCAAAATAGTTTGAATAAGATTTTTAATTCTTTTCAAGTATTACAATTAAATTTAAAATTAACCCACGACAACAACAGAGTTATTAACAAATTGTTTCCTGTTCACAAAATTAACCCGTGACTTCTGCTTTTTAGCAGGGAATAAGTTAAGATTAAAAATCCCAGCTGACACTTGCGTTTCTTGCTGTTTCTGTAAATTTGGATCTTGCTTATTCCATCAATGCCTTTAAATTGAATAACGACACCGTGTGAAACTTGATGTGAACACAAAATCCCGACTAATTATTATTTTTTGAATCAAATTGAAAACGGGAAGTTTGATAAAAATCTCTTCGTCAAAAGTCAACTTGCTCGTTCGTCTTCATACAGATAAAGTTCTGTTATTGCAGTGGAATTTGCAAATATTCCTTGGTCACATGATAGGTTTTAGTCCTTAGGTACTTGATTGTCAATTCCTTTGAAATATCCCCTATGCTCCAGTTGACACTTTTGTGGTCACTAATTAATTTGGCTTGGTCGGGGGAAAGAGATATTTAAGTGGTTTGTGTTTACTTAATGCAGCTTTTAGACTTAGAGCTTTAGAATCACACAAATAATCTTCACGATTTCACTTCTCTGTTTTGAAATAATTGATCGAAGTTTCTTCATAAGCTAATTATGATCACCTTAAATTTGTTATGCTTTACAATAAGTTGTTAATTTCATCTCTAAATTCTTTTTTTGTGTAGACAGTTACTCCAAATTAATTGAAAGGAAACTGGCTGAGTTCTGAATGGAGACACATTAGAAACGGTCGTACTTTTTAATATTTTTTAGGTGTCAACGTGTCAAGTCCAATAGTTCATTTTTTAAATCGCAGACATAATCACTTTCACTGAAATGATGTAAACAAATGCTAGCAGTTACACAATTTACATTTTCTTTCCTCTTACACTTAACAACCCAAACCTTAGCCGTTTGAGAATTTTTAGGGAACTTGTAAAATATTAAATCTGATCGTCTACTCTGTTTAATATTTTTAGTGTTTTTACATTCCGCTATTGCACAAATAAAGTTCACATTAAATAATTTTATTAGCTTCTATACAGATTGTCAATTAAAGACAAGTAGAGCGCGCGCTGAGATCACTTTTACTGACGTCACAGCCCCCTAAATTTGTCCACCTCTCCGCCCTATTCATTCTTACGTGGGATTTGGCCGAACCTGTTACTATCTATGGCCTTGCCTTTTCCTTGAACACTGTATCGTGAGTGCAACAGCTACGGGAATAGAATTTCAAAAACCTGGAAAATAAATTTCCTACAACATGGGGGAATTGAATGTTTTTTACCTTTGCCCCCATTATATCTACATTATTATTTCATTAAGCCATACTTATTCTTCAAGAAGTCTCCTAGTTAGCTATTGTGGTAATGTAATTACTAACAAAATTTGTTTAGAGCAAGGCCTGAGAAAATAGAAATATTACATTGTTGGGAAGAAATGCAGTTCTCGAGCAGTGAGTTAATTTGGCATGTAATTTCATCTGGGAAAAAGTCTGACGCATTTAGAAGGAAGGGAAATAAATACTGGAATAACTGGTTTCCCTGACGTTCAATGTTCCCCCAAAATTGTACTAATGAAGGAGTTTCTCATTGCAAACCCTGTATCGTGTAATTATTATAAATTATAATTAGAAATGGAGAGATTCCATAAGATACTTATAATATATAAACTGTCAGCAGTTTTTTCCCACTAGTTGTATTACTTCGTAAAACCCTTATTTAGCAAGGGTACAGTCTTTATCTGCAACAGACGCCTTTATGGCAGAATTCATGCATTATACCGGGCCAATGGTCGGATTTTTGTGGGAAGACTGGAAGATTCTTCCCGGGAAAAAATATTTCTGACAGGGAAAACCTCAATGGGAAGGGATTTTTTTTGTGAACAGGGATTTTTAAATTCGTTGATATTTTTGTTGGCAGGGATTTTGTTTGAGTGTTTCAGGGAAATTTGTTCTGCAAAACAGGAATTTTTAGATTGGTTGACCATGTTTGACAGGGATTTGACGTCTTGTAGGGAAATTATTTTTGCCAACAGGGATTTTGTAAATCGTTGAACTTTTTTTCAGCAGGGATTATTAAAATCATTGAGGGCCTCTCTGCAGGGAAATTCAGAAATGATCTTCCAGGGAGATTTACAAAAATCCAACCCCTGTACCGGGCATGGGGACAATCATGGGAAAAAAATTATTCATAGCAATAGGTCAACAACATGTTAAACATGTTATAGCTAGTACTCATAAATAACTTGATCCAGTCTTCCTGGTTACGACCGCAGGATCATCTGGAAACCACAAGTGTCATTTTTCTTCTCCCAGTACCTGAATTATATTGGTTTGTGTAAGTCACTTATTTTGGTATAGTTGCTGGAAAACTTCCGACTCAGAAGATCCTGGACTTTGCATTTCAATTCGACTCCATAGTGGTCACACTGATTTAAATCTGGAGAGTTTCCAGGTCATTATGAATTCCCGAAAGAGTCCATATTGTTGTGTTTTCCAGCAGAAGTTTTTGGGTCACTTTTGCTTGGGGTCATGGGGAAACGACGAAGATGATATCTGGAGCGTCATCATTGTTCATCAACCCGGCGTTACGCCGTGGTTTAATCCCCTGTATTAATTCCTGAATCGAAAAGCAGAGGCAAACTCAAATAAACGAACAATTCATTCCAGCAGCACCATAGATGTAGGTTTTTTTCCCACTCGCACTCACACTCACACTCCTATAGAGAAAAATCCACCACTCCTACTCTTGCCCACTCGCAGTCTGTCTGAGGATGTAAAACTCCTACTCCTACTCTCAGCGCTAACTTCAAATCTCACCACTCCTACTCACCACTCGTGAGTTACTCAATGTTTTCATCGAAATATTTGCAAATATTAAGCCAAAAAGTTTTCCTTATCATTAAAAAAGCGAATATTAAGCACAAAATCGTTCAATCTAATTTCAGAGTCAAAATCAATGGCAAATGCAAAGACCGACGAAATCTAAATACTATAATTTGAAGATGATGAGGGAAGAGGGGCATTTTTAAATCTTCGCTCCCTCCTCAACGCGCTTTTTAGGCTTGCGAGTACACAATGCCATAAAGCGCTTTTGCTATAAGTAATGCAATGTACAAGCACACGGCACGCAACGTAGCACGCTTTGGCTTTAGCTAGAATTGCCGCTCCGCGTCCACTCCCCTTACATTACATAGCATGCTTCCACCGACGCAGGCGGTGGCTATGCTGCTTGTTTACAATAATTGCAACAGCGCCTGGAAGCATGCTCAAGATTTCTTTCTTATCTGTGACATATTTTGTCTTCCAATGCATGACTTGTACATATGTACATAAGTCGGCATTCCACACCATTGTTTTGTATGAAATTATGAAATACTAGCACTGCACAGCCAGCTATTGCTGGCTCAATAAGGCAAATGTAAGTATCGAAGGCAGTAAATAGTTGTACGCAATAGCTGGCTTTGCAGTGCTAGTATAAGCTTAATATCCGGTAAAATGTTAAATTTTATTGCAAATTATAATATTTCGGGTTACACATAATTAATTGTATAAGTACCATTCCCTGGACCCTGTAGTTCACCCTGGTCCTCAGTTTTATCAACAAATACTTTTACATTGTCTCGAGAATTGGCTCTAGAAAATGCTACATAGAGTTGACTATGAGTAAAAACGGGTTATTATTAATGGTGGTAGTAACGTTTAACAAATTACAACATTTCTAGGCAATAGCATGAATAATAATAATAATGTGCTATATTAACAGCATGTTGATAAAACGTACATAACAGAACCGTTGTATTTAATGAAGGGCTTTAATTTCATAATAAAAAGTCATTGAATTATCATCATAAATCATCAGAAACCATCAGAAATCATCAATCTGAATGAAAATAAAATATTAAAATTTTATTCGTCCAAAAGCATGTTCTCCAATAACAGTTGCTCTTCATTGTTGAACTCTTCTTCCTTGTCATGGTTGGCTGCTGGAACGACTGGATTCAGCTGGACTAATTCAACCGCTAGAGGAACTGGAACAAAAGTTGGAATGTTTCTTGAAACATTCGGACCTTGGCCATGTGGAGCAAGCATCATCCGTGTTTCTTCCCGGAGTGCCCAAATTCGCCGAAGGTGGTCCTTGTGTACGTTGGCATACACTGTTCCAGCCGGTGTGCGATATTGACACAATCCACAAAATCGCTGCCCATCTATAAAAATAAATTTTAATAATTAACAGCTAAAAACATACTATTGTGCACTAAAGATCAACGTCTGGAAAACGACTTATATTTTAATTATTTCAATAATAAATTGTACCTTTAATGAACACCAATTCACAACCACGACAAATACTCCAACCCTCTGGTACTGGTGGTAATGGCACAGGCTGGTCAACTGGTTGAAGACAATACTCATAGGTGCAAGCCGCCCAGGAACGAAGACGAACCGACCACTCGATGGTGTGGCTGCAGTAGACGCAAAATCTACACACATTCCGTACACGGACGTTAGGCCTACGTGGTCCGTTATTGGACAGTCCACCGTGACCCTGAGGTTGTCCACCTTGACCCTGTGCCCGCACCACCGGGCCAGATTGCCTAATCCCGTTCATTCAATCTGTAAAAAGAAAAAACAGTTATCCCGAATTGCCGACCTTACTCTACCACTACTATCCTCACCCACTTTGGCAGGGCGCTGGCCATCGTTCACCCACTTTGGCAGGGCGCTGGCCATCGTTCACCCACTTTGGCAGGGCGCTGGCCATCGTTCACCCACTTTGGCAGGGCGCTGGCCATCGTTCACCCACTTTGGCAGAGCGCTGGCCTTCGTATTATCAACCATCAAAAGTAACAATCAAATTTAGCAAAAATCAAAAGCCATTCATTTCAAGAGTAAAAATCAAGAGGCACCAATAGAACCCAAAGGATAACACGGATGACTGCAATAGGGTGGGCTGGACTCGAATGTGGACTTAACTCGACTTGACTTTGAACTGGACTGGACTTGACTTTGAACTGGACAGGACTTGACTTTGAACTGTACTGGAATGTGAACTGGATTTGACTGACTGAACTGGACTTGAATCTATAATTATAAAAAAAATTACTGTAAAAAAACTATACATTAGTCAACCAAATACTTAGTTGTACTCTATAACCACGATTAAACGATGAAGGAATTGACTAACTACTCTGACCTGGACAGGTGTCGACTCTGGATGACACTTGACTCACGACTGAACTTGACTCCCGACTGAACTTGACTCACGACTGAACTTGACTCACGACTGAACTTGACTCACGACTGAACTTGACTCTTGACTGAACTTGACTCCCGACTGAACTTGACTCCCGACTGAACTTGACTCTTCACTGAACTTGACTCTTGACTGAACTTGACTCCCGACTGAACTTGACTCCCGACTGAACTTGACTCACGACTGAACTTGACACCGAACTGGACTTGACACTGGAATTGAAAATGGAATCCGAAATTAACAGGCTTTCTGTGAATGAAATTCTCTTTATTGTTTTTATTTGTATGCTTTCCAAGCGGTGGTTGGGAAAGCATACAAATAAAAGCAAGAAAGAGAATCCCAAAATTTCACTAAAAGTACGTGGCGGAGAAGATTGGTACAGGCTTTTTGTAAAATTTTGAAATTCTCTTTCTTGCTTTTATTTGTATGCTTTCCAAGCGGTGGTTAGGAAAGCGTGCAAATAAAAGCAAGAAAGAGAAATTCAAAATTTCACAAAAAGCACGCGGCGGATAACACTGTCGCTGATAATACCTTCGGAAAGGCTCACACTGAAGTGAACGGAAAGTGTGGCTTGCTATTCTCATCGAACTGCATGGGCACATATGTGCATCCCATGCAAATAAATAGGAAAGCATGCCTTACTGAGAATATATATATAGCAAGCAAGTCGAGAAGAAGTACAGTGAGCTGAACTGAAACTCTCTAACTCTGTTGCAGAAGAGAGCTTTTCCAGTTCCAGCTTGCTGTGTTTCTCGGCTTACTTACTTCCTAGCTTGCTGTATATACCACCGGCTTGCTTCGCTATGTAGTGAAATAGCATCGTACATAGCGGCTTGCTTTACAGTGACTGAAATGAGCGCGCGAATATTTGATTCTTACGACCACTTTCACTTTCACTATCACTATCCACTCCTTCAAATTAGAAGAGAGGATTTGACAATAACCGCCAATCTTTTAACGTGGCAGTGCTAGCTTTACGCGATTAATACAATGGTACGAGAAATAGCGAGTAGCAAAGCATGCTACTCCTACTCCTACTCTTTTTCTATGCTTCGATCATAGATGGGCGTTTTTTAATCCCTCGCCCTCACCTCACGAGGTATGTAAAAAAATCTTGTCGCACTCGCTCTCACCCGTAACCCTCACGTTACTTCGCGCTGGAACTCGCACTCAGACTCGTGAGGGCCTAATCTAAATCATAAGGACTCTCCCTCGGCCTCATGAGTCCATAAGTACGGCCTAACTGCAAGTGCATTGCAATCTAGCTATCGCGGACCCGTGACGGTCTACTCTTAACAACAAGCACTCACTCTCGCCCCTCGAGTCTGAGGGCGAGTAGAAGCGTCGCTTATCTTTAAGGTTTAGGCCATGGCGAGTGCAATAGACTTAACTGCTAACCTCGTGAGGTGAGAACTATAGTTACCCACTAATTAACTAATTACCCACCAATGGCGTGAGAAGTGCGAAAAGTCACATCACGTGAAACCTTGTCCTGATCCGTGGAAAAGTTGTGCAGTGAATTATTTGTCCCGCCTCGTCAAACCGTTGTCAAATAGTTGTCCCGTCTCGTCAAAAAGTTACCCAGTCAATTATTTATCCCTTGAAAAATGTATTTCATTTGGTTTCGTCGCCTCAAATAGTTATCCCATCCATTCCAGTCCCTTAGTTCAGTATCACCCAGTTAAGACCTTCAAACATTCACTTAATTCTTCAGACCTTTAGCTAATTCTTCTTAACTTTAGCTAATTCTTAAGATCTTGAACTAATTCTTCAGACTCGTTTATGGAAAAAGGTACAGCAAAGAGGAAATGTGAGAATTATCTTGCGGGATTTAATACTGCTGTTCGAACTTCGTGAGGGCTAGCTTTTAGTACTCACCGTCGCCCTCGTTTTAGTACGTACATTTTGCTATGCCTCGCCCTCATTTGCTGAGGGCCTTCTTTTATGATGGGAACTCGCCCTCATCACTAAATACTATAATTTGGCCGTGCCATAAGAGAGTTTTTTAAATCTTCGCTCTCTCTTCTAAGCGCGCTTTATAGATTCGCAAGTACACACTACAAAATTGCTAAACGGCTTATGCATATGAAATATATATGTAGTTTCCATTGGCGAAGCCGATAGCTGTTTACGCTAGTCTCTCAAAAATTGAGGGCGAGGCGAGGGAAGAAATTGAAATTCGCGCCGTCCCATTACATGTGAGACACTCGGACGCCAATGAGCTGTGCTGAAGAGCGACAGTAGTACACATTCCACCATCCGTATTTACGCTTTTACTATGCAGTGCAGTCAGTTTAGCCATATAGCAACCTATATGTTATGCATTGGGAGAGAACGCTTCAGCTACACACACAGTGCTCTCATCGCCTCATGCCTCATCTCATGATCTCATGCTCCCCCATTGCATTACACAGCATGTTATATGTGCAACGTGTGTTTGGGAGAGGACGCGGAGCGTCGCGTCAGCCGACACAGCTCATTAGCTGTAGCGCGCTCTCCCATATATGTATACACACGTTGCATATATAGCATGCTGTGTAATGCAATGGGATGGGAGAGCATGAGATCATGAGATGAGGCGATGACGAGAGAGAGCACGCGCCGCACGCGGAACTGTGCGTTCTCTCCCATTGCATTACATATAGGTTGCTATATAGACACTCGGGCGCCAATGAGCTGTGCAGAAGAGCGACAAGAGTACTGTCGAGTCAAGCCAGACTGACACTTTACCAATTAAGGACAGGTGTGTTACGCACGCCTCTCTTGCCTGCGATTGGCCGATAATTTTTCATGCGTTTCAGCGCGAAATAAAAGGATGTATGCATATGCAATGTAAATATCTTGCAACATGATTACGAAATTGAAACTCGATGGTTCACTCACTCATTACAAATACAGAGTCAATCTATGGTTGACAAGTAAACGATGGTTGACAGTCACTCTATGGTAGCTAGCATAAGCCTATCGGAGGCAAGAGAGGCGTGCGTAACACACCTGCCCTTAATTGGTAAAGTATCAGCCTGGCTTGACTCGACAGTACACATTCTATTACCATCCGCCTTTGTGGATGGCTATTACATTTCTTTTGTTTACTTGGACAGGCTTAAGTTATAGTCACGCTAACGATATGGTATTTTAACCAAGTGTTACTACAACTTAGTTAATTCTGTCCAAGACAAAAGAAGGAAATTCCAATTTTTTCGAATTATTTAAAAAAAAATTATTGTTAAAAAAGTTTTAAATTTTGGTTTTCCTCCTAAATGCACTCTTGCTGGTTTGTGGTTGGGAATACCAAGTACCGCAAGAGTTAACTAACGGGCTTATTTGCGGTATGTATGTACCATTGCCGAAGCCGTTTTTTTCTCGGCACTCTATTCTTCAGCACTCTTTTTTCCCCGAATAACTTCGAAATATTAAAGTTGTTCTTAAACTTCGTTAAAGTTACTTCGTTAAAAGTTACTAACACCATGAATAACTTCATCAATTGTGTTACCATCCGCATTTGCGGATGGCTTTACTGCTATTGTTTCTAAACGAGAATGCATCTAGACCATTTTGCCTTGTCACAGTCACAGTTGGGCGCCGTACGTACCCGCGCTTACAATTAAATTTTTTAAATTAAAAACTACTCATTCCTGTGGGATTTCTATGGGGTACATATTCACACTCGTAGCGTTCATACAAAAACCCGGAAATCGAAATCAAAATTTGATTCCGGGTTAACACAACGGTTCAAACGAGGTATTACACTTGATACTATCCTTAGTACTTCTGGAATTATATAAAGTTTTTCATGTACACGCCAAGTCATCAATAGTAGTGAAATATGTAAACAACTGGAACATTTTAAAATTGGGTTATTACCACAAACTGGTACTTAATTGACAAATTCGCAATTAAAGGTGCACAGTCGAGTCTTTCCGTAACGACTCACCCAACAGCGAAGCTTCCTCTTTAACATAAGAGACATATATTATAATCGTACTTCCCTAATTTGTACACAGTCATAAAATCAAATTCATTTTTAAAATTTATTGTCTTAATTTTAGTATAATTTAATATATAATAAAATTACAATTAAGTACTGTATAATTTAATAAAAAACATGTTTTGCCCTGTCTCGGTTGTCTCGTGTATTGCCTACTCTCGGGATTATTTAAAAACCAACGAAATACTCACCCCAAATCCCTGTGATTTCCAATTAAATTGTGTATAAGTGGTCAAAATTATTGCTCTGAGACTATTGGAACCACAGTTTTTATCAGTTAACTGGGTTGGGATGCAACGCTACGAATACTTTTTTCTTTAACTTTATGCACCTACCTTGTGCATACGCGTATGTATATTTTACTGGCTGTACTATGAAAAAACTTTTCGTAAGTGCACATTGTATAGGGCCGAAAAAAACTTTGAACATGGATTACATCAATCTATTCCGGTCGCTCATGAGCATTCCAGTAATAATTACTTACGGAGTTAATACAATGAGCCTGGGTAAATATTTACATACGTAATGCTTAATATTACTCATGTAGAATATTGTTCGTGGAGCACGTTTAAAAAAATGTGCTAAAAGTTGTAATATTTTCTATAAAAAATTGGTTTGATTGGAATGTCGAAACGGGTGTTGCATTCAGATACATTTTAGGAAGATGCTCTTACCCTATGCAGTACTAGTATTCGAAAAAATTGCAAAGCCTCATGCTGCTATGTACTGTAATGTATTTCTACTCAATTGAAATTAAAGGTAAAATAAGTTTTAGTAACAGTACGTCATCAAGTAAGTATGTATTTTAGTAGCCTTCATGATAGAACTTCACACAGCTTCCAAGAAGGAGACTGATTATGAGGTTAAAAGAATTCCAAAGAACTGTTTATTACATAGTTATGTATATAATTATTTTCATTATTTACCGTGTACTAATATGCCATTTCTTGCTCATAGTGACATAGCCAAAACTAGTACCAACACTATCAACTCATATCAAGGGTGTCCTCTAAACTCTAAAGGTTGTATATGCATTCAGTTACTTTCTCAAACTTTTGAAAAATAGTACTTATGTGTGAAATTTCCATTAATTTCATTATAATTGATGAGCTTGTCAGAATAACTGCACATGTTAATGGGCTAGTTCCTTTTGAAGCCACTCGTATAATTGTACATTTGGGATGTCAATGGGAAATTTCTTGTAATAAATATTTAGTGTATGTTTTGTTTACAAGAGCTAGAAGCTTCTTCCAAATTTTACATGAAAGTTCATTAAAATTGAAAATTTCAAGCTACATCCTATTTTACAGACTTTTAAGAAATTCGACTTCATCTAAAAAAAATACTGGAAGAATTTGAAAGCTTTGGAATTAATTAGGCTTTGTAAATAATGATTAAATAATATATCCGGGGGAGGGTGAAGCAACTGCAATACAAAACATGGAATGAAATAATTATTCATTACACTCAATACAAAAAAAACAAAATAAAAGTAGGGAAGTCTCTACGCATACATACATATGTATCTAAACGGATTACGGCACATGCATCAATAATTTAGTGGCATTCAAAGTCAAATCAGTCTGAACCATTATTATTATTACCAATCAGTTCGAGCAAATAATTTATTTTTATTTATATGTGTTTTCAACAAATTACAGGAACAGTATCTTCTGGCATGCACGTGCACATGTAAATACATATGTAGATATCTAATTGGAAGTAATGTTGTAGCATTTTGGCATGCATTATAAATGTGCGTATGTATGCTTTCCCCAAAGTTTGTAATAAAGAATTGTATAATAATAAATACATTTATAATATTGCTGAGACTATAAGCAATATTGACAATTTGGAATTGTCGAAATTCAATACTGCGTTTTACTCTTCTTATTCGCCTGAGCAAATACTGCGAGAGAAATCAACAAATTTCTGTGTTTTATATGAGTTACCTAATGGGTTTATTGGTTAATATTGTCCACGTATAGGTAACTATTACATATTTAATGGAAACTTTTATTTTAGGGAAAGATTCTACAATGACTTATTACAGCATTATAGTCACGTAATAAATTTAAGGATTTATTCGCATTCAGAGCTAAATTTTCGTACCTACTTAATGCCCAAAATGCTCAGCAGTTAATACTATGTTAATTTAACATGACATTTTTAATGAATATACGTGTACTGGTTAAATTAAATTTCCTAGATAAATACACGACTGTCTCTGTGAAAGTTTACAGATTTGCCCTACTGTGAGTAAAGAAAGGGGGGAAAGCAATTTTATGTCTATATTCTGATAGTGTAAAGTGTCGTTAAATAACTTTTCACAGAGTCCAACGTACTTGGCTTCACTCGCAGTATAAAAAGAATTACGTTGGACATTTGTTTGTCATATAATAGTATCTACCAAAGACGTAGAAAATTAATGATAAAGGAAGCAAAATCCCCCCCAAACTGCGTTATTTTAAAAAGAACCAAAATAATTCTTATAGCCTTTCTTTTATCTATGTATGTGTTTCCGTTCCCGTATAGAGGTTAGAAATTACCAGGACAGCTTTCTCCGGTTTAATGTGAAGAGAATCCTGTTCCCCGGTCTGCTTGGATTTTCGTGCCGTTATAAAGGAGTATTGACATACAAGTAATTACAAGTTAGCATACGAATGCATACACTCTCAGAAGAATTTCCACAAGTCATGAAAGCGAAGGGTGACTGTACCGAGGGTCGTTACAGAGAGTGTGGACTGTCCAAATTAGATGTCAGGGCTGAGTGTCCCACCCACACAAACATTTCAGAGAACGTCCATGCAAGTTCCTATTTTTTCATAATATATTAATTTTTTTATCCTACGCAGTTATCCATTGGAATGTCAAAACCCACAAGTTCCTACTAACAGTAGTAAGTGCGTCAAAGTTTCATTCAATCTCAGTACATGCACATAATGTCGCTCTCAGATTCTGGGTTGATAAAGTGGATAGTATTACTTATGTATGTATGTATATCCGACAGAAAACTAATTTATTACACGAAATTTGTTCGTTAAATGTGCATGTCATCTTTGATACTCTCATTGCAACTGACAGCTTCAGTAACAGGCACCAGATAATCAAAATCTTATCATATCACAAATTCAACTGAAAATGTAACACTTTGATTTAGTTTTGAGCACTCGCGCATGCAAGCAATTCAGAATGTAACAAATATTATCATTTAATTACCGTTTCCACTTAGCAATCATTACTTAATACCCTTAAAATCTACTTGAACCCGTAGAGCTTGATTATTTATAATACAGAATCTATTATTCCAGTACTCACTCATAACTGGGCAAACAAATAGCAAAAAATAGCTGTAGTTCAAGGGATTTTGTCATTTGTCATGCACTAACTACTTGCTGTACAGTTACAAGCTGATATATATTCCTGTGAAAGAATGCGCAAGGTCACTGAATTGAACAAAATTACAACCCCCCACGATAGTGTTTCAGTAATTAATTATATGACTCGTAAATAAGAAAATAAAAATCATTATGTGTGTTAGGTTGTTACTTAAACTTTGCAATTCACCCTGTAATGATGATATGAGATGTGTTTCGAAACAGCCAATAAAACTGTACTACAGTAGTCCAACACAATACATACATACGTATATGTTGCATGCCATCCACAGAACAATCACATATATATTATGTATATATACTGACACGTTTTCGCCCGTACATACCTAAACATACAAATGTATCGTACTATTGTACATGTTACCTTGGAGAAATCAAAATATAGATTGCGTACTCATTCTAGACATGTGTAATTACATATGTATATGATGACAATACGGGTGCAGCCCATTGATTAATACACGGGTTTCCTGTTGTGGAAAACCGGGAAACCCTAAGTTAGTCTAGCTTCCCTGCTTTAACCTGATTAAATATGAAATCACCTTTAGGAATTAAATAATCATCGTCTCACGCAGTAGACAGATATACTCCATAGTGCCATTACCTTTCACCATTAACCACCTGTTTCCTGTCATTATGCTTACTTCTGAGAAACAGTTTACTCTCACTCAAAGTCAAAACTTGTTTTCCCTCCTCTCGCACACAAAAAACTGATGTATAACCTGCAACAGGGCTAATTATATCAAAGCAACCAGTACCTATGAATGTCTATGTGATCTTATGAAATATCTATAAATTACTATAACTATACAAATTGGATACAGTATTTACGCAAATGTCCCAACACTTCTAGATGTGTCCTCTGTATTGTGAAACTCGATGAGCACAAAAAAATTGAGTTCAGTCAGTGATTGATATGTTGCAATACAGCATTTTAACTTTACTATAGGCTTCCGCTTATCATATCTCATTGCAACCACCAGCGTTACTATAATTTGTCCTTGCTACAAGTCCCCCTATACCCAAATGATGTCCTTGTGCCTTAGAAAATGCTGAGTGAGTCTATACAGTAGTTGTTATTACATAGAATCTGCGACAATTATTTACAATGAAATACGCCTTGTCATCGGTCAGTGCTGACAATGGATAATGAGTTGCCTCTATGTCACTCACATTTAAAGGATTTTGTGCAATTTGCTTACTAGAATATTCTGATTTAAATAAATGTGTAATTATTATTAAAGATGTATACGACTAGCATTGTTTGCGATAAGCAGCTTGTAAATAGAGCCGTTGTCCCGAGTACTTACGCAGATAGTCAAGTTATTTCGCGTGGCAATATCAGACGGATTAGTACAGTATAATCAGAAACACGTGTGCAGCTCCTTGCAAACTATTGTATTCTTATGAGGGTAAGTACGTATAAGGGAAAGTAAAAACGATGTCTCTGCTCTCATCATGTATGTATGCACATACATATGTACTTCACAGTGGCTGACTACTACGAGCTCCTGCAAAGTGTATAATCACTTTGATAGAAGATACTGGCAATGCTTTCGTTGAATTTTGCGAGCTGCCATGCATTATGCAAATCATGCTTTCGTTGAATCCTCACGGGGAAAATTTTGCAAGCTACCACGCATTATGCAAATCAAGGAACAACGATGGATACACCAATTTATAATCTTTTCCGGCAATATTTAGCAACTTTGTTTGTATGTATGTTAGATCGATGAAAAAAACACCAAGCGCACATTTATAATCTTGTCGTTTCATTCTCATTTAGAATACTGTAGAACACGGACATCAGCATAACATATTTCATACATACATAAGTACGTGCCTAATAATTATTGCATGTTATTTATAGGATGTTGCAAGCCACTTCCACACCAAGACCATCAAGGAGGGGTGGTAAGAAAGAATGCAATCCCCCAGATTTTAGAAAATTTTCTTCCAAATATTTTAAAATTTATTTCGTTCCACTAGCCCAAAAACACTCGATCCAGCGGTCAAAGGAGTAGAGCAAAGTTTGATACTTAAACTGTTTCCTCAAATTTAAAATTGAGTACATCTGAAAAGCCCCTAAAATTTTGTTCCTAACGAGAATACAAAATACTTTAAAAATAAATTTTGAAATCTGAGTAAATAATTGACAATACAACATTTTTCAAAAAACATCCTCACTTTGCTTTATTTCCTTGACGGATACATTGAACTATTTTGGGATAGTGGGATGACACCAATCTTGACAAATCTGAAAGGAAAGCTAAAACATGGGGGATATAACATATTTAACCATACCTCATTGATTGTGCTTGAGGCAGAAGCTATTTACAACACCCTATGTAATTGCTGTGTTTCTTCTGACCCTAACGTTTTACAATATTAAGCATTCACATGTCCATCAAGTTTTCTTTTAAAGATTACATTTTACCTGTAACTTCTGCCTACAGTAAGTGCGTATGTATAGGTATAGTACAAATTCATTCATTGGTTTGACGTTTAAAAGTTTGCATGTGAAGGTTATTATTACGAAAAATAATTGACACAACCTACGGCTTCAAGGGAAAAGTTCATAGGGTTCGAATATTATTACCAATCAAATTTTTCAAAGTGCCAAATGTACTCTAACTGGTTTTGACTTCTATAAGTGTTTCAGTCAGAGGTAATCAGCAAGGAATGGTTCAAGCGTTGTATATGACATAAATACATATATATATGATTCTCAAAATCATAGTGGGGTACAACGAGAAGACATAATATCGTGAAGTCGCTTTAAGCCTAAACTCAACTTTAGTTTAAATTTAAGGGAAACACAAAGAAAATGTTTTAATGTCACTAAAGTAATAGAGTTTGCAATTGCACTTTACACTTGCAAACAAATAATTACTACTAGAACATTTCTATTAAATTATAATAGGTCATGGGTCATGAACAAAATATCTTTTCAGGATATTTGGAGTTGTTCAAATCCGTTTCATTTCCTTCTCCTTCACTGTAAACAGGTTGAGCATCGATTCAAAGTAACATTTCCAACTCCAAAATTAAACAAATGATTAACTATAATTTAACCCTCAAGTAGATTTATTAATTTCGAAAATTGGAGTCACTTTGCATGTCAACAGCTTGTAATAATAAGAGCCGATTTTAGCTATCTAGCCAATTGCCTGTTTTAAATACAAAATTGGGGTTCACAGTAATTACATAGTAATTACAATTTGAAGTAATCATTACTATTTTACTCCTAGATCTATTGACACCGAATCCCAAAAAGTGAATGTTTGTTGGAACCTTATTGAAAAACCCGTTGGGGCACAAAGTCTCATCGAGATCTCATTCAACTACGAAATCTGAAAGGAACTGCCATTTCACTAGAAATATTAATTTGTGCATGACCCCTGACTGTGAGTAAGAAACTGGAACGTTAAGTAAATATTTATATCTACAGATATGCCAAGCATGCACCGCATAACCGAAGGGGATTATTCCATTTAGTGTATTTACACAATTTTAGAGACCCGTCGTGAAGAACGGTCCACTAGGATTAAAGGGACGTGGGTTTAAAATTATTACATTAATTACATTTCAAATTAGGGGAAAACAAATGGTAACATCACCATAGTCTATTAACTTATCGCTCCTAATTTTGAGCCCAATATCTGTATTTCAAGTAACTTTTTCATCCTTCAAGATTTTATTATTATATTCTCATTTGCCTTCATGTCCCCCATGAGTTATCATTGGATAAGACCACGATAAAAATAAATGAAGTCAAACAATACGACCACTGCATGGGAACAGTCTGTGGGAAAGGAAAGCAAGATTGGAAGTTTCTACAAAGATCAGGAAGCATGCAGATGTATGTTTGGTTCAAGGTAAAGACGACAGGTGACATACCTTGAAAATCAAGTCCCAAGAGTAATTTTATGTAACAGTTTGTACTTATGTATATTCCACATCCCAGTGCTCAACACTCGTACTGTACAAGTAGTTATACAGTAAAAGCATAAATAATTTGACTAAAAAGGAAAATTGTATTGACATGAGTTCTGCATATAACATGCTTTACAGTATGTCATGTACAGACGTAACGTATTCACATTTAAAATGATTTCAATAATGTTTTTGTAGCAATCGTAAGGTAGCCCATGCTCATGCTCACAATCGGATGTGTAGCATTAAAGCACATGAACTTCAATCATATCTGTATTTAAATAAAGAAGCCTAGAATGTCAAATGAATGATTTCTGAAACTGGGCCTGTGTAATGCTCAAGAAGTGTCGCATATGAAATACATATTTATGATTTCCATAGCATGTCCCAATCACTTGGGGACCACAAAGACATCAAAATATTGTACAAAGTTGTCAGAAATTAACATGATAAAACCCACATGAAATTATCACTAATATATCCAGACTAGTTTTTTGTCTACCCAGACATTATAATTTCTCTTGTTGTAATCATTATTATGATGGGAGTAATCTTCCAGTACAAACATCCTTTCAAACCATATGTTCCTGTAGATACTACACACGGATAACATTATTAATAGATGTGTAATGATACCATTCTAGCATCAAAGTGTATCATGTCCTGAGAATATGTGTATAGCATAAATTCTAATGGGAAAATTCTTTGTAACGTCCTGACAGGCTCTCTGGATCTTTGCATTGCAATGGAATAGAATAATCTGTTTCCTCGAGTATTCTCGACAAGTACATACAAAGTTGGAGCATGTGCTTATCACATATGGTGACGGCGACGGCCTGTGCTGAAATAACTATTTCATTACCATTCAGACTATTCAAGGTCTGTTATGCTGTTAGCTGCTTATTATCAGTTCACGTTCACTGATATGGAGTCCTCCCTGCATGCACTAACGCAATGAGCAAACTAAAACACTGTACAGAGCGAAACTGCACAACGAGCAGATAAACCATAAGAAGTGAAGCAATCTAAATTAAATCCTATGAACTGCCACCCATGCCCACAATTTGTACTGGGCAAAGTTATTGAGCCAGGGTATGATATCTACATAAAGAGTCCTCTAAAATAGAATATCATAATATAACAAATGTGCAAGGAATGACTATTAGTACATGACGAGTAGTCCGTAATGAGTTTATATCATGCGATCCTCAGGGCATCAAGGCACTCTGCAAAAATATGACACATGTGTGAGGCTGTGAGGACATTACAAAATAGACACAGTATCAGGAATTATGGGGAAGTATGCATATGTATGTACGTAGATACTGGAACTGAAACTGTATGTAATGACACAGTACGTTGAGCTTGTCTGCGGTGACATTTCCTCGGAGTCAAAGCCGATGTCTAGAAGCTCAATAAACGGTGCTATTTGGAAGAGCATCTATAAAATATGAGAATACTTGGTGTTTAAAGGCTTTAGGTATCTACAGATACAGATCCATGCCTGCTCCAATCTAAAAACAGCACGAATACATCTTCATTCTAACGTGACTAACAATGAAATCTGCATTCTTCAAAAACAACGTCCATGGATGGCATTTATGTTCGACGGACTAAGTACCTACCCAAACTAAAGATGTTTTTGATGGAATCTTCTAGACTGGATACAAAAAAGCACTTGACTGCAACATCCAAGGAAGAAATATGAACTCATGGAATCTGACGTTACTAAAAACTGGTATTGGTCCAACGAACACTTGTTAATTGCAATGAAAGAAAGGATTCGTGAATAGCATTAATGATTTCTCTCCTGCATTGTAGCCTCCATAGGATGGAAACTTACAGAGCCAGGGCCATTTTTTCTCTGACGTATTGCCTACCACAACCTGAAATTCAAGGACAAAATGGGGTAGATTTATTCCCTTAACTCATACTCCTATATACCAGGTTTCAAAGTACGCTTTATATGTACATACACCGCAAGGAGCAAAATGTATGTATGTATGAGTGTCTGCAATTCATTCATTTTTTTTGTTAGCCGCAATTGATTGACGGGATGACGCTGTTATTGTGGGAAGTACTGTGCAATGAGTGAGTACAGAGACAAGCCCGTTCTCCCCAACTACAGTGCATACGTAGATCCTTCCAAACGTGAGTATTTTCGTACTCTGGATGATAAAGCAAAGCCCAAGTTTTGCAATATAGTCCGGGAACGCTCCTATATTATGCATACAACGGAATAGTATAGCCTATATGTAATTACATATATACCCTCAGTGCTAGATGCTGCTGTGTGACGTGTGACATGCACAATGATTTTTTTCATACCCTCGCATACGTAAGAGAAATGACCTTACCTAATGTAAGGTTGGTCAGTTTTCATAACCAGAACTGGTTTAGGAAAATGTTATGTGTGCAAAAACTGGAGAACGCTCCATCACTAACGCTCGCACAAAAATACGTTACTTACAGCGAGAGTCCTACTACACAGCACAGTGCCGTCGTGCAGATCACTACCTCCCCGATAGATATCTATAGATGAGAACACACATACATATATGTAGGTATGGAAGATCTGATCTTTACAAAAGCTGTTTCTTCCCTATGGCTAAAATATCCCTGTTGTATCCTCTCTCACAGTTTATCACGTAGATTGAAAAAAAAATACAAGTGAATGTGTCTGTACCCTGTACCCCCTTCGCGTGTCTAATGTCTTTACCTATGTGTTGTATGTATGTACATACCTGTCTGTACACTATGTACACTACAGAATTCCTCCTCCGTAAAATTTTCCTATTGCCCTTTTATGCATAACTACAGCATTCCCAATATTTAACTTGAGTCTTCAGACACATATATATATACTACCAGGAAGGATGCGAGCGTGGAGAATTTCACCAAAGTGACATCGTACAACGGAAGGAACGTGAGGCGTAATTGCCAAGTGCGTTTTGTACACTGCTACCGGCAAATTGTTCTGTTTACGTTTGAAGTGAACTTTCATTTGAAAGAATATTGTTTTCGTGAAAAACCTAGCAGAGGATGACCGAAAGAATTTTCCTCTTGACAGTAACTACACAAAATATACTACTTATAATCCAAATAAAAAATTATTATTTTCTTCAGTTATTCCTGAGTTTTCTGGGCAATGAGTTATATTTTCTGGCAGAGAGTGGTTAAGGCAATTTTATCCTGTCATCCTTCTCAACGTCTTCATATATGCAACTCCTCGTGCGTTATCTGTAACTGTGAATACATACATTATAATATGTGACGTATGGGAGGGGACAATTGGAAATACAACCTACATATAAGTATTCAGTGTATGTATCTATATAATTACATGTGTGCACATACATAGATATACTTAGATACAGTCGTCGGACTTGTGTAAATAATAGCTGGGCAAGTTGCTGAATATTATATTCCGAAGCAAATATTTTGTTGGGACAATTATCAATAGCATAAAAGGTTACTGTGATTATTAACCGGAGTTTATTGCTACTACCACTATGCTGAGATCACGGTTTGAAGCTACACATCTGAAAAAGTATTAATATTCTCACGCAAACAAACTAATTTTCAACAGTCAAGTTAAGTCTGGTAGTACACACGACACATGAAATTATATGAGTTTACAGCTTTCCACAGATCTTCTCAACAGTGTGCTGAAAGGAGTAGTCAGATGTATTGAGAATAGTGAGGAGAACTCAGAGTGAAATAGTGTGCTCAGTACAGACACATATTGTTGTATTACTGCAAATTGACTTCACTGAACAGTTCATTTTACTTGATAGTTCTTGTTACATAAAAAAAAACTATATTAATTCAACAAGAATTTTGACGTGACTACGTCCACCTGTAAAAATTTAAGTTTATGTTAGCTCAGAACTGGAAAATTGCATACTTCCCCACGTCAAGAGGAAGGAAATTGTGATTTGAAATCAACTGGGTTAAATTTAATAGTACTTTCATTCAACTAATTATTTACGAGTTCATCAGCTAGTGAAGAGACTCAGAAGCTTTAGAGGAAGCCATTGAAAGATTTTGTTCCGGAACATAACTTAGGTATTTTTATTTATTCTTGATTTTTTTAAACATTTTTGTAGTACTCATAGTATGGACGTATGTATGTATGATTTGATTGATTTGGACATTTTGCCCCTTCCATAGTAGTACTGTAGTACTCATAGGATGCACATACATATGTAGCGTTCTGTAGTACTTTAATTTTTTCCGCAAACTTTAGAAGAATGGTCAAATCTTCAGAGTTTTATCCCCGCAGAAACTAATCATGGTGGTGCTTAAAAGGCTACTTTAAGCTTTTTATACAATTTTAATAATAATTAAAGCATTTAAGGAAAGGTTTGAAATACATCCATTCCATCATTCACATGCTTTTAAAGCCTGGCTGTATCCGCGTGCAGTAAGGATGCTGCATATACATAATAGTGAAAGTTGCAAATTTAAGGAAATTAAAAAGTCGGCTTTTCACGGTATAGATTCATCAAGTATATTAAAGTTGGTGAAGAGCAGTCGAATTGTATTTATTATATATGACACCCTTTCCCGTGGTTGAGTATGTATTACAACCCAAAGGTAAACCAGGAAATATTTTAAATTTTGTAATGCTTGTATTAAATCATTATTTTTATCTCTCTACGTTTTTTTAATTTTTATCGGTAATCAAGAGTGTTCCGACTTATAGGAGTACTGGAATTTGTAAATGTGCTGGTAGATTTCTTTTATTCATACTCACCATAATCCCATATAGGGATTGGGGGGATAAGCCTGCCTATTATATCCCTAGAGCAGCTCTCGTACGTACATCATACCATATGGTACTATCGTTTTACGGAAAAATTAATTAAAATACAATATCTTTCAATTAGTTGAAAGGAGAAACCAGTAATGGTTCTTGCGGTTGTTACCGAGCAGGGATAAAATAAGCCCAAAGTTTTCGACGGGAATTTCTTTCGAATTCAGAGCTAGACTTCAGAATAATTGTAATAATTACATTAAACCAAAGATCTTGTTTCAGAATGTCGATTGACCTCTGTCACCACAGCAGCATCTTTTTATTCTATGTATTCGACCGGAATCATCTTGTATCCTAGTACTGTCTTTAAGTAATTACTATTATCCCTCGTTTCTTAAGCAGTCCAACGTATAACATAATGGGGCTTCACTAATTGTAAGTCTATCTGTGGGTCCTTTTTATGCTAAAATGAATTTGTAAATACAGTAATAGTTGGGATAATTCTGGAGTCAGCAAGCTTCTCCCAGTACTAGAAAATAATAATGATTGCTAGTCAATAATAATAATAAATTCAATTTTTTCCAGCATTTACTTAAAAATTCGAGCTATACAGGGAAATTAGAAATTCCAACATAAATCATAGGAGTCAGCACTGGAACTATTTCCTTTGATCGGCCCTTATATGACTTCGCTATAGTGTACATACGTGCACGCTCCCAAGAAATGATTGCCTTTCCCTAGTCCATATAAGGGACAATGGTAAAAAAAATACACATGTCCCCCGTGATCCAGTAAATATTTGTCAAAATTTGTTTCAATCCCTTAGCTCAAAAACACTCGACACAGCGTTCAAGAAAGCGGAGCCAAGTCTTCATTTTTTAGGAACATGTCATATGTTGTACGTTTTAAATTCCTTACTTAATGCGTAAAATTATTTTTCCAAAAATTGTTTAACTTTTTATAGTAGAAAAATTTATGGGCTTTCCAGGAGCTATGAGACATGTCTCTACATTGAGATTTGTGGGCATGACCCGTAAGAACAGAGGGCAAGGTTGGGGTAATTAATCGTCCCGAACAAAGATGCGGAAAGGAGTTTCTGATCATGCCATTTTTTAATGAACTAATTGTCTGTCATTCATAAAAAAATATTCCGAAAGGCTGTGCATGCATTTATTTATTTATTAGGTACTTCTTGGCACATTTTCTCATAGTACATTGAGATTTTATCCCAGTTTTTATATTATTCGTATAAGTACAGCTATACTTTTTCCATCTCTTTTACAGATACAAGTGAGTCTTATACCGGATCTCATTAGTTTACAGCCCCGAGTGATTATTTGCGATTAGCGGGACCATATGCCAATCCCCTGCATATAGCATGTACATGCACCTTTCACACACAGCCAAGTGTATAGAGAGAGAGAGAGAAAAATACCCTGGAAGTTATGCGGGGTGAGCTGGAGTAGAAACCGACTCCTCTGCATCGAGGCGTAGGAACACCTCCATAAGGACAAGTTGAAGCATATAAAAAAAAACTTTTTTAAAGAATTTTTTAAATCAATTCATAAACCTTGCCTCACATTCCTATGTAGTTCCTGAGATCACATTGTTTGACTTGGGAAGATGATATTAGTCCTCATTGAAATGAATCCCCTTGAAATGTAATTACTACAAACACAGCATTTCGGAATAATTTTTATGAACGACAGACAGCAAAAAAACCGAAAAGAAAGACAGCAAAAAATTTCATGATCAGAAACTCTCCTTTCCGAGTCTTTGTTCGGGACGATGAATTCCTCCAACCTTACTCTCTGTTCTTACGGGTCATACCAACAATTCCCAACGTAGAGATATGTATCATAGGCCCCTGGAAAGCCCATACAATTTCCTACTATAAATATTCCAACTTAATTTTAAATAAATACCTTTTTAAAATTTGAACTACCAAATACTTTGATAATTTCAATTTTTCCAAAAAAATACTGGAATTTTCTCCACTTCTTTGAACGCAGAATAGTGGGTTTCTGACGCAGGTGGACGGATTTGAGAAATCTGGAGAAAGATTTGCTAAATCAGAGAGAATTGAATATTTTTTACCGTTGTCATTTATGTGGATTGGGAAATTGTTTCTGGGTGCCCTGTGGTTTTGATAAGATTAGGGGATATGTATCCGGACACAGATTTAAGCAGTTGTAGACCATATTACACTCTCAAGCTAAAATCGTAAATCATTTAGTGAGCCCTCAAATAAAATCCCACTAAATATCACAGTTTCCATAATTTACAAAGTTGATTTTTAATCCCTTGGAATGACAAACTAGTAATTATGGAAATCTCGCTAATTACTACCAAAAATACATGTCTTTTCTGGTAGTAATTCAAATATACGGATTCCAGTTCTCTTGTTGATTTTTTCATTACTCCTGTGATCCATTTGGGTTAACTAATCCATTACTTATTATTAATGTACAATTTTAGACGAAGTTGGGGGTCGACGGTAATACAAATGTAAATACTTTAGTACATTGTACTATTGTATATAGTAATTGTACATCATTTCTCCTCAGGGCCGTAGTCTTTACTAGTACATAAGTGCGAAAAGTGACTAAATTTAATATTATTATTCGAAATTGATATTTGATGTATTTATTTGGAATGCATTCAACAAGAATAGGAAACTACGCATTTCATTTTTATCTCGCCAACAAGTGAGTCGCCACACAGACATCTTCTGTCTGTCCGTACAACCCATCAGGTAATTCCTCCAACTATGTAGCAGGGACTGTGAAAATTGTCATCACATAATTACTTGATTTACTTCCATCTTACAGAAGCTAGAGTTTTGAGACAATGGAAGTATGGTCTGAGTTTCAAAGCACCACAGTATTTCAATGTGTGATTGGAAATGAGATCTAATGGAAAACATACAACAGCTTTCATAGTACATAGTTTAACGACATCAACAAAACTACGTATGCAGGGGGGCTGAGTAATACTTTCCTCCCTTCTGTCTCACACAAACTAACATAACATCAAGTGTTTTATTTTCCGGTATGCGTTCGTAGGAAGTATCTCCACAGGCTTTATTCAATTCTATTCTAACATTTCCGAGTTCACTGTCGACAACTTTACAAAACAATAGGATTTTTTTAGGAAATGCGATTTACTAAACGTTTAAGATCTCAAACTGGGATTTGCATTCTGAAATAGTACAGTGACGTCAAACCCGACTAATGCCTGAGGTCCTAATTTTGAGAATTGTTAAGTAACGTTAGTAGCAAAGTAGGTCAATTGATCAGTTGAACGTTTATTAGAAATCTACGTGCAATTATAGTGATGTGCTACATATTGCAACAGAGCAAAATCGGCGCATTCCAGTCTTTTTTAGTTCGTTCACTCCCATTTAGTAGAAGTCACGATGCGTAAACATATGCAGCCTTGCCCCTTATTTTTTTATTTCTGGGCTCACAGTTCTCAATTCTCAAGATTCTCAACCTATGAGACAGACACGGCTGAAAAATATATGACTCATAATCAGTGAAAAACATTTATAGCTTCTCACAAATCAAAGTTAAAATTATTTTCTAGCAAGTTGAGTCTCAAAATAAAATACATTGAATTGAATTTCCCTAAAGATCCCTATCCGCTGATTTTGTTTGTGAAGCCAGTGACAATTTGCTGGGGTCAGATATGTTTTTGTGAATGTTATGGTTACAGAGCTAGTTTGAGCAAATGTGGTTGGCTCCCTGTATTGGTAACTGAATTTCCTTTTGAGAACTTACACATATCTAGTACGTCCTATGAGAGTAACCTATGGACCGACTGTTTCAGCCAATCATGGGATTGTACTGAGACAACTACAATTAGTACTGGAGAGTTTTAGAAACTGTAGGGATGGACTTTGAGTTTCAGGATACTTTGATCAGTTTACAATTTGAGTACAGCTACAAATATCTCTGTGTTGGAATATTGTAGTACCTGGGAATGGTAGTATCTGTAGCCAACTATAAGTATAGTTATACATTTTGTGTTTACAAAATGTCAGTAAGCACTACTATTAACATTTGAATGACATACAATTCTTTTTCATTACTACATAAGATTACTGAACTCACGGCTGCACCTTGCTCAGGCGCAACAATCTTCAGTGACAAACCAAAGGTTTGACATTACCGAGCATCCATGTCCTAAGAAGGTGGACCACGTCCGAAGGATTTCAGCTTTCTGGGTAAAAGCGTGAATGTTGATAGACTCAAAATAAGATTATCATTTGGAAAGCGATAGTGAAATATTTTTCCAAATGATCCTTCAATTTCAAAGCAACCAGGAAGTCCGAGCGTGATCAAATAATTATTGTGTGTGGAATATTCTCCCAAACCTTTCTTTCTTTGGAAACAGCAACTCTGGTCCCTGTGAGAAAAAACTATGTAATTACATATTTAATCACATACCAACATCCTTATTATTATCCGCAAGATGGTATAGTTTGTAAATATCCTAAGCACATTAATTTGCATCCCATAATGTTGGAGTTAGTCTGTCATGGAGTTGCTAAGAATAAAAAATATGAAGTGCAATATAATTATGAAAAATGTAGTGCGAATGTTGTAGTATCCCAAGGAAGGGAGAACTCAATGTAACAGAAATGATGAGCCGCAAAAACATATTGGACTTGTATTTGTACACTGCACAGTCACAGTAATCAGTTACTACTAGCCCGTGAGTAACATTACCTTGAAAGAATAGGATTTCCGGAAACGCAGCTCTTCCCAGAGTGGCCAAAGTAGACATCCATTTGATTCACATTGGAAGGATTGGAAGGAATGAGAAATTGGTTGTCCTAGACATTTGTGCTCTCAGTTGACAGCTTAGTTTGACTCTGTTAGTTCATAGCTGCAAATCTGGATATTTGGGGGTTTTGAAAACCTCAAAAAGTCCTGTTAGAATTACGAAATGAGTGAAAAACAGACTGTCTAGACACCATGGGCTAAAATTCCTGGTCAATATTTATGTACACATAACCCCGAGAACAACGACTCGAGCACCTTATATGCATAGCTATGAAAAATGCTTGGTCATCGATGATGAAATATAAAATAAAATACGTGAAGTAATATATGGAAAATATAAAATACAAAGTAAAAAATACTTCAGGTTGCATTTCTAAAATAAAAATAAAAATACAATACATGGTAGGTAATTTAAAATACTTAAATACAAAATTCTGTATTTTAAATACAAATTTTTTTATAAAAATTATTAAAATACCCACTTAATGCTCACTAGTTTCGGTTTCGAGAACATAAACATCTTCAACAGACAGCCTTTTATAAGCATCAGATAGCTAATCATTTCAAGGACTGTACATACATAATTACATAAGTCATGTGTGTTCACAAACTGTTCAACTGGTACCGATTAGGCCAGTCCATTATAATAATTACATTTCAAGTTGTTTGACTACCGAAAATCAGCTAGTTTGACTATTTATGAAGGAAGGGTAAATAAAAGGGATATTTTTCTTTATTTACTATTAAATTTATTTTCGGAATAATTATTATAGAAAGGAGTTAGTTTCTGAAAATTAAATTGAGTCGGCCTCCGGCATACTTTGAATGTGTAATATCGACAACCTGAACATTTTTGATGTAGTCAAAACGATTCATTCCAACGTATGCTATTCCATTGTAAAACAGAACAACATTCTCAGAGATATTGCACATAATACAAATTATATCAATGTCAAAGTCATAATCCTGGTGAAAAGTATTTTGACCCAAATATTTTACTTGAAATGCATTTTGCTGCATGTCGTTACTAAATACTTTTGTACTTACAGGTCTTTGAAATAATAAGTACAAAATACTTGTCCACTGACTTTCGACTTCAAAATATGAAATACCTTGTATTCTCAAAATAATTACGTATTTGAAAATATTACATAGATAGTTCTGCTTATATGTAATTATTTATGCCATACTTTGCGCTTTTGTTTCGTGTTTTAGAAACTCCGTAAGCCTAATTGTTTTGACGGAGATAACGTTGTCAATGCTATCAATGAAAACATTTGCTGCCAATAATTATCAAATGTCTGATCAATTTGTACACATGGTTTTAGACCCAGCAAAATAGTACGGCGTGGAGTTTGTAGAATACAAAATAAACGCACAAAATATTGAATTGATAGGTCTACTGCACATATGTATGGCCACAGGTCGTTGGGTACGTGGGATGGGAATACTCTGCTTATGATTTTATTTGTAACAATTCTCTAGACTTATTGGGTAGGTAGTAGGTACGCATCAGAATCGGGGTTTACTCTATAAAAAGTACTTTTTATGGAGTACAGTAGTGTACACAATTTTTGCCTTACATGTCATTACACGTGACTACTGGTACATGAACTTTTTTATGCTTGTACTAGCTCTAGCAGACTGTGGACTTCTATAATTTGAGCACACAGTAGTTACATCTTGTAAGCCTAAGTAGAGTAGGGACAAGTTTTGACCCTGTAAATTACTTCCGAAGATAGAGACGTGGTTCCGAAGGGGAACAGCAGAACTTCCTTAACCAGTTTTCACAGGTCCTCAGGGATCGGATGCTATAATATCACCTCGACTTTAGCACAATGAGAACAAATTCGTGAAATTATTTTCATAGAAACGATCAAAAAGTAATTGTTTACTCTTAAACGGGATTTTTTTTTCAGTTGGGTAGGTACATATCTATTATCTATATCATGGTCAAACGTACTTGGTTTCCACAGAATAATCATCTTGTTTTTTCCACACCTCAAAAGTTTCATAATGATTAATGTATCTATATTAGAGCAAAAGGCCAGTTTTTATGATTTTTATTGTCTGTAGTAAGGTAGTAGGGAGTACTAGCTTTATTTATTTAATAATTAGTGAAACTACGCATAGTTGTGCCCCTGAGCCGTCTGACTCTCGCGGGATATTAAAACAGAAATACATGTCAGTAGTTTTAACATGAATGTAAATCAACTTGGAGTTTCCTTTCTGTGCTCTTAGAAAGTATATGGAGTTTTATCTGTATACAGAGAAAGAAACCGAAGAAGAGGGCTGTGGGAAAAATTCCATCCAAGAAGATAGGTATTCTTCACTTTCTGTCCCTGAACTGCTATATACTGTAACAATGTAATGTCTGGAATCCCAAAGAGAGTTGAAGAGCTACAAGAAACTTGTAGCTTTCTTGTAGCTCTTCGCAACCAATCTTTCGTGAGGGCAAAATAACTTGGCACGCAAAAACTCACTGGAAAGTTTGGTCACGAAATTGCGCATCATGGCAGGCTCAAGTTAACCAAGGTCAGTTACAAGAACAATAAAGTCCGACGCACCACAAGAATCCCAACGATATCCTTATCAAAAAGAGATGATCTCTTTAACCTATCCTAAGCACACCGAGTCTGAGGGGGGCATCTATGTAATACTTAGCCCGTAAACAAAAAGTAGTTTTGAGCCTTCGACTGATTTTAAAAAGGAGTTTACATGTCTTGAGCAAGACACAGAAAATTCTAGGTACTTGACAATAGAATTCCCACTCCATGGTAGTTCACAGTAGAATCATGCAAATATAAAAAAAATTCATATCCATCCAGCTTCCAGTAGCATCTTCATTAGTTAATGTAGGCAGATTTATAGTATTTCCACTAATACGAAAAATAATACCCCATGACAGACACTACTTTAAGGGACACTCCACACAATCATACTGAATATATTAGAGAGTCTGATGATACTTGTAGATTCCTTTCCAGCTATTTTTGTTTAAATTAGAGTGAATTCTAATCGAACACAACAAAAGGGTTGTCATACAGTAGGTTGGAATCTGGGAATAGTTTGCAAGAATTGGCTCTGAAATCGAAAACATTTAAAGGTGTAACATTTTGCCAATGCTGCAAAATTGTTAAGAAAAGAAAAATATATATTATTTTCAATCCGCTCGATATTTTAAAAATTAGCACCGCCGAACTGTCATAAGGGAGTTCACGACAATTTTTCCATTCAATCCATATTAAAACCACCCTGACCTACGCTTACGAAGTCTATAACTACAGTATTTACTATTACAGTATGTGGAGTCATTTTACAGCTCATATGGGTGTTTTTACAGTAGTACCGTACGCTCAAAATAGCGTACAAACGACTGATTTCCTATAATTTGAATGCTAACCACTGGAAATACTAAAATGTTGATCTGGATATATGTATAATTATCTATATATATACCTTAATTGGGCAATTTGAAATCGCACTATACCTTGTCAATTTATGTGGTTACAACCCATCATGTTTCCAGTTACAGCAGAGCCTATCTGAACGTGACTTTAATGCTTAATCAACCATAATTTCTCTGCAGCTCAAATTGCCAGACCAGGCTACAACAACAAAACAACATTATAAGAGAAATTTCATTTACCATTACTGTCTGAGTTAAAATCCAAAACAACAAAACAAGGGATATCGAAACCTGCCTAGAAGTTACTTGAAAAAACTATTCGCTACATCAGAAAAACATTTTGTTTGTTAACAGGAGCGAAAGTCGTAGGTTGAAAACAATAATAGGAGATCCACTCGCTCCTGACTGGTTTCGTAAATTCTTTCATCAGGGTAAGCCAGGTGAGTTGCCTGTGTAAAAGAATAATAATAAATGCTAGGCACATCTGGACTCGGTGACTTATTGTCCTTGCAACTGTTAGTTCTTTCCAATGTTCTTTATTTCCAAAAAGAGTAATGGGTTTAGAACCCTGCAGTCATTGACACAGACAAAAGTATTAAATATATAAAAGACAAGTAAACTTTCGTCGGGTGGCGGGTTAATGCTTGAGTAAATACTGTGAGTGTGAAGTGTAAAGGCAGCTTCTCGAATTTTCCGGTTCTCGTCCATCCCCACTTTCATCCTGCTTCAAACATTCAGTCGAGGTGTTTTCTCATTAGAGACGGACTCTGTAACGTTACATCCTCTATAAAATTCACCTTTCTTCATGGTGAAGACGCAAGCCTTGCTTTACCATCAGATATGTACAGGCGACGTGCTCCCCATTGCCTGCTGGGCCTGTTGGTTGTTGAAGCTTTTTCCTGTAATTATAGCTACAAGTAAAAGTCATATCAGTAGTTAGGTTTGGATACCCTTTTTTAGGACGTGTCGGTGGATGGGATTTTTTTACCCGTTAGTCGGATAGGAATTTTTAGCATGGTCCTATCCTTTAACATGTGTGTGTGTTAAAGGATAGGAAGAAGGATGCTTGGGCCGAACGCTGGAAAAACAGGGGGTAGTACAATAAATTTGTGCTGCTTCCTTCAGCGTTCGGGTCCTTTAAGGGCGGAGATGCAGTAAATCACTGCAAAGGGTCTTAACGCTGAGTACTCTGCAGGGATGACATTTATTGCACAGAAGTGCAGCTGCATGAGTACTCAACGACAAATTTTTAATTAAGCATGAACTTTTGAGTGTGGGAAAAATGCAACGGATAATTTTAGGAAAATCACTTGGGGAGAGGAGATTTCTTATGTGAATGATATGTATAAATTTAGTTTAACCTTGTGATTGGAGTGGAGCGGGTCCAGAAAAATATTTAGATAGTTGTGAAAAAATATTGTAGTTGTTTACAACATTAATTGCTCAGATATCTGGTGATATTATATGTCAAATTGGTTACTGTGAGCAGATTAAAAATCTGCGTTTAAGTAAGCTAGCGAACTTGAAAGAAATAACTTAGGTAAAAAACGGAGTTTGAAAACTGCAACATTGAAGTTCTTTTCGGAAAGAAACAAAGAACTTTTGTTAATTTACTTGGGTGTCCGGTGGTATTTATATATGCGTTTGGTTATTGTGAACCGAGTAAAATCTGGGGGCCAAAAACACTTCAGAACTTGAAAGAACTGGGAAAATTAACGAACTTGAAAGAAAGAACTTAAGGAAAAGACTGAATTTGAAAAGTGCAATTAAAGTTCTTTTTGGAAAGACAATAATGAACTTTAGTTTATTTACTTAGATGTCCTGTGGTATTTATGTGTCTGGTTATTGTGAGCAGAGCAAAATCTGGGTTAAAAAACTTTTGAACTTGATAAGAACGGAGGAAAAATTGTGAATTCAGTGAATATAAAATCCTGCTCAGGAAGATAAAATATGGGATCCTATTCAAAGGTTGGGAATTGTAGTATTTATTTTTTAGCACGAAAATGTGCACTTTAATTTTTAGCACGAAAATGTGCACTTTAATTTTTAGCACGAAAATGTGCACTTTAATTTTTAGCACTAAAATGTGTCTTGAACAATAATGACCGAGTAAATAGAAGTAGTCTCTGTTGAGAATTTTCAATTTTGAGAAGTTGAAATACTTAAGTAGCGGTGACGGGAGAGAGATTGGCAGGATTTCAAGCTGTAGCTTGTACACATGGATCTAATGGCTTACTTCGGGAGTGGCTAATTGACATCGGGCTCAATTAGTAGCTCGAACAATTTCCCCAGTTCATTTCACAGCTCCCAATCCACTTTCTGTGTACAGCATCTTACAATTGTTATTTATCGCACTGCTCCTGGGTTGTATGTGCCAGTGCTCTCAGTTAGACACCCTTACTTACTCTTTACTCATAATTTTGTCTCTCATGATGTCCAGTACTTACTTTTTACTTACTCAGGGGCTTCATGGTGGGCTTCTTACTTACTCATTACTCCCTCATAATTTCGGGTCGCAGTGTAATACTTACTCTTTACTTACTTATTCGCAAAAATAAGCTGATATTACTTAATCTTTACTTACTTTTGCCTGCATAGTACTCAAGTAATACTTACTCATTTTCAAATATAATCCACATCACTGCCATCTTTGGTAGTGTAGTCAACGACTCAAGTTTAACGAGTTGCATCGTCGCAAGTATTTAAAGGCATTGTTTGCGTATGGTCTGTGTTATCTGCCTCCATAAGCCATTTATAAGTCATGGATATGGTCGGAGAACATTTTTTCTATGGTAGTTACTCCAGTAAAGAAGAGTTTACTTACTCAATACTTACTTTTTGATACTTTGCAGTTCGTCTTACTTACTCATTACTTACATTACACGGGGGAATGAGTGTTCGTACTTACTCTTTACTTACTTAAACATCAACCTTTTTAAAATTACTTACTCATTACTTACTCATACTCGAAGATGTGAGTATGAGTAAGTACAATACTCACTTACTCACTTTATGAAAAATTCGAGTAATGAGTAAAATTGAGAGCACTGGTATGTGCTCACTTAAAAATTCTTGGAGTCAATTTTTTCCCTAATTTATTTTCTTATAATGGACGTGTTCACCACTTCAAAATCAACTGAATTGTCGTGACGAGTCGTGAGCACTCCTTTGCTTCAATATCTGCAAAATAAAAGGAATAAATTGCTCTATTAGTCAAACACATTACTTGAGCAGCAAGGTTCAAGCCCTCACGTTATATATATATATATATACAAAGGAAATGCCACATTATACATCCTTATAAGAATTTTCTCAAGTCAATCAGGATACTTGTAGAGGGAGAAGGGACAGTCTACAAGAGTTCCGCTGTAATAAACATCCCATATATTTTGTTCCTTAGACCATCTATGTCACACGTCAACGTCACACTCTCTAGAATTTGTGTCCTAGACATAATTTTCTGCTAAATACACACTTAAAAAGAGTGCCGACTTGGTTTGGACTAAAAATATGCTCAAATTTGGAGCAATCTGCGGGGTATTGTGAACAAATCCACAATGTATATAGGGAAGGAGAATATTAAAACAAAAACTTACATACCTACACTGAAACATGAAGCAGTGCAGATGAGGTTGACTGCATTTGTATTTCACTACACTTGCAGTCTCAATTTACAATAGACATTACATGATTCGGAATGTCCAACTAAATGAGAGGATCCTTGTGCCAACTGGCAACCGCACTTCCCTACTGCTGCAGATATAAAGGAAGCCTCAAAAATCGTGTTTGAGTTTTTTTACTGAGACTGAAAATTTCAACTGCAATCCCTAACTTTGTATTATTCCAACTGTGCTCATGTAGCTCAATTTCCCCCCCCCAAGTTTTCGAACTTTGTGAAAACTATCCCTTTTACTATTGAGCACGCTGCTATTTGTATTTTGTACACACTGCGAAATCCTCTACCTCCAATACTCTCAACGGGAGAGCTCTATGTATCTAAAAATAGGCACGAGTTTGCACTAGCACGAAGTGGTTATTATATTATTGTATATACTGGTAATTATTTTGACTCGCATAATATTAATATTGTTTGCGCTGTTAGGAGAACACACTGACCAACGTATTTATAGTAGCAAAGCCAGGTCACGAGAGAGACCTTGATAGTCTTCCTATTGGAATTATTTATCATAAACAAAAGTTGATGAGTAATTTCAACAGATTCTCTGTCCATTTGTTTGCACATTGTATCTAAAGGGGATGGTCATTCCGTGTTTCAGGTCTCTGTTTAATTTTAGTAGGATCGATAAAAATTTGAATATTACACGAGCACTTGATTCTATAGAACGGCCAAGGCTAGTGGAAAAATATCCCAGTATTAGTAACCTAGCTTACACACTACTTATAGCCGTAGGATTCATTATTTAAAGACACTGCCTGCTGACTAGTCGTCCTGACATACCGAATCCTTTTGTTTTTTTTCCTCTCATTGGGTAACTAGAGTCAAGATACAAAGGCTTAGCTAATTATGTATGTACATGTACTTATGTGACTCAAGGCAAAGTATTGTTTGTTCTTCCAGTCTGTCTGCTCTATGCACGTACAAACAACTATAGTAATAAGCTCGATGGTGCTGACTTAAGACAGGAAGGATTTCGCAACCAGGGTGCGGATAAACATGGTGTGCACACATGCACAAAAAAAAATTATTTGATTGGATTTTTAAAGAAAATTAAGTAACTGTGGGCCCGTGAGGCCTACGCTGTTTCGCACAAGGTGGCGTCAAGAAATCAATTGTTTATGGATTTCCTGCCTTATCCTCCTCAAGACATGCAGAAGTATTGAGCGACTGATGATGCCTTACGTTTTCATCAAATCCTGAATCTGCAATATAATGAAAAAACATTGGAATAAAAATACCAGGCCTTGATGACCGATTGGATATACTGTCGAGCATAATAAACAATAAGCTACAACACGTGTGAATATGAGAATCCGTCACGTACATACAAAACATACAACTACTATAATTCCATTGGGAAACAACGTCATTAGTCTTTTTATACCTCAAGACTGTATATCAATTTGAATATGTACATAAAAAACGCAGGAGATTGTATGCATTTCATCATAAAATTCATGAGAATTTTTATTGGGGTTTTTCTAGTACACAACCCTCATTACTTCGGAACAACATTAGCCTTTTCACATAAGACTCTCCGAAAAACTTTATCATATCAAATAATAGGAAACTTCACATAAGGTAAACACGAGGTAAAATTTTTGAGGGCTAAAGAGTATTAGTTTGCTCTTGTTTTTTTTCTTGCTTGTAAGAGTCAACACCACCTGAAGCTTCTTGCTAAGTCACAACAATACAATAGGAGTTTTGTTGACGACGTAGAGCATTTACTGTGCAAAAGTCTACATCAATACGGGACATCGTAAGATCTACTGGTTATAGTTCAGGTTCGTGATGCGTGTGACCCTCCGCCCTTCAATAATAAAATCTCCTAAATTTCCCACGAGGAATCTCTAAATATACCTTAGAAATAGGAGAAACATAATCATCTAATGAACACAGATTGTTATCCATAAAACGCAATGAGCTCTTCACTTGATTCATATAGTTACCGACAGACAACATCAATTCAAATAAGATATGGCTCTCGCATAATCTGATATCATAATCCTACATGGGATTAACTATCTATGTACATACACTCGCAAAAATAATTTTTGTATGTCATGCACGTATGTATAAATGCTCCTTTTTATTCTACCCTTAGCCTTCTAGAGATGCCACGATAAATCCTCACTATCAAGCTTAAATGCCATATTCTAGTCTAGCTACAAAACTTCAAACATATGAGAACGATCTTGAAATTATACCAAGCCGTTTTTATGTAACGAGTCCAGAGAGAGTTGACCTCATGAAGGTTGGCGAACGTAAATAATATTACATTACCAATAATTTAATGAAGTTTGCATATTTCCTGTTTTCACAAATTCACCTTGCGTTTATTCTTCATTGAAGTCATGACCATGCATGGAATGGTGGGATCCTAGTACATAGGAACATGGCTAGATTCCATACAAACTGGATGTTGTTATTCCCAAGACAAAGTACTAACTTTCCGTTCATACACATCCTTGAAAATTTAAGCAAATTTTAAAATTTAATTAAAATTAATTTTACAAAATTGAAACGCAAATGGAAAACATGCGTGCATTTCTATAGAGTATGAAAATGCAAGATCAAAGTGCCGGGATAGTAAAATGCATACTAATTTCCATACAATCATGAGAATGTACGAACAAAGTACGATCATGATTTAATATCATACATCAGTGTATTACTGGTAATAAGTTTGCTAAACTAATTGTTTACTTTCATAAAGTTCATATATGATAAAGTGTAAAAAGAGAAAAATCACGAAAATGTGAACACAATGTGCAAATTTTGGTTACATATTCTACAAATTATAATCAGTCTTGTATTCAGTCCTATAGTTAACACATACGTATTTATAGTTGTGCACATATACAATTGTTTATGCTTCCACTTGTTCAAGCAATGGTGGGTCCAACAGTAGAGTCCGCGTTTTCGCGAATTAGAACTTCCAAAGTTCCTCTGATAAGAGGATTCTTGTTTTCGGGAAGTAGATGAAGTTGAGTCGGAAGCTGCGAATGTACAGCTCGTTCAGCTCCGTCATCATCAGAGTCTTCAGATGACACAACTTCGTAGTACTTGCGTGGATCAAAGCCATCGTCGTCCTCTGACGTTTGATTCACTCCAGAAGGGGCAGCCCCAGCTTGGCCACTCGTTGAATCCATGCAATTGACCTCACTACGAATATCGTGGTACTCAGTGGTTTGAAATACCATATCATGGGGAATTTCTCCACTGACCGGGTTGACTATTGGTGTAACGATGTCACCTGCAGCCACTGGCATTAACCCTTCAGTCTCGGACTCCAAGCCGAGCAGATCATTGAGTATCTGATTAAACGTCGGAGAATTCGGAGGAGCCCAGATTGCTGCTGATGTTCCCGGAATTGGGTGATTCGAGTCTAAATAAACACGGGTCCTTTGTAGTAGGAAATGCATTGATACATGAAAATTTATCAAAATAGTAACTACTCACCCGCACTGCTCAAGGAAAGTCCGGGGGAATCAATATCGTACCCATCGACGGTCAATGTCATGCTAGCTTTCTTGACCTCCAGTCTTTGACGAATTTCAGCTGGAAGAGTTGATGGTGGCTCAACTTTTATAATCCCATTGGGAATTAGCAATCCCACGTCGGGTTCCACTGAAAGCATTACAATTGAGTTGTACTAAATAATATTACCTTAGAACTGTAGCAACGGTATCAATTTATTGGCACAAAAATATACTTACAAAATATGGTGCTCGTTGGTAGCCCGTACTCATCCAGCCTAACCAGCTGCGGACCGTTCGTTCCCTCGCAGCTTTGCATTATAGGATCACTCGAAGTCACTGTTAATATTACAAAATTGATAAGTATGTTTTATAAAAACTACTACCTTCAAGCAAAGCGAATAACTACTCTTAAAGAATAATTATTAAAAATTTCTTACTCCGAAGTGTTGTATACCAATCAAAATTGGATTTGCCAATTCGGTGCCTGGGAACTGTGTCCCAGAATGTTCGGATACTTGCTTCGCATTTTTGCACGGGGCAATGGAACTTGTAGAGCTTTTTAGACTCCATCCCGCCTTCCTCCAGGTAGCCCTCCTGGAACTTAAGTAGCAGACACCGGAAATGAAATGCATGTACTCTCTGGTTCACACCTTGAGATTTCTTATGTTGGACGTAATGGAAACTTCCCCAGACGTTTTTCCCAAACATATGAAAATCGTCCAACAATGTCACAGTAGCTCCTAAATGTTGGAGATATGTTGGAGTCTTAAAAGGAACTATAATTTTCTTTTCGATCTTGTAGCCTGATGGCATATCAACGTGACGCTCGCAAATCTTGCAGTACATTTTCGCGTTTGAGAAAAATATTAGTCTTTTCAGGATGAAAGTATGAAAGGAACTAAAGTCTGATCAGATCAAGACAGTTCGTGAGCTAGCCAGTGAAAAAATTAAGTCGGAAAAACTCTGCATACGATCAAAATCAAATGGAGTTTATTCTACAGACACACGGCATTGTCGTAAAATTGTCGTAAAATAAGAAAATTGAATAAACGAAATGCATCAGAATTAATATATTCAAAAATTTATATACGTATATATGTAATTGTTGAGGATTGAGGGTGTGAGGATTCACTCAAGAAGGACATTCTCATATGTACACAAACCCTCATGACGAGTCTCTGGCACTTGCTCATATTCTGGTTCTGACATAAATGAGCTGTCAACACTCTCACCCATTCCTGTGTATGAGACGAGAGCGAGTTCCTCTCCTCCTGACTCGGTCTGCTCCGGTTGTCTCATCACCCGCCAACTCTTTTTCCGGCACCAAATGATGATCACGACCATCAAAGCTGACAACACCACTAGCAGGAATAGCACTGCAATAAATATTGTTGCACTTAATAGTTTCTATTATACTGTCCGCATATGCATAAAAACAGAATACAAATAAGCGGTACCCCAATAGGCGCCTGCAAATAATGCATTTTGTTCAGGGCAATCCGACACGGTTCGAGAAATGCTTTTCACCGGATCGTCAATAACCGCCGGGTTGGTCACACAGCAAAATGCCTGGTGGATTGTTTGAATATAAAAACTTCCCCCCTGAATACAGTCATAGCAGCTGCCCCTGTAGTTGCAGACTAATTCACACAAGAAGAGAATATGATGGCAGAGCAATAAGTAAATATTCTCGCTATTGCAACAAAATAAATTTATGTGTGGATAATTAAAGATTTCTTACTATTAATAATTGTTTCCATTTTACGAAATGTTGGGTAGAAATATGAAATGCCAAAAAAGTAGTGTAAATGATGCAACCTCAAAACGTACTGAAAACGAGATTGAGTCCCTTCGAGGAAATATTACGCATTAGGGTGAGTCCTTATCTTGTACGTGCTTAAATATGCAACATGAGATTGTTTGGAGATGCTCGTGCATTGTGGGGATTTTCTAACATAGATTTTATTTGTATACACAAAACAAATATAAATACATTACATGTAAGGAGATAAATGTATCTTGGGCTCTAAATCGAATACTGTACATATGCCCTGTCCAACTAATAGTCAATCATCAGCTCTTTCTCTTCATCTTCGGTATCATCTGCGGCAGCAAACTCGAACACGAATGATTCGAGGTTTCGCATGGCCTGCAAGTTGAATGTCAAGGTGGGGCCTAGCCAGGTCTTGTATTTGATGGCCAACGCATCACTTATGCCCCGATTGAGGAGTAGTTCATATGCTCCTCTTATGCGGTTGTAAATCAGCCTGGCACGAACAGACGAGCTCACAAAGTCTGGCTCATGCCAAAAACTGTGCTTTAGTAAGTCCGGGTGATCTAGTGCACGGGATGGCCTTTTCTCAAAAAAAGGGATGAGGTCCTCAAAATTTTGCCCAGGTAGGGGATGCCGATTTAACTGGTCAAGAATGGGGCCGAGGAATGTAAGCAGCTGCCGTCCCTCGTGTTCGCTAAAGTTGATGGTAGTGACACTTCCCGTTTTATTGTTTCGTCCAAGGTGAATAAAGTTGCAGCGATGGCGGGAGTTGAAAGCCATACGTGCTAGAATTTCAGAATCAATAAAGTATGACTCTTTGCTTTTCTCAAAAAAATCCCAGGTGAATGGCGACTCATGACTAGCTGGAACTTGCTCGGGTTTAAAAGACTTTGAGGCGTCAAATGGTTTCAGCTTTGGGCGAAATCTCTCTGCCTCACTAGATGCTTGCCCACTTTCACTTTTTGTAAAACGCTGAGAAAGATTAAACTTTTTCATATTTGAAATATTTCACTTGTAAGGTGAATAAGAGCAAATAGTTTGAGAAAGTGTGGACTTCCGTATATTGTTTCGAGTTTATATACCAGCCGAATGAGTCACCAGCTTTCTCGGTTCAGCTTGTCTTCAGGATTTTCTGTATGAGAGATATTCACCAAATGTAGAAATTCGTCCGAGATAAAACAAGAAAATCAGTATGCGATATTTGTATGAATAAATTATCTGCTATTCTTCCATCCATTCTTAATACTGAGCAGTGTGTGAAAATATCTCAGTGAACCAAAATGAGTAACTTTGTGCTCAATAAAAATATTTTTGATATGTGGAAGTTGGGATGGATTCCCACCTGTACCACCCCACCTAGCATTCCTTTTGAAGATTTAACACTTCAACAAAGACAAGTTGTTGACCTTGTTGAAAAGCATGCCCAACAGTCGGTCATTGAGCAGTTTCAGAATCCTTTAAGACTTCTAATTACTGGCGGCTGTAACACTGGCAAAAGTGTTTTGTGCCATTACCTAAAGTATATGCTAGAAAAATGTGCAGTCAGGAACAAACAATTTTCATTTATTGTTTGTGCATACACAGGTGTGTCGGCATTTAACTTGCAAGGACGAACTCTTCATTCTGCAATAGGCTTGCCAATTAACTGCAAGGAGGAAGATTTAGAAGCTTTCATTCGTGCAGTAGATATACGCTCTAGGAGAGCAAAGGAACTCGGGAAAATTAAGTTTATATTAATTGACGAATTTTCAAATGTGGGGTCAAGATGTTTATACACCATTGACCAACTGTTGAAAAAGTATGATCCTTCAAACAGTGAGAAGCCCTTTGCCGGAAGATCCGTCTGTCTTCTTGGAGACATTTTTCAAATTGGGCCTATAGGTGACTCACCTCTCTTTAATTCAACCCCGTCAAGCGAATTCCCATATTGCAAGAGGGGTTACGAGTTGTACAACTTATTCACTAATGTCTTTGTTCTAAAAACAATATTTCGTCAAGTTGGTTGTCAAATACCTCAGACGGAGTATCTGCATTTTCTGGAACGCATAAGAAAAAATGAAGTAACAGGGCAAGATGTGTTATTCTTGCGGTCAAGAATGAAGTCCAAGTTAAGTGCAGAAGATCAAAAAAGGCTCCAATTCAGTCTTCACGTTTTTCCTCGTCGCTTCCAGGCGTGTAACCACAATGAATATATGCTCAAGAAACAATTTCAGCAAGACCAAATTGTTTCTATTCCAAATGGGTTTGAAACATTAAACATTGCTGTCGGATGCCCTGTCGTACTGCTAAAGAATATCATGATTCCTTGGGGGTTGTGTAACGGGAGTTGCGGGAGAGTGACAGATATTATTTTCAATACCCATCAGGACAAGATCATGCCACTGTGCATACTTGTCGACTTTCCTCAATATACAGGAGCTCACCAGTATACCAGTCGTCGGGGAAATAAGGGCATTCCTGTATTTAAGTACAGTGAATACAACCCGCTGGACAAGAATATAAGGCAATTCGAAGTGTATCCCTTGCGTTTATGCTATGGGATGCCGATTTATAAAGTAGTGGGTCTCAATGTCAGTTCAATTGCAATTTTCCTGGGTTCGAGGCAAAACTCGCCTGGTATGGACTATGTTGCTTTGAGCAGAGTGCACGACCCTGATCAATTAATGATCCTGGACGAAATATTTAGAGATGATAGATTTACATATGATGGTAGAAGGTCCCGGCTCGTTCAATTCGAAGAGAGGCGGCTTATAGCTCTAGAAAATAAGGGTAATCACCCCAACATAGCAGCATTTCTTGCTAAAAAATGTATTATGTGAATATTGTACTGAATAAACTAATGTGTAAATTTTGTAAATGCGAATTAATTACCGCGATATTTTCACCACCACCACCACAAAACTCTTTATTATCATGGACATATTTTCTTTACATTATAATGGTAATATTTTTGTTTACATTACCCTGGCAATATTTTTATTTACATTATTACGGTAATTTTTATTTACACCTCATCCTTAACTGCTAATATTATATGGCTTTAAAATTTGCATCTCAAAGATTGTTTGCTTTCATTCTAGAACGAGGAAAGCAGCACTGAACTTTATGTTCGTCATTGTAAAGACCATTTTCTTTCAAATTCGGAATGTTGCGAACAAAGTTCCTCACAAAATTTTCGTTGTTCGAAAAATTAGATTGAAACAGGCGTAGAAATTTTTCGTACGAAATTCCTATAGATCTCAGGTAGGAGAAGTAAAGACAGAAATGTCCACAGACATCAGTATATGGGCCTTGCAGTGGCAAGCAATTTTCCTTCAGAAGTTTCCCAGAAGGCCGTTGTAGGTTCTTGTAGCTTTTTCTGGGCTTCCCAAATGAATCAAAGTATTCGTAGGAAGTCTCCGATGTAATGAAGTAAGCAATCCAGTGAGTGCCTCTATCTTGAGCTAGATCAGTATTCACTATTGCTACACAAGGATACGTTGTAATTTTCTGATCATGTAGTCTATCAGCGGGTACAACAAAGTATTGAACTTTGGTGTTACGTGTTGATAATAACAACCGAAGTCCCTCCATCAAAGAATGAGTATTCATTTTAATGGTCGAAAATAATTTGTTTGTTGGAGTCGATTTCTATGATGGACTGATATTGAGCATAAATTACTACGTTAATTGGCTCGTCCAAGGGTTCTCGAAACTTCAGCTGTACCTTAATTTGCCCTCTTCGGTTGACACTCAATGCATTTCCACTGTTAGGTAGTAGCTCAACCGCTGTTAAAACGTTCCCTAATCTATAATTATCTCTATTAATCCCGTTCCCTAAAGAAGGATTACTTGCCGTTTTTTCGAGGCTACGTACTGCTAGTAAGTAGTCGTCGACTCCACTCCACACTATGACATCCTTGCCATTCACTTTTGCAGTTGAGCTTTTTCTAAAGTTGAAAGGGAACACTCTATGCTCCACGGTTTCACCGTTCCAGGTGAAACCGAGCTCACAAATGTTTTTATCCACGTAGTTAAACGGGGATTTAGATAGTTTCCCGAGAAAGGATGTGCTGGACACAAGTCCGACGACAAGTATGCGAGGAATTTTTCCAATAACAACAGAATCTGTAGTTATGCTTGTAAGACCCTGAGCAATGGTGAATGTCTTTAGCTCGACCTCCGTAGTAGGATATTTAAAAGTTCTGCCAAGTGAAAGTTGGTGTCTGTGGGCATCAACAATAGGTTTTGAAATGACCTTTTTAGAGGCAAAGAACGTAGCATTTGTTATTTGATAGGAATATGGACAGCCGTTGAAACCAGTCTTGGTATCATAGGCTGCGGTTAGGCAAAGCTCGGGCAAATTCCTGCGCAATAAAATCCGGATTTCTGTTCCTGCCGGAAGAAATCTTGGTTGGTTGAAAATGTTGGCAACAAGTTGCCCTATCATTGTGAATGGTTGTGACTTTTTTGTCTTCTCGTATCTCTGGGCAAATCCTGGGTCTGAAGCAGAGTATGCCTCGGGCTTTTCGTCCGGGTAATAAAATTCATTCAGAAGTTTACCCTGTTTGTCATTTGGGCTAGAAGCAAGTAATCGTTGCAAATATGCGATTTGGGAATAATAGTTTCCCGAGTCGGAGACCAGTTGGCCGTTCAAATAAATTTCCAGATTAGAAAACATTGTCTGGAAAAAAAGATTTGACGGGGCGACGATATCATTATCGTCACATAGTGTTCCGTCCTGTTTAACAATTCGGCATGTTAATGCTAGGAATGAGTCAGATGGGTCGTAGTACCCTGATGTATCGAGTTGTATAGAAAATTCTAGGGGGTTGTAATTTTCCTTTATAGAAACAAGGGGATACGCTTGAGTGTAATCTGAACTCAGTTGTGTAGTTAGATCAGTAGGAGGCAAATCAAATAGCTGCACCTCACTTCGTGCACTCTGCTGGGATCCCTCGTATACCGTGGGTTTTTCCTCAAAGACAGAGTTTACATCCATATTTTAACCAGATTTTCGTTTGACGCAGCGCCTCTTTCCTGTTTTCCTCCCAAACCCAATTTGAATACGTTTTCTCCCACTTCTCTTAGACGAAACTCTACGCTTCCGGCGTCGCCTTTTTCCGGCACCGGCTTGGACGTTTTTTGACGTTCTTTTAAATCCCCCGCCTGTCTGTGAACGAGTTCGCTTTTTTGTTGCTGCTGATGTTCCAGCACTTTTAAGCGGAATTAGATAAGATGATGCTTCAGGGTTTAAACCTTGAGAAGCCATATATGTAAAGGTGTTCTCGCCTCCACTTCCTGTTTGTGTCTGATGCCCTGGTTCAAGGACACAAGCCTTTTCGTCACAGAGAACCTTACGCATATTTTGGTTTGAAATGGAGAGTTACTGCCGTTTCAGCGTCTCCAAAATCAATAGGTTTTAGATTCTCGTCGACAAAATTTATGCGAGCCTCCGTGACTTGTTTATTCCTTAGGGGTAAATATATGACTGGGTTAAAATTAACCTCAGTTTCATTATTATAGTCCTCGTTGAAATTCAGTTCTCGTAGAATGGGAACTTTTTGTCCTTCATATGTCTGATTTTCAATTATATTTGACAGTACCAGAAACCTTTTCTTACTCCCAAGAATGTCCGCATCTCCTTCATGCTCTTCTTCCCATTCAATTTCTTCTTCCTGCTCCACAATCATTTTCCGAGCGGGAAACCTACTATTTCTCTTAAATTCTGCTTCAATGGGAAGCCCAAAGTAGTTTCGTAAGTCGGCTGGCAGCTGGATTGTGACGTCAGGCGGTATTTCATTGAGAATTATTTCTCCATCATCGTATGAGAATTGGATAGGGAACTGATCGTGGTGCTGATCAATGAATGTGTTATTCAATTCCGTAAATACGTCGCCAATGCTTTGCGATTTAGGCTCTTTCATGGCCAAAAATTGCAGTGAAAAGTACCGAGCATTGATGAAACGATTCTTAAGTGGGATAATGTTATCGAAAGCGGTACTGTTAAACGGAGTATCCGAGGTGTATTTAGTGCCAAAATAAAATCGGTCATTATTGAAACCGAGGCTGTCCAGTAACTCCTGAGGGAGTATTATGTAATTCAGGGGGTTAGATGTGGGAAGGCTAACAATCATTGTACATTTGTTTTCCGTGTCGAAGGAAAACATTACATTCAACCCTCGTTTACCTAGCACAGATGTGAGTCTGGCGAAGAAGGGTTTGAATTGTTCGTTAAGGTTTTTATGAAACGCAAAAAGAGAGCTAAATTGCTGATCTATCATAATAAAGTTCCTATTATATTCTCCATTTTTTTTGAACGTTCTAACAGAAAAGTCTGTATCGTTTGTATATCGATCGAACATTGATTGGTCGATTACAGTACTTCCCACATAAGCGCCCTCAAAGAAGCTTCTCCGATTGAAGCCGAATAAAGATGCAAAAGCGTTTGAAAATAGAACCCAACTAGCAGTGTCTTGATTTTTTACATACAATGTTGGTACAAACTTTTTCCCGTCTGCATCAACATATGTTTGAGCTATCAAGACGTTAATTAGTTTGCCAACACCGTTATTAAATTTCTCGGTATATTCATAAAGTGTTTCTTTGCTCTGTTTCCGAATTGGATATTCTGCAATAATAGGGTTTTTGTAGTCTGGAAACAGGGGCCCAACCGGAATAGCCGCATGATGTAGTGGGGTGAATGTTTTCCGTGATCGCTTGAATCTCCTTTCCCTACCTTTTCTCGTCTGGTTTGATTCGAGTGATTTGGGTTGTTTGGATGTGTATCTTAAATTCAGCAGCCCAACGTTGTAATGATGTTTGTTATATGCAAAGTCTGTTGGTAACTGCTGAACAATGTCACTAGTATTTTTAAACGCTGGTAAGTTACCCGTATTTTTCAGATAAACAAAATGTTCGTTATCACTAAACGGAACGAATTGTTTGAGACTGTTATGAATCATGCTGACTTTAATGAAACCGGGCTGCAAATGAAGATGTAAATCCTCCAGCGTACAATTATATACAAGTTTTTATTTGTTTTCAATTTTTTGTTTTCACATTACATCCTAAACTAATTTTCTGGGCTAATACTAACTAGATTTAAATCGTAATCATAAAACTGGCCTTGAACTTCTTCATTTGACTTATCTACTAGTTTATAAGTGTAAGGATACGTATTTACAACTTTTGACACACTAAATATTTCGCGACTATAGTTCTCTGAGTAGCCCTTTTCAAACAGAAGCTTTGCTCTGGAGATGCGAACAGAATCTCCAATCGAAAATTTTGGTGGAGATCTTGGAGCCTGGGCCTCAGCTATGTGCTGTCTATACAAGTGCCTCCACGTCTCAAATGAGTTTTTGATGGTAATTGTATTAGGAGCACGACCGATAGAACTGTGAAACGAATTATTATACGTGTCTGTAAAGGTTTGCAGTACTTTGCTGATGTTCTTTGTGTTTTTCTGAGTCATAAATCTCTGAAGTTTTGTGAAAAGAGTTCTAATGAAACGCTCGGCAATAGAAGCTTTGACAATTGAATGGATATGATAGGGTATTATTTCATATTTATCCAAAAATGTTTTAAAAGCAGAAGAGGTAAACTCTTTCCCTCGATCGCTAAATAAGTACATTGGCTTTGCCCGTGCTTCTTTAAATATAGATGTAAATGCTGAAATTATAGATTCAGAGTTCTTGTTTTTAAGAAGCCGGGTATAAGCTTTTTTGCTAAAGCTATCTACCACCACGAGCACAAAATAATTGCACTCATTATATGGAGCAATATTTTCAATGTCTTTCAAATCAGTGCTCCAAATTTCATTGATAAAGTTCACCATAATTCGCCGACGTTTGTATTTCCGTCTGATTTGCTTGTGTAATGAATATCCCTCTAATTTTCGAAGCTCCCGTTGTACGGCTTCCTTGTCCTGAAATTCTGGATGGTTTTTAAGGAAACCGGATAACCCGGAAAACGCCCCGGCCAGTCGTTGGTTTAGATAACTCTCAACAATTTCACTCATCACACTGACACGGCGTTTTTATATATTCCATGTTCTCACAATATTTACCAGGAGTTTACCATGCTCAACAGTAATTGCCATTAATTGTTCATTTCCACCTTCGTTTTCCACTCACTCGATTCACACTCTTATTATAAGAACTCTTGCCCACACGTTTAACTTTCTTTCTCCCTTTGCCTTTCTGAATTTTTCGGGGTCTTAAATTTCTCCTGGGCAATTCTTGTGGTTTATCTGGGATAAGATCATTTGTTTGTTCCGGATGGTTAGGCAGGGTTGATTGTTTATTTTCGGATGAAGTCGGATTATCCAAATCTTCAAACACTTTCCACTCTGGTTCTAACTTGAAATGTCCGGTTTTGAATTTGCAGCAACAAATATTCAGGGGTTTATACCTTTTCGTTGCTGTCTTAATAGAATCTGTAGAATTTTCAATGTCAGATTTTTCGGTTATAGTCGCATCTATTGGCTCCTTGTCCTTTATATCCTGATTCTGTATTTGCTTTTCAAGTTCGTTTTTTCTATCATTTGTAATCACTTCACCACTGTTAAGTATTTTCATTAACTCGGAATAAAGTTTAGGATCAATTACCCTCATTACCTTTGCCATTGCAAATCACTCGTAAAATTTCCCCAGTTTCGATTTGAAGTAGAATGTCGGCTAAAACTGCCTTATTTAGTTTTGGGTTTAGCAACACTTGCTGCTTGAACAAATTGGGCTTAAAAGCTCTCACTCGGGTTATGGTTCGAGGAAAAAAGATTCGGAGATTAGCAAAGCACTCGCAAGTGGCTTTCAGTTGTTCTTCAGTGGCTTCCTTGACAAACTTTGAGAACTGTCTGTTCGTGGCAAGTGATAGCTTGCGAATGAATTCAATATTCCCCTCGAGCCGGGTTGCTTTCGGAGTGTTGACTCTGGGACTCATTGTGAGATACTGACTCACTTTGGAGTAAACACTAAGCAATCTTCAGTGGGGAAAAGGTTTGATCTAACCCAGTACTTGAACTGCTTATGTTTTGGGTGAAAGTCCAGGATCAAGTAACCATATTCCCTGGCAGTCACTGCCTTTAAATACGCTTCGGTTAGGAATGAAGTCTTCCCGGGGCAAATTTGTTTTGCCAGAGTAGAAATAGTCGATCTGTCTCTAGGAATATCAAACAGGCAAGTCCACTGAGTATTTATGTTAATGTCGCGCATACCCTTCGCATAGCTATTCTGTAAAATTAGAAATATAGATGCACCCCGGTGGTGAGAATGTTTAGTAAAAAAGTTTGTGACTAGGGTATTATTTTCGCCTTGGCCAATTTCACTTTGCTGGTCATCCAGAATAATTAAACAGGGATCCGAGGCTAAGTCCTCGATGTCTTTTACATTTGATGTAAAAATGATGCCCGGGTCTTCGTCCTGTAGCTTACGAAAGTTTTGTTGATAATCTGAGTACACATATATGACTTTGTCTATTGGGGTGTCAAAAATTTCCTTTCTTCTTCTTATGATCTCTAATGTTAATACGGTCTTGCCACTTCCTGTTGGCCCCTGTACAGTTGCAGTACAGGGGTGAGCAATTTGGAAATCAATGAAATCCATGGTGTTTGAATAACATGATAACAGCGAATGGTCAGTTATTAAAAATGCATTGCTTTTTATTGGGAACAGTTGGGGATATATTTGTCTAGCTTATAATGCCCAAGTGGAAGGCTAAAATTAATATCGTTGGGGTCACAGTATGCCCTATATACATCTAAATTATGGAAAGCCACTTTGTTCACTGTTATACAGTATAAGTTATGCTTAATACTACGTATGTATTTTACGTCTAGTTTTACAACTTTATTGTTTTGAACTACGTCCGCATACTGTTCATGAGAGAAAGTTTTCAGTGAAGGGAATGGTATGCCCTTGGACTTCATTTCTTCTTTTCTATCATTATACAATATAGAGTACTGTTTGGATTTTAGTGTGACTACTTGGGAGATATCAAAACTTTCAATTTTCCATTTGCCAGATACTCCTGCATTTACATTCTTAAAACTTTCCATCTCTGGGTGGGCTTTAAAAAATTCATGACCTGAGTGTATTTTTGAAAAATCGAAAAATTCCTTATAAGAAACCAGGTCTTTCCAGAACCTATTCTCGGGATCTGTAATTATGCTGATTGAGCTATCGGTATCGCAGTATAGGTTATATATCCGGTTACCGAAGACCATTTTTAGTTGCTGGTAATAGCCATAATAGAAAATGACTTTTGCCAAATCAAGTACTGTCACACCTGCCTGAATAGGTTTATTTAAAACTACATTTTTAGGGCTAAGCATTACAATGCTTACTTTCTCAGAGACGGGAAGAAAATCTTTACATTCCGGCAGTGACAATAAATGCCTTGATTGTGCTCGTGAACTACAAAATTTTATTTTCATGTGGTTTCTATTCGATTCGAGGCATTTTCCGAAAATCTGGTTATTCTGATTTTTTAGAAACTGTCTCATGGATTCACTTTTTGCCTCTTTTCTCATGTCAATGTTGTGTTGTATGTACTTGCGGAAATAAGCTTTTTCAGTGAAAGAGATTCCTGTGTGTATTTTTTTCAAAGTCATACCCATTTCCAAATAATATTTAAGAGCCTTATAATGCAAGACATAATTTTCTCTATCATAGCAATGTAGCAGTAAACGCGGTTGTGTAGTGAACGAGGATTGAGATGCCTTACTAAGTTTGGATAAATTGTGTTGCTGTTTTTCTCCCAACTCTTCAAATTTTATAACACGGCGCTCTGGTGCTAATGGCAAATCAACTGTCTTGTCTTGAACTTCGGGCGGATATCCTAGTGTTACTTGTAGAAAGTACCCTTTCCCATCTTTGCTTTCATATGATTTCCAATCTATACGGTCAAGATCATTAACACTTTCCCATCTGTAATTCGAATGAGGATATTTATCTAGCAACGCTGTAGCATACAGGCTTACTTTATCATTGTAAATCAAATGAGTTCTATTCTTCGTTGGATCATAACCAAATGTACTTCTCTCATTATTAGCGGTCTGAATTTTCCTAGTGCAGAAGGAAAATCCGCCCCGTATTGCCTTGGAAAGTAGTTCTATCATTTTGAAATCCCGTATGTACTCAATTTCAGATCCTGTATGATATAAGAAACATTGGAATGAGTACCCACTACCTGTACACATGTATGTAGGGTCAAGCCCGTACATACTCATTCCATTCATTCTGAAATTTTCCCAAATTACTGCAAGTAATAGTGTATCAACTATTGTGTAAAGCCTGGTGAATTGGCGAAACGTTGATATATTAAAAGCCGAGCAAACGTCTTGCACGAGTTGCCATTCCGAATCTGTGCACATTTCATTTGCTAAGTCGTTATTAAAATATTCCCTATCGGGAATGCCACCATTCAGGACATCCGGTGAGGTCAAATATCTATACGGAAAAGGGAGTTTTTCAAACAGCAAACTTATAGATTTTTCGGAAATATCTTGCCGATTTTTTTTGATTGGTCGGTTATCCATATCGTTCTCTAATATAAACGGGATACTTAGATTCACCAGATCGAGTGTTTTGGCATTCTCTTTCTTTAGAGCCTCAGCTAAAGTGCTTAGTTTAGAAGGAAGAAATTGGCACGAATCAATAAAACGAACTTTCACCTTTCGATTTCCTTGCCAACCCTTCTGATTGGAATGTCCCTTGTTGTATTTATAATTTAATGTTGGCACTAGCACATCCCGTGCTGGAATTTCTAATTGAACAAATTTTTCAGTTCCTTTGCTGATAACAGATATGTCTTTAGGATCGAATATCGAGCTTTCCAAATTTTTAATTAATAAATGCAAATCAAACCCTGCTCCGTTATGGGCCACACATACTAATTCGTGTTTAAATTTAATTTTTAAATTACAACCTGCACAAATTGTGTTGAGATATCTTCCTGTGGTATGGCAATGGTGATAGCATTTAATTATTTTCTTTTCTTTCCCGGTAGGTCGCATTTTGTATTCACTTGGCATTTCTGATTCCTCGAGCTCTTCATCTTCTTCTCTTTCCATCGTAGTATTTGTAAACACTCGTTTGCAGAAATCACAATCGGTCTTATTTTCATGTCTACAAATTTCTTCCGCTGAAGGAACTACAAAATTGTTTGTTGTTCTTACTGACCACAGAATATCCTCCGCATGTTTAAAAACCCTTTCGAAAAAATGTTGCACAGGATTTTCTCCATCATAGTATTCTAGAGCATATATTTTCTTAGCTTCTCCAATGTAGTTCACAATGCAAAGTGAGTAACTGATTGGTTTGAATTCATTTTCAATAGTTGTGGAGTTTCCTAAACGTTTTGGATTATTCACTTTCGTAGAGCAACATTCAAAGTCCCAATAAAGTACATAAGGGTACGGTAGTGTCAGTTCTGGCCTTGTAAACTTAAGCGTTTCGCCGTCCTTTGGAAGCTTTTCAACGATTTCCTTGTCTGTCCCACATACCTGCCTATGGTCCGAACATTTCTTTTCGGAACCAAAGTAGCGAAAGCAGAGATCACAAAAGTATGCCTTTGCTGGTTTTCGATAGCTTAAAAATTTGTTTAAATCGGTTATAAGGGCTAGATGGTATGCTCGTTTTTTCCCAACTTTCTTATGGATCAAAAACAAGTTAACTGTCTTTGCTCGTCTTGACTTACTTGATCTTATCATCACTACTTCCCCCTTTTTATGACTTAACACATTCACGGATACACCATTATTTTCTTCAAATTGGGGAAGGTCGCTGTAAATATTTATAGTTGATTTTATATTACAAAAATCTATACGAACAAAATATGTTTTCCACGTTTTGTAGCAAGCTAGATTTTTATTAGAAGTCCCTGTGGAAGAATTTTTCTGTACTTGCTCATCCCAATATATTCCAGCGGCAATACAATATTTAAAGCAATGTTCATCTTTGTTTTTAAAGTTCATAAATCCCTGTCTAGACTTGAATGGCATTTCTAAATGCCCGCTAGCACTCGAGTTCATAAAGAGCCGGATTTCACCCAGCTTTATTTCGAATGTTTCCACTTTTAATATTCGCCATCCGGAGCCGTATTCCAGAAAACTATTCTTTTTTTCGATAATATCCGAGGCACATTGTAGTAATATGACCCGTATAGAAGCGGGGCTTTGTAGCTCATAATGGGATGACTTGAAGTATATCATCGACTGTTTGTAACCTATTTTACCATTCTCTTCTTGAACTTCTTTTTCCATTTGCACCCCGACACTTATTTCGACCTTAGAAAGTGTGTGTATTTCGTACAGTTCTCTAAGCAATTTATTTACTGAAGATTCCACTTCTGAAAATGTGATTTCGATGTCAGGTGTATTTAAGCTATGCTTATATTTATAGCTAATCATGCTGCCACCATGGCTTCGACTAAATTCATAAAAGTCGGTAAGATCTAGTTGTGCTCCGGCATCAACGTAGCCCAACCCTTCACCTGTCCTCTCACACCGGTGTAAATCGATATTGGCTTCGTAACCACCGCAGTCCAGACAGAAATGCCTGTTTTCTATGTGCCCCTCATAATTATGATACGTCCGACAATAAAACGGACAATTTGTCATAGGACATCTTAAAACCTAGATAAAGCAAGTCGTTAGTAAATTCGTCAATACTTGTGATAATACAATCGTAATTTAACTTGATTTAAAAATTCTAAAATTTACCGTATTATTCCCTCCACTCCGTATCGGCTGAGGATGTATCGTTGACATCTTCTTAGAACACTTGAAGACCGTGTAATGTTACAAGTTCAAAAGCAAACTGGATGTTACTCCAAGGCTTCCTCTTCTTCCTTTTGACTAAAATTCTTTCTGCTTACTTTCCATTCAATATACAGAGCACGCCCAACTTTTACAAGTTTTGAAAAAACGTACAAACCCAGGATGAGCATTAGAACTGTAAGGAAACCATGTTGTAGCATTTTTCCGAGCATAAAGAATCCTTGCTATTATAGCTACTTACTTATCCAGTTCTCCGTTTGCGCTGGTTTGCTGGCAAATCCTTTATCCGATTCGAGGCTTCCGTTATTCTTCTGTGCAGATAAGAGTCTTTTTATAACTAGTTCTAACCCGCTTGCAATAATTTCGCTACTTCCGCTTGCAAAATCTTTTTGCTCCATATTGCTTTGCTTTAATTTCGCCTCAATATTATCTAATAACTGTGACGAATTAAATGCGCTTGCAGTCTGTGCAAAAAAGGCACAAACTAGATATACAGATAGTAGTATTAACTTCATGGTGGTTGTTTTCAAACTGGTTTTATATTCACTTTTACACGGGTTATATGTTAATTTATTGCAGAACTCTGTTTCACTTTCACTTGGAGAAGAAGCTTGGAGTGAGCTACTCGGTAGGGGGAAACCTACTATAACTCTCAACAGAGTTGTAATTCACGAAGATATTACCCCGAGGAAGAAACGTTGTATCCCAATCCGAGACTACAGCGATGAAGAAAGTGAGATACATCCTGATACAACCGACAGCTCTGTAACTCGTGAGGCAGTACATTGCTACGCTTCAAACAATGTAATTAGAATATGTTTTGTTATTTTTCTAATTTGAGATACACTCATAGCTGCAACAATGACTTTATTGTAATTGTTACTATTAAGCCATTTATTTACTTTCAATATATCCGTAGGAACTCAATTCTGTCCTTCACTTGCAAATGAAGGTCGGAGAACTGAAAAATTACTTGAAAGAACGAACTGACGATAACATCAGACTTACTGCCGAAGTTTTAAAATTACAAGAAAGTAACAACCGGGGACGGGCGAATTACGGTGAACTCAAGACCAAACTTGCCGGCAAAGAGCAGGAGGTTCGAGAGAAGGAAGATATAATCCTTGCCAGGGATGAGGTTATCCTGATTAAGGAAGAAGTGATCCGGGTCAAAGACGAGGCTATCCGGGTCAAAGAAGATGAACTTACTCTTCTCAGGGCTCAACTTGTTGATGCGCAAACTCGCGCCCGGAACTTTGAGGTAGTTAATTAGTTGTTTTTAGTCCTACTATCATCCTTTTGTTAACTTGATTTATTAAAACAACTTGAGCTGCAATGCTTCGTATTACTTCAATTAAACTTGTTTTATCTAGACTTCTTCGTCAGGGGTGGTCAACTACAACTATTATGCCCCCTCCCACCCTCCTACTCCGTGGGTAGGTCCGCATTTCCAGAACCCGTCCCACCAACCGTGTGCACGGATGACTCCGTTTCCGCGTTCCACTCGACCCCCGCATTTCAATAACAATGTAAGCTCGCTATGTCTCTCGTTTATGTCATAAAATATGCACAAATATCCCTCAATTACGACATTATATCAATATTTACAGTTACCGATTGGGTTTCAGCCCAGAGTCGGCATGTTCTATATATTTTGTTCCCCCAAACCACTCGAACAATATATGCAAGCAACTGATGCTGTGATGGCACAGCTCCGCTCTCTGTTTGGGCATGAATCAAAGATCACCCTGCTTAGAAGGAGTTGCAGGGTGTACTTCGATTCGCTTGCAAATGCGCAAGAAGCATTTGATAAGCTACCAAAAACTGGCACTGGGCAAGTGCTTACATCCGTTATGGGGGTTGAGATTTCTGTGAGAAAAACTTTCGTTCTCATTGTTTGATTTTCAGCGTAAATTACTACGCCTAATTATATATGTATAATAAATATGTATTGTTTTTCTTATTCTTGCAGATCTCCCAACCAGCGATTAACAACATCATCAAACCCGCCTAAATGTTATTCCTTTATACTTCCTATTTAGATTTGTTTTCATTTCATTTATTTGCGTGCCATATTTATACTTTTAATATTTTAGGTACATTTTCAATGATGTATTAGTTTGTAACATACGTTCATACTATTTTCTAATGCCCATGTATATTCGTTCCATAGATATGCATTTTAATCATAATGTTTTGTATTCTATTCTGATAGTTATTAAAATAATACTTAATAATCATTATCTAAAGCTCCCTAAATTTGGTCATAATACTTTAACACTACAATACCTAAGCATTGGGAGAGTATCCTCTTCCTATCATTTAACACACCAATGTTAAAGGATAGGACCGGTGTGTTAAAGGATAGGACCACTCCAAAAATTCCTATCCGACTCACGGGTAAAAAAATCCCATCCACCGACACGTCCTAAAAAAAGGTATCCAAACCTAACTACTCATATCATGAAAGGAAGTACATGACCATTTTGAGTGAAACACCTCCATTCAATGTAACCACATCCTCAACATGCCTTTACTTTTAGTGTACCGTGAAATGCAGTTTGACTACTTGCTCGTCAGGTACACAGTTCAAAACCGTCCTTCAGCATGTATGTAGGTAATTATGTACATATGTACTCTATATTTAAATTACCTGTTTGTTCGAACAAATTGGTTCTTTCCAGGCCAGAATTCCATCATTGAGCATGCACAGATGTGGGTTTAAATCCATCTGAATTAATACAGAATAAAATCTAGTAAAACAACATAAATATTTAGCCTATCATTTAAATCCCAATAGATTTTAGCTTTAGATACGCCATCTTGGAGGGGGCCGTATTGATGGAAATATTTCGATTAATTGATCTTATTAAATTAGGAATCCTCCTCTCCAGGAAGGCTTCAAACAATATTGGGGGTTATGGGTAGTCCCACACGCAACGGGAATTTTCCAGTGGTTCCAAAACTAAAAAAAAAGTATAGGGTCCCAGGAAAATATCTAGTCCTTTGCATAAAGTTATCCTCATTACCTTGCACTATACATACATAGGAGGAGTAATGTGTCTAGGCCCGCACCAAGGGAACTTGCGTTCAGGGAGGTAGAGATGAACAGACATACTGATCGATAATTTGATTAATAATCCGGTGACTTCTCAGACAAACTTTCCATTCTTGCTGCTACCTTCACCGAGCCAAGTCCGCTCGTGCTAACTGTTCCCACAGGCACTCCAGTGTGCCAGTCAGTAGTAGTCCAGAGAGTAGGTCCCATTCCGGACATAACGTACCAGAAGTACGCTACAGCCTAGCAGCATTACTGTACCTCACGTTTCCAGCCAACTGATTTTTTTTTCTCCCCTCAAGGAACTCCTTCCAACAAAACTATCTGTAACAACAGCTCCTGTACAGTAGAGTGTAATCAAAGACTAGGAATTAGCACTTGTTACGAAACCACTGGATTTTGCAGAGACAGCTTTCGTAATTTTTCCATTCTCTAGTAATACTAAGCCCCCCTCTGCACTTACTGGTTGTGTCTGTGTTTCCAAAGTTGTCTATGCCTCCAAGAGTTTGAACCTCCTCCAGACTCTTCCCTTTGTACAGCTCCTGTGAATAGTGCCCAACTTCTGTCGTATCCTGTCCAGCAGTCCGGTTCCTTCCAGTCATGCTTCCTCTCCATGACAAACACAGCTCATTCCGCCTGCTCTTCGGATTGTGAGAGAGCTTTCTTTGTATCCTAGGACTCCAGGTGTGGTACATACAGGGAAAAATATAGAACCAGTGACCCCCTGGAAACTTGAGGTATAGGACTGACGGGTGAGTGCTGTACATACATGTACTTACTATGTATGTACATAAATATCTAGAGTTAGTTGTAACCGAGGTCAGGTAATTTGGATCTACGACAATTCCGTAGCTTGTCCTATCCATAATAGCCCCTCTGTCCCTTCTAGAACGGAAGGAAAGGAGATTGTCTTGTGGAGTCTCACAGGAAAGAAAATTGATAGAATTTAACCTATTTTAGAAGATTCAAGCATCTCTGTCTCTCTGTCTCTCTCTCTCTCTCTCTCTCTCTCTCTCTCACCCATCCAAGAGAAGGAGGAATCATTTGATATTGGAACAGTCTCGAAACTCCTCCTTGGTAAGGATTCCCCTATCATCCATAATCTGATGTGTACAGTTATAGTTTAGTAGTTTGACTATGATTAACAAGTGGTAGAGTGGGTCTCTGTGTGTGTGTGTGTGTGTGTGTGTGCAATGTGTAGCAAACTGTTGTTCCTCAATATCAATAGCAGACAACCTTCCATACGGTTTTAGTATTTATTTTCGTCGCAGAAAGGGTTACCTGAAAAAAACTCACTCTCTCATACATACGGACTCCTCATATAGAGGATGTGGTTCTTGTAGATGGTCGTACATGTGCTGGGTTCACTGGGTACGTCTGCCGAGTCCATTTGTGCAGGGGTTCCTGCTAGAGTCAGAGCATGTGAAGGTTGATTCATGGGAAGGAAAAACGAGGAGAGAGAAACGTACAATAACACTAGCGAGCTGTTAGCGTTAACAAACAATAAAAGGAAACTCCGGGTTCCGACTAGGTTTCTTTCACTATTTCTCCTAGTGTTCCCCGAAGATGTGCTCAGTACTTTAGGTTGATCCAACCGACTTGTATTACTCAATCTGAGACCTTCTCGTACACAAATTTCAATACGTAAGGAAACGTCAGATTAACATTTTTACGGAGTCACAATACACAGTAGTCTAATAGTACAGGCCAAGGTACGGATACTCCAATACTCCCAACTCCCTAGCCTCAGCTCCTCTATTATAAATCTGGATTCACGTGTTACATGCATCTTTTGTATGTTGGCATGTGTGTGTGTGTGAGTGTGAGTTAATGTTAGGGAAATCCCGAGTAACTCACAGGACGGACTGACAAAAACATCAGTCCGGACGGATTGGGAGTGGGATTGGGATTGACTATTTGAATGTACAGAGGGATTGAGACGGAGTGGGATTGACGCAAATATGTAGAAAACTGAGTGGGATTGATGTTCAGAAATTATTCCACATTAACTTAATTAATTTAGTTAATTTAATTTAATTTAATTAATTAGAGGCGCTTTTTAAAATTGGCGCGGTATGTACGCATGCGCGCGCAGCGCGTGAGATTGAGTGGGATTGACTATCAGGATTGTGTGTGTGCATCAGAGGGATTGGGAGTTTTCTCTATGGTACATAGAGTGATTGGGACGGAGTGTGAAATGAGGTATCGAGATTGGATAGGGATTGGGATTGTAAGAAGAGGGATTTCCCTAACATTAGTGTGAGTAGTGTGACTGTACTCTGTACACTGTGTGTATATATATATAGTGGAGGAGTGTGTACTACATAGCTGTGATATATAAAAATTCGACAGTATTTTAGCACTCACAATTTTGACTGTGTTTATGTAAATATACTTGACAAGTGCACTCTGTATAGGGATCTACACTTATTTCTAAAGCGCGGTCAGTACCTGCACATACTGTGCTCGTGCTGGCATGCAGTAAACTACACATAAACAGTTGGGACTGTTGGGAGTTGTCGGACGGAAAATGCATGTGCGTATACATAGAGTGCTAGTATACATGAGCTGTGATCATATACTCGGTGAGTATAGAATGTATATGTACATATGTATGTTCGTATGTATTTATTGTGTATACAAGGACCGGAGGCCGGAGGGACATTTCCCTGTGAATGGTCATTCAAAATGCAGAGTATTATAGACGAACGGAACTACTAAATTAACCTTTTATCAGTTGACATTGGTCAGCGCATTAGGGAATCCAATAGGACACTGTGGATCAAGTACCATTTTGTAGATTTTATTCAAAATATGAGATATTGAAGGAGATGGAAATTCCATGTGTTTTGTAATGTATGTAATGATTGAATTAGCAGAAAAACTGGTAAGGGATGTAGCACGTTCCGCAGGAGATGTGTGTACGGAACGGAGGTTTCAATGTGGTTCTTGTATCTATCTCTGTGTGTAGGATTTGCATATGAGACCAAAACCACTCGCGTAAAATGCTAATGGTGCACTCTCAAGTGCCGTCAGTATTACATATCTATCTACTACTCAATATTTTAGCATGGTGTAACTCCAAGCAACCTTTGGAATTATCGAAACTTTTATTTCAAATTAAGGGGGAAAATCTCTCTCTCTCTCTCTCTCTCTCTCTCTCTCTCTCTCTCACTCCGGCCATTAATACAGAACGTGTGTGTGTGTGTGTAGATACTTGGGCTGTAGAGCATCTGCAATTGCAACCTCACACATTACCAGCTTATCTTCTGGATATGGTTCAAAGGGAGGTGAGGGTAAAATTCCAAATTTAAGGACTTGGGAAGGTTTAGGGCTTATAGGGATTAATAATAATTGCTTATTATCAATGCTGTGCCTGTGAGAGTGAGCTGCGTCTATGGGATTGTAGCATGTATTATTGAAGGGAGTTGTGCAGCGGAGCTTGTGTAACATTTGTTGACAACCCAGCAGAAAGGAGTTGGAGTTGTTGTTTTTCCCCTGCTCATACATACATAGGTCTGGTGCACGCGAATGGTTGATGTAGTGTTGCCTGGTGAATTACATAGGTGAGCAGACAGCAAAATACTAAGAGACGGGCAGGAGGACAAGAGGAATATAAAGGGATGGAATCATGGTGTGTAGAAAAAAAAAGCACGGGATGAGCTGTACATTGATATTAACTTTTAATAGCTGAGTAGGTAGATATGTACATAGTGTGGAAACTCAACAGTGGACGTCTGGATTATGTATATGTGCATATAGTGCAATGGGGTGTTGATGCAACCTGACGACGAAACTTGCGTAATGTGCATGCAGAGGATTTTTGTAGGGACATTCTGGTTCTGGTGTTTCTTTCTTTCAAGGCATAAGTATGCCCTGTTGTAGTTGTAGTAGGACGACTGGATGTCAGCGTTAACTCGCTACAGCTTTTTATACGGATAACATTTCCTAGAGGGATCAATCTGTTGTGATGAAGATTCTGTATCCTTGCCCTGGTGTTTTTAATTTATACTCGTATGCTTGGACTGTAGTTGTACTCCCAAATAAAATAGTATAATATTAGTGGAGGAAAGTTTGAGAGAAATGTGTGCATAGGTGGCTGTAGTATGTTTATGATGGGATGAAAGAGCTATTTTTTGTAAGTGTCATGCAATTATAGTCCGTAATATAGAGTAATTATTATTTTATCTTTATTTGGCCTTATCAGAGCTTGAACGAGCTGGGCAGGTATTGGCGTTGTTGTAGAAATGGATCGTTGGTTTAGTCTTCATAGAGCATTAAAAGGTCGTGTGGATTTTTATTTAGGAGAGTTGGTGGAAAGGATGATTAATGAGACAATGTGTGTTTAATTGGACATATAAGACATTTGGGGTGTATTTCTGTGTGTGAAGTTGTGGATTATTTGACTTTCAATAATTCATTGAACATCTTTTTATTTTGTAGATTTCACGAAAGTAGAGCTCCAGATTTTTATCTTTAAGGGAAATGTTGCCGAGGTGTAGCTCACAGTAGAAGAATAAAATTCCGACGGTATCCCATTTATCAAAAATTTTGACTCAGCAAATTTTTCCCATCTGAAAATTACTCATCCCCATAAGTCAAGAATGACGACTATTTCTCCAGGAAGTAATGCTGAGGCTGATCGGTCCGCATCCGCAGGAAATTCCCCTCATCAAATTCAGCCACCATCAATTCCAAATGATTTGCCTGAGCGTAACAAAACTATGCATGGGGATATGTTCAGATCAGCAGCATCCTGTCTCCGTGGTGAGAAACTTTCAGAAGTGGAAGATCGACTTTTCTCTCTAAAATGGAACGAATTTAACAAGCACTTGACGGAGGGCTTCTCGGATTTGTACTACACTCAAGACTTTGCAGATGTCACGCTCTGCTGTGAAGGGAAGTCCATCCACGCTCATAAAATCGTTTTGGCAATGTGTAGCCCCTATTTTCGAGAAATCTTTAAGGTATGCTTTCAAAATGGGATAAATTTTGATTAGTTGTTGTAGGAATTTATCTAATTGATATTTGAATATTAATCAAGAATTGTTTTTAATTTACAGGAAAATCCTTGCAGACACCCCGTTGTTATTATTAAAGGAATAAGTTTCCAAGACTTGCAAAGAATTCTTAGATTTATTTACTTCGGACAAGTTAGTATTGTGAAGAATAAAATTCAGGATTTCATTGAGGCAGCCGAATTAATCAAACTGGATGGGATTACTCCTAAGAACTCAGCGAGGAGGGAGAGAGAGGAGAGAAGGCATAAAGAGGTAAGTTTGATTATATTCATCACTGTCGAAAATGAAAAATTATCTATTTTATTTCTCAAATTTACATGATTTTTAATATATGATTGTGTCTTTTATTTTGTCGCAGAATATGAACGTACATAGTGGTCCCCCGTCTCCAGTAGAAAGCAATTATTCGGGTCCATCAGCATCAACAATTAATAATGTAGACTATCAGAACCAAGGACAGTATCATCATGGGATCAATCAAGTATCGAAAGAGTTTTTTCCATTAACAAACACCTCTAATACTAATCCAAATATTCATGATGGGGCCATTGAGGAAAGAATTTGTGGTCAAGAATTGGAGCCTGAATCTCCATCGTCCCGATCACCTTCATTTCTGGAAGCCAGATACGGCTCACCTCGAGTAGCCTCAGGAGATGCTGGTGCTATGACTTCAACCGTTCCCTCATCCTCGAAATTTAATCATAGAGAGCTGGCTTGTGTTCAGCCTTCATCAGGAGTCAACCATGGAATCAAAAAGAATAGTTCCAGATGGGCATCCTTTGTTTGGTCTCCAGATGCTCAAAGAGACCCCACTTTGGTTGCCAATGCTCATGATGCTTTCCCTTGTATCCGTACTCCTCCAATTGATCACACCGTTCAGTCCTCAGCTAGACCATTAAGTAATGACAGTAATGCATCCAGAATCCCCAGTACAGGTTCATCTTGCGGGGAAACAGAATCATTTATTGAACCGCCGATTCTTAGGAAGGTCCCAATCATGGAAGAGTGCAGCCCAGAATGTACTCCGGAATCTTTCGCCAACTGTTGTCCTAGCGAGTACGAGCTTTCTATTCGACCTGCCGAGTCAACCTACAGTCACATTAAATCATTCACTACCCCGTCAGGAATGGTTGTCACGTCAACTTTGCATGGTTTAGGTCATCCGACCTCATCAACGGGTGGGAGCTGGGCCATAGGGCATGTAAAGCCCTGCACAGCTACATCTGCATCGCTTCAGACGTCCGGAAAGTTGTCTGGTTCTGGATTCAGGCTTCCATTAGTCCCAGCGGTGCATCATCCCAATGGCTCAATGATTTCTAAATCCCAAACTTGCATCGAAGGGCTAAGTCAGTCAAGCGTCCCGGCGAAGAAACGTTTTAGCCAGGTAGGTCACAGGTTTCTTGGATATGCAGAACAGCAGCAAGTCTCTATCAGTGAGGAAACCGTCGACCTTCATAGAACATCCCAATTGGTTAAACCGGGAATTGTTGTTTCGGCATCTCAAGGATCTCCCTGCAAGATGATAACTGCCGTCACCAGCTCCTCAACTATGAGTACCATTCCCCGTTTGAAAAGTCATCGACAGTCACATGTACCATCATCAGCAAGGTACACCACTGCGGAAGTGGATGCTTTGGTTGATTCAGTCAATGATCATTCTGGTCCATACGTTCCATGTAAAATATGTGATAAGTTAGTGAAACGCGAGAGGCTTCGAGCTCATATTCATGAATGTCATTTGGTTCATGGGGAGAAAATCATTTGTCCACATTGTGGCGTTGGTTTAAAATCCAAAGGAAGCTACAGAGTCCATGTTTGGAGGCATCGACGCGGTGTTCTAGCCAAAGGAACCAAATCAAAATGGATGCTTAGTCAGAGACCCAGAGTTTCTACCCCTTAAAGGTTTCCATGTTCAAATAAACGTTCAAGTTATTTTTTTTTGTAGTCATGTGTTATGGAATTATATATATCTATATATACATACATACATATATATATATAAACATACGCATTCTTATGACTGAGGTAAATCGGTTCACTCTGAATTCTGTTTTCTCTCGGTAAGGTTACATGGTGGCTATTAAGTTTTTTTTCCCTGTATGACATCTTGTATCATACTTTTTACGTGTCTTTCAAATATTTCGGGAATTATCAGGACGGTATTTATTGCAATGCAGCAATTATTCATGCTTATAAATATGTGTGATTCTGTACAATTTTTTCCACATAATTTCGAGAGTCTCGTAAGCTCAAAAACTAATTCGTCCCGTTAAAGACGAAAATTACTAGAGGTACTTGTGTGACTCATTGAATTTATTTCTTGCATTTTTTCCCCTACACCTAATGAATCCCTATGAACGAGTTACGCGTATGTACCTTCTTTTGAAAGTACAATATTCCTGTCACCTGCAAACATATTTTAGTTACGGGCAAATAGTATGGGGATTTTTGTTTTTTTACTAAATGTTTGATAGCTATATGTATGTATGTACATATTGATCATCTGGTTATAATACTATTCTTAAAAAAACCGCTGGAGATTATAGGTCATAAGTTGTAAGTCAAGTAGTAAGTGTGAAAGTATTAGCTCACGGGTGTCAAACTTCAGGTTGTTAATAGTTGTAGCCTCTACTACAAATACTACTATCTACGTATACATTACCCTTCACTTGACAAATGAGTATTTATTTATCTCAAGTCATTAATTGAATCAATTCTTCAATGTACCTTTAAGATACCAGTAGCATAGACTTGAATTGGGGACAGACTACGAAGATTCTATAAAATTGAATTTACTATAAATTAATATATGTGTAGATATGTAGATTGTAGATAGTCATAATTTAAAATCAAAGAAGTTACATTTCTTTTTATCAGGGTGAAGGGGAAGCCAAATGGATTTGAAATTTGTACCTATAAAATCAATGTTGATCCTTATTGCAACAACAGATATCGTACTACTATATCCGGACCAAAACTCACTAAACGTGATTTCTATACCACATATACATATAATTACTAACATACCTTTTCCTAAATGTAATCATCTGCTGTCATGACTTCTTAAATTATAATGTATCGCAAAGAGCTTAAAACTGAATCAAGTTGTACTACTCAACAAAAATGACTGGTAAATAATAATTTAGTTACTGTTATAGTATAAAGGAGAAATGAGCAGAAGAGTTGCCACTCTCAATAATACTATTAAGAGGCTGTAACACTTTTACTAGCCATTCTCAGACAGGTAACAAACAATTTATTAGTAACTGAAATGATTATATGGTCCAGGGAAACTCATTCCTGCTCAGCCCACCGACCGACTGCTACAACTTAAAAAAAATTCCGTTCTTGGACTTGATTATTACAGTGAGACCATGGGTAAACAGCATGTTACTTATTACCGTCCATAACCCTTTCCCCTCTTGTCAAACTATGTACACAACATGGTGTTGCATAACGTGTGTATACAAGTAATGGAGGTGCTTCTTCTGAAAGAGTGATCATGTCTATATAATTACACAGAAATATGCTTAAAGTAAAGATGTATGCGTACGCATATCATTCGGAACAATATAAATATTTCTGAGAATTCTCTTGATAGGAGATATCATACCGCTTAATTCTTAATTGTGTAAATAAATATGCTGAAGAAAGCTCATTTATGTTAGGATACAAGATACAAGTATAATTCTTCAAGCATGCTCTTAATTTCTGATAGAAACAGTCCAAAGTTGAGTGGTGTAGCTCAGTTGTATCAATGTGTGTGGTGATGTTTAGAGTAATTTAGTCTGTAATTGTGTTCCATTGGAACTCCCTTGTATTCACAATCATGGACTTCAAAACATGTAACGTTATGAAGGCAATTTTTGTTTTTTTGTTTATCCGTGAGTTTAGCCGATGTGAACCTAACTGTAGATGTATGTAGTTTTGTGTAATATCTATAATGGGTTGTGTTGTTTTTTTTAAAGAAACTACAGTATATGGTATGTTGATTAATGGATTAAACTGTACGATAAAGTTTTCAATCTTTTCTTCCTCTTTTCATCTTAAATATAAATTGGGCATTCTTCATATTTCTCTACTTTTCCCACGGAAAATATTTTATTTTGAGTTGAAGTTTGAATTTATTGTTTACAATTTTCCGACAATACACAATCTGTCTTATGTGCATATAGTTCCACATAAAATGTTCTATTATAAATAATATTGTAGCTCCAATTATACGAGTTTTTCAGCAACTCGAGTACAATCACGGTAATACTCATGGTATTTGTTAAATCGTTCAGTTAAATACATGTTAATAAAATTATAGTGTCTATGGATATTCGTGATGAAACCGTGTAACAAGAGGAATTTCAACGGACCTTCGCTCATTTTCATTCAATTCTCTAAAAATTTCAGGATTGATTGCTTGCAGTGAAAACTGGCAGGGGCCAAGATCTAAGATAATTGAATAAAGCCTGCATTTGTGAAGCAATTGCATGTAATTGGAAATGTTTTGGAGCAATGACTTTACATCACATTTTAAGTCACTGTAGTGAGTTGTTTCCACCAAAGTAGGTCCAAGGTAACGGAGTAAAATTTAAAAACCTTCCCGTGAGGTTCGATGATTATACAATTTCATATGATTACCATATGGTAAATATCCCCGTTGGCAGTGGGGCACTGTCGGTTTAATGTATTTCTACACGACTTGCTCACTTACATTTTAGAGCAAGAATTTGTGCAACATTGCCCCAAATTTTGACTTACTGTTTCCATAATTCTCATCTTAGCAGCCTACAGTAGTATAAAGTTCGTCAAATGTTTACAATCTACAACTATAAATATTGTCAATATTTAGTCTCTCCCGTACTGAATAAATTTCAAATGTTTCAACAAAAGCCCGAAGATTTAGATCCTTAATCACGAACTTCAAAAGCTAGAAATATGTTTAGACAATTTTCCGGAACTATAAAATGGGATAATTAAATATTCTTTACATTTGCTGAATTGTATGAAATATGGAGGTAACGTGTATCTGTAACTTTGTACTGTGTAAATTCATTTCGGAATACTCATATTGCTTCCCATTCCGATATAATTGCATATTTTAAAAGTAATGGTAATGACAGTAATAAATTACATAGAATCGAGTAGAGCTTCCAACGTGTTCAACATTTTTGTTCCGTAAGAAATTCCGTTCCGTTCCGAAACCTACAAATAATATTGTTCCCGGTTCCGTTCCGGCTGTCGGGACATCGGAACATTTGAACTGACACCGTTCGGAACAAAGGAGTAAAGTATTTTTTCCGTTACAGGTTGTGTTCCGTTCCGTATTATGCTAGTTTTTCCGTTCCGAACCCGTTCCGTTCCGAAATATCCCGGAATTTTTCACAACATATACATGAAACGCGTGTACAAATTACTGAAAACTTAATATACATGATATACTTTTAATAGATTGGATGCTAGGGAATGCTATTATTTAATTATATAAAATAATATTTAATAATAATTAGGCCACATAAAAAGAACTACTGTGCAGTATTATAAAATTATTATTAATTATTTTTTAGCAATAAATATTTGTAGCGTGTGGACTTCAATGGCCTAACAGTGTTAATTTCCTGCAAGCTTGCTTCATTGCTGCTAATAATTTCGATTTCAGAATTTTCATTTCAAGAAAAATCGCCCATGCCCATGTTTATTAAACAAAATTAGTTATTCTGTTGATTTTCATGGAAAACGATACCCGCATTACATATAAGCATTTGCGTAAATTAAATCTAACTGTGTTCATCCAATTTCGTTATTTTGGCAAAAAACTGCTTACAAGCCAGGCCAGAGCGATAAGAAATGTGTTTCCATTCTAGTTGAACGATGGCGCGACACTTCAGAAATTGTACCGGGATCGGTTCGGAACGGAACAGAACAATTCCGCTTTCCGGTGAAATAAATTATATGGGACATTTTTCGTACCGATGCTCTGAACCGTCCCGGTCCCGATATTATCGGTACAAGTGCTCATGTTCCGGTTTTGTCCCGATTCAATGACGGAATCAAAAAGAATGTTCCGAAATTGTTCCGTTCCGTTTCCGAACACGGAACTTCGGGATTTCGGAAACCCGAAGGAAGCTCTAGAATCGAGTCAAAACACTGGCATCAGCCCTAACAGAATTTTTCTATTTGCGGGAATCCCCATGGAATGATTTCACGGTTCTCAGTTCATGGCTGCTCTAAATTTCAGAATGTGTTTGTTCTAATAAGAAGTTCAAAGGCTACTGTCAACTTACAATTACATGTTATAGAAGGCACATGTCCATTATACATTTTGCTTGCACTTCCTGGCAATAAATAATATTACAAAGGTCTTGGAACAAATATATGCAACAACTAGCAGATCGGAAGCAAAATGTCATTTTCATATCAAGGAATATGTGCATGCCTATGTATTTACAAGGTGTTATTTATTCTAACTTTTTTTAAAATCTCCAAATGTATATGTATATTATCTACCTCAGCGGAGCAGTCACAAACAAAGTATGTATTGGAATAAAAATTCTGAAAATGCTAGAAGGTGTAATTGCGATATACAGATATACTGTATCTGTAATGTGTATCGTGGCACATTTTGCACAATGTGAGAGTAAACTTGTGCTGAAATCCCCTCAAAGGTAATTTTGTAAAACTCCACATGTTGACTCAGATAGGTTATTGGGTACGGCTGTTGTTCTCCTTCCTCTAGATCAATAGGAACTTTCGCAATGAAAGTCAGGGCAAGAGAGAACGAAACAAGGTAGAAACTAGAACAAGTAATCCACATGCCGAAGCTAGTGACCCTGTAGCTGTTATTTATTATATGAACGGAGACTCCCAGCAGTGTCTTCTTCTTGTATGGGTATTTCGGTGAATAGATACAGAGATGCATATACTAACTGTGATGAATATCAAAGAGAATAGATTGCGAAATTACTTGTGTTCATGGAACTACTAAATACCTGCATTCAACATACATGTGTACGGGGAAACATCCAAGGCTGTCGTAATCAATAAAATTCTTAAGAGGAAGTTTAATTTATTGAAACATTCTTTCATCCACTATCAGTGATTCTATTTATCACAAGATTAAAAGCAAGTAAGAGTATTTAATACCCTTTTCACCCTACTAAGTACCCATGGAAAAGGTAACGTATTATTATAATATTCGAGTGCCCCAATTTTGGAACAAATTTTCTTGAAGATTTTTCTAAATTTGTTCAATCCCCGTAACTCAAAAACTCGGAATACAACATTCAAGGACGTGAAGCATAGTCAGAATTTTTTGGGAGAAAACTGCAATTTTGAAATATTGAGATTTTAATCAAATTTTAACAAAAATTGATACTCATGTGTAGCAAATCTATAGGAAACAATTTTCAAACGAGTACAGATCCTTTTTTTAAATAGTTTAGATCCAAGCCTCAAAAGAGTGAGGCAATATATTTAGCCACAAAATCATAAATCAAAATTATAAATCTAAAAATAAAAAACTAAACGAATAAATCTAAATAATTGTGCCAGTGCTTCAATGTTTGTAACCAATGTGTTGATTTGAAATGGTAACAGAGATTTTGACTAAAATAAATGTGCTACAAAATGGGGGAATCAATAGTTGTAACGTTACCCATTCCATGATTCTCTAGGGAGAGAAAAAGGATATGAAACATGATGTATAGATTCGTTACGTTCGTCATTCCGTTTCTTCTAAAACAAGTTTTCAACGAATGGTAAACTCCTGTGAAGTGCCATATAATAGCACTGCTGACGTTATAGACTGTATCAAGTACACTGTAAAAGTTCTCACGGCAGTTATTACAATGTAAAAATAGATATATATATATTTATATTGAAATCTAATATCACTTTGTTAAGTAGGAAACTTACAACAAATACACAATACTTACATAGTAACTTACGTTCAAAGGCTCAATTTTGAGAATCTATGATTTAGGAACATCATTTGTATCCTCACAAAAAGCATAGCTAACAAGACGTGAAGAAAGTTGAGAAGTCATGCAGATGCTGTGATTCTCGTGTAGTCTCATTTAATACTCACTACTTACGTTCCCTGTGAACTCTTCGTACATCCTGCAAGTGTATTGATTCTAGATAGGAGATTCGCGGAACTAGAATTTTCTGAGCTGGGAATGACGATTTTACATATATAACTTTCAATAGTGTTTACAGGAGTATGGGGTATGCCCGACGAATCGATTATGAAAGAAAGTTTGTGTGTATCCACATCTTTCTCAAATTGTTTTATTCGTTGTATAATTATATGTACTGTATTACAAACAAATCTACGACGTACAAGAAACACATGTTCGCGATGGAAAAAGAACCTAGCAATAATGAAACTTTTGCCACCAACATCTATGTGAATTCTAATCTAAGATACTTTTAAAGTCAAAGAGAGAGAACGATAGACAGAGAGAGAGAGAGAGAGAGAGAGAGAGAGAGAGAGAGAGAGAGAGAGAGAGGTTAAGAGTAGAGGTCCTCAAATATTACCTTACAGCTAACAATACAATAAACGTTACAGTAAATATTGCTGATGGCTAAATTTCAGTGTCCACGATGATTATACATTTCAAGTAGTGATGCCAATGTTCTGGTCCGGACCATTTATAATGGTCCCTTATTGGTCTGGTCCGGTCTGGTCCAAGTGTTGATTGAAAATTGATCCAGTATCAGGACCAGACCAGACTAGACCAGACCAGACCAGACCAAAGGACCATGGTCCTAACCTTTCGGAAAATGACAAATTTATGGATTCACGAAATCCCATGTAATGTTTAAAATTGTCACTTGTAGCGATAAAAACAAAATTTCACTTAATAAAACTTGATTATTTAATTACTATTAATGGTATTCTGGACCATGGTCTTTGGTCTGGTCTGGTCCGAAAAACTGGACCAGACCAATAGTCTGGTCTTACCTTTGGACCAGACCAGTTTCATAAATCATGGATCAGACCAGACCCTTGGCATCACTAATTTCAAGCTTGCTTCTGAAATACTGGAATACATATTGTTCGATTCTATAATTTGTTCAGTGTTTAGGATACGTGATGGGGATTGTGTTGTTCATAATATTTCTATTATTACTATTTACAAACTTTGGTTTTAGTTTTCGAAAAAACTGCCTTTTATGTTGCTGTGAAAACGTAGTGTTAGCATACAGCGATAAAGGGAGTGGGACGAAGATAATGGAGGGGGGGGGGGTCGATCATTGACATTGATAGAGAACAGTCGCATGTAGAACCTTTTCAATAAGATACTCTAGTACTGTTTGTTGATAAATTAGGAATAATTGTAACTGCACTGAAGTCATTATTCCTTTTGTCACTCATTTCACAGTTTAACAAATGATTGTACTTATGCACATTGCACCCATTTACTTCTCCCTGAAGTCTCGACACAAATTTACATATTATACGTAAATACATTGTCTATTTCCCACATTTTGTCATATCTGTACTTTCACGCGAGAGAAAGTAATATTTACTTCTGCATTTGCTTCTACCCACATTTGTGAGGATTACTTTCAGAGGCCATCTGACCAGAAAAACAAGTACTATCTGCACCTCAAAATTATTGCGTTAATAACGATTAGATTTTGCGAAACAATCATTACTCCATAATATTTAACAATGTTGATTCATGATGACACTCGTAGAAAAGGTTAAGGGATCGGATCAGCCGGATAACTTTTATTTACCCTTGGATCGTACACAGCAGACAAAATGTTAGAAAAAAACAATAAAGGTAAATGTTTTAGGCTAAGAAAAAAATATTCTAGAAAGGTGTCAAGACATGAAATCAATTTACAACAGATTACCTTTCACGTAATACACCTTATAATGTTACAATTATCTTTCAAGAAATAAAATGCTGACATCACTTTTGTCCAATCCGAGGATAAGAACTCATGCATTTAGTACAGTCATCAGAATTTGATAAGTTTCTGATCCCCTTGCTCCAACCCCAAAAGGAAATGTAGCAGCTCCAACTGCACATTTAAAATTTTCCTACAGTACTTACCCAACGTACCCATTTAAAGAGGAAAACCAAAAAAGTTTTATTTCATAAAATACGTAAAACAATGTACATACTTGAGAGCCATATTCGTCGGATTTTCCTATGCAAAACTGGGGTTTCAAGGTACCTTGAAACCCAACTTTTGGGGCTCCTGTTTGAGCCTTGGCTGTGGATACAGAGTGAACGTGACCTAGAGCAGCTTCTGTTAGCTGGGAGTACGGCTTTATATATTGAAGGGAAGGGAATTAAATATGGGAAAAATGGATGTCCATGACACAGTTATACTAGAAGCATGAACATATCACACCTTAGGTACTGACACGCAATGAACCAGAAGTTGCGACCGAAAAGTCCGTTTTGAATTCAATGTCTCTGTTCAAATCATAAATATTTTTGTATTTAGGTTCTATTCTAGCTATTTCTTTGAAAAGTCGATGAAGACCCCTCAGATTGGTGCTGTTGATACTCATAATGTCGCATGTAATCCAGTTATTATTACTCCTCATCCCTCAGGCCTGGTTCCAGCCGCCCAGTTTAGTCAGGTATGTGCAAATTGTGCAGCTCTTCTTGCGAAACTATAGCTGACATGTAGTACAATGACTGTTTCTTCTGAAAACTTACACTTGGGAGTATCCATAGAAACCCGAATGTCCCAGTCTGTATCCCTGTGTGAGCCCACTCGAGTCGAGTTCGGATGCTATGGCTCATCATATTTCCTGAATGATCCCAATGAACCCGCACCTGCAAGGTACATTTGCCCTACATGATCATTCCCATTTCTACTTTGTGCAGACCTACACATTTAACTGTAATGGTTTGTTAGTAACGCCAATAAATTATTAATGATTTCCAAGGTGACATTCTGGTTTGGTAAGTTTAACTAACCTATACGCTGTATTATATATATATATGTAGATACATACTAATTATATTTGATACTTCTAACGATTCCACTTGTACAAATAACCCTGTGGCTTTAGCAACTGTGTAGGATACATTACATCTACAGTATTGTAGGAATCGGGTAAAAATACTTCACTCAAAAAATCAGGGGGAAAGTTCATTGAGATCATCCACGGGCTTTTGTATTTACATAGTACTACCAAGTTCCTCCAAAAAAGATGAAAAATATTAACATACGTGGGCAAAACGGCTGCAAAACATTAGAATACCGAATATTACAGTATTGTATGAATATATGTAGTTATGAGTAAACTGCGATGGAACGCACCATTTTATTAAGCCACGTTCCAGCATGGCAAAAATCAACATAAAATCCATACTTTTACTCACAATCCTACTTTGCTATGAGGCATAATTATTGTAACTGGGACTTAAATTCTTCATGCAAATGAATTCACGTAGATATTTCGAACACAATTTAATTTCTTCATGCGACCACACGCTAGCAAAGTTTTACACTAATCACACATACAATACTAATACTGTATACTGTATCTATGCGCTTCACAATTCTAAATACTATGTAATAGCTCTATACTTAATTAAGTGCTCCTCAACATGATACAATAATTATTCATGAGAAATGAATTACAAATACAGAATATTATTTTTATTAAAAATTTCAACCACATTTGCATAATTTGTTAACACGACACGGAACAAATCATATGGTTTCTGGTTCTGTTAAAACTCTTAAAGTAACAATGGACACATGGAATCATAACAGAACCAACTTCTAAAAACATAGTTAAAGAAATTTATACACACTACATCAGTAAAAAGTATCTAAGGTCACACAACTGTTTGTTGAGAGGAAGGCGCTGAAGAAATGTCTGTTGAATCCTGGGATCTCGGTCTTCTGAATAGCAACACATGAGGTTCTGTGGGTCAAAATGCAAGTGGTAATTAGTTTTCTGGACTAAAATCGCTGTCACATGTCACACAAACGTTTATATAATTGGTATCCATGATAATTTTTCAGTTACCATATATGGGGGTGATACTGAACTAACAACTAATAACTTAACTAACAACAAACTAAAACGGGACAATCAAACCGAGCACTACATTAAAGTATAGGACGGGACAATGGAACATCACGAAACCGATTAATTTCTTACCGGGCAGTTTTTTGTCCTGTCCCATCGAAAACTCGTTTCGAGCCCTGAAAATATGTCACGTCCGGTCAAAAACTTATCATGTCCCGTACGATGATTCTCGCTGTCTCGTCCGGTGCCTTAGTTTAGTTCTTGGTTTGAATGTCCCGTTCAATAGTTTCCAGATATTAACCAGAGTAATAAAGAGTTAATAATATGACCAGTTCTACTTGCAAATACTCCCACTTTTACATACAAATTACAATTTAACGCCAGAGTTGTCCAAAATATATGCTCATACAAGACAAATTGCATTTAAACCATAATACATGCTCATACAAGACAAACTGCATTTAAACCATAATACATGCTCATACAAGACAAACTGCATTTAAACCATAATACATGCTCATACAAGACAAACTGCATTTAAACCATAATACATGCTCATACAAGACAAACTGCATTTAAACCATAATACATGCTCATACAAGACAAACTGCATTTAAACCATAATACATGCTCATACAAGACAAACTGCATTTAAACCATAATACATGCTCATACAAGACAAACTGCATTTAAACCATAATACATGCTCATACAAGACAAATTGCATTTAAACCATAATACATGCTCATACAAGACAAACTGCATTTATACCATAATACATGCTAATACAAGACAAACTGCATTTAAACCATAATACATGCTCATACAAGACAAACTGCATTTAAACCATAATACATGCTCATACAAGACAAACTGCATTTAAACCATAATACATGCTCATACAAGACAAACTGCATTTAAACCATAATACATGCTCATACAAGACAAATTGCATTTAAACCATAATACATGCTCATACAAGACAAACTGCATTTAAACCATAATACATGCTCATACAAGACAAACTGCATTTAAACCATAATACATGCTCATACAAGACAAACTGCATTTAAACCATAATACATGCTCATACAAGACAAACTGCATTTAAACCATAATACATGCTCATACAAGACAAACTGCATTTAAACCATAATACATGCTCATACAAGACAAACTGCATTTAAACCATAATACATGCTCATACAAGACAAACTGCATTTAAACCATAATACATGCTCATACAAGACAAACTGCATTTAAACCATAATACAAGACAAACTGCATTTAAACCAGAATTTAAAATACTAACAACAAAATACAAGATACAAATGCATGTAAACCAAAATACAATCTACAAAATACAAGGTATATATAATTCCGTCAGTTTTCTCCCGCCAAAATCCCGCACAGTTCAAAATTTCGTGAAATTGGCTCAAAGCAAAGTGAAAACCCTTCAAATATCTTCGGCAATTATGGACGGAATGACTTCAAATTTTGAAAGGTAGGTAGGTTTGTTATTATAACCCCCTCAGTGGTATTTAAAATCTTTTTGATCGGTACCCCCTTTCCGCAGAACTTTGAGGGGTAATGGGCGAATCTCGTATAAAATTTGTTGACCTCTACAGATCAAAAAGGTGGGATGATCAAAAAGATTTTAAATACCACTGAGGGGGTTACAATAACAAACCGTCCTGTCTTTCAAAATTTGAAGTCATTCCGTCCATAACTGCCGAAGATATTTGATGCCCTCTGAAAAGGTTTCCGTTGACAAAGCATGTTAACCATTAGAGTAACGACGAAAATATTTATGTGGGAGGTTCTATAGGGTTTTAACTTTGCTTTGAGCACGATTTTTTGAGCTGTGCGGGATTTTGGAGTGAGAAAGCTGATGGAGTTATACCAAGGTACAAATGTATTTAAGCCAAAATACAAACTAAAGAATACAAGTTCCAAATGTATTTAAACCAAAATACAAACTACAAAATGAAAGTTTCAAATGTATTTAAACCAAAATACAAACTACAAAATGAAAGTTTCAAATGTATTTAAACCAAAATACAAACTACAAAATGAAAGTTTCAAATGTATTTAAACCAAAATACAAACTACAAAATGAAAGTTTCAAATGTATTTAAACCAAAATACAAACTACAAAATGAAAGTTTCAAATGTATTTAAACCAAAATACAAACTACAAAATGAAAGTTTCAAATGTATTTAAACCAAAATACAAACTACAAAATGAAAGTTTCAAATGTATTTAAACCAAAATACAAACTACAAAATGAAAGTTTCAAATTTATTTAAACCAAAATACAAACTACAAAATACGAAATGTATTGTAAATGTTCTTTAAATATTAAAAATACAATGGTGCTGAGCACGTCTGGTTTTCGTTTCGATCCCATAATTTTCGTTTTAACACACGATGATTGATTCAAGTGACAAAAATCAGGAAAGAGAGGGAGCAAGGAATATTTTCTTTCCCTGCTACTCAATAACATTTACCTACAGTCAGAGTAGAATAATATTTATTTTAAACTACAAAATAACAATATTTGCAATAATTAATGCTTTAAACTGTCATGCATATAAATGGTTGTGAGCTATTCTATTAGTTCCTCTAATAGCAGATATTATGACTCTCTCCATCCTTTCCTTTAATAGTCCGAATGAATTTTTGAATTCATTCAAAAGCTTGTAATTGTACCACGACGGGCACCAATTAGCAATACTTTTGAGCGATTAAAAAACTTTGTCATTGTTACCTAAAATACAAAACAAGTACAAAATACACTGAAGCCTTACAAAGAATGAAAGTACAGACTACAAAACCCAAAATGTATTTAAAATACACGTATTTTGGACATCTCTGGATGAAGCACGAAATCCACGTGCGTTAATTTCAATCTACAATTATTTTACCTGGAGGATGAGACATGTAGTTGACCCATCCAGGACTCTGTTGGACACCTAAATTTCTCCATTCTGTCTCGCTAAGCAAATGAGTTCGTGGGACCATCTTGGCAATATCTGCAGGGAGAAGTACGTGCCTGGAACGAGTTCAAAAATGTAAATCCATGAAACAATATTGACCGCCAATCAAAATTATAGTAACACAAATGACCTTGTCAACTTGAGAGTCAAACTTGAGACTTGAAATTACAATAAATATCATTATTCACTTCCTAAATTAAATCAAAATAAGAAACAACAACTCCTTACCTGTACTCATATTTTTCATCATAGTATTTGTCCGAATACTGTATATCTTCGACAGGCATTCTGGGGCTTCAGTCTTCAGTTCACAATTCTCCTCTTGACGAATCCGCCCGTCTGACACTGGGATCAATATTTGGGTGACGGTCAACGGAAGTTCTGCAGCCGAGGCATTCACAAAGCTCGCTGGAACAATTATTACAGACCTCAGATAAGTTCTCCCGCCCTCGACTTGAAGTGCTCACTGACCATTGCAGAAGTGGGGCCATAGATGGGCATTTTCAAAGCCCTCGCCCTCACCTCACGAGATATGTAACTAACGGTGGTATTCAAGTTACATTTAAATACTCACATTAACACTAGAACTAGCTTGAGTGTGAGTACTAGTGGCAATGGAATACAAGTTTCCACCACTCAAAAATAAAACCAGCACTCACTTGAGTGACCCCTTACAGTTGGGAAACATGAGAAGTAATTATGTATAAGTAGTTACTGCGGTATTAAAGAAAAATTCCTTTAAACAAACGAATTTCATTGTAAGAAGAACACAATTTATTATTTTAATTTTCACACACAAAATGACACAAACTACCTACAATAATTCTCCCCAAAAACATCAAATTCTGGACAAGCTAGTTTCGTCCCTTAGTTACATCCGAACGAGGATTTTTAATTTCCTTTGTGAAATCCCATGAAATCGTTATTGAAAACAAAAAACCCAATAGTTTTCAACGATGCCAAAGAAAAGGTATGGAAAACATTTCCAATAGAAGTCAACTCCAACCCTTCAACCCACAATTGTAAATATTTCGAATATGATTCGGGGTATGGATGGTTGAGAAATGAAAACTGTGTCCGCAATTACTGATTGGAATAACCCAGTGGCCAACAATCTTAATGCGAAATATCTGAAAAATAATTGGAACATGTCCACGTTTAGAAAATAATAGAGAGTTTGCGCTTAGTTGAACCCGAACGTAAACGCTAACGTTAAATCACACAGTTTAGCGTTTGATTTAGCGGTACGGTAAAGTAAGTAAACGCAAGGAGAAAGTCGCATCACGTGGTTGATTTCTGGTCATGACGTCAAATTTAACGTTCTACGTATACGGAACGTCAATTGCGCAAACTCTCTAGTAACTGAGTTGTGAAAATCAGTAACAGGAACGCAGAAACAAAAGTATTCTTAAATCGAAATCTCTCCCGAAATGAATTGTTACTGAAAAGTTCCAAAGGATTTGACAAATCTTTTAAATACCTACATAAAAGTATTAACTACCAAAAAAACTAAATACATATTAGAAGAAACTGTATTTAGATAAATGTTGTGTATAATGTATGTATGTTTAGGAATTTTTTAAACGACCCCGAAAGTTTGCGATACCATAAAACTTCCATAAAACTAAAAAAATCTCACTGATTGAACGTTGCTTTAGTTTGGAAATTTAATGAATCGAGACTGCAACGAAGCCAAAATTGTATATACTTTGATTATTATTCGGTGAACGGATGGCTGAGAAATGCAATAAATTACTGATTGGAATGACCCAGTGGCCATAAATCTTAACGCGACAAGTATCTGAAAAATAACTGGAACCTTTCCACCTTTAGATGATAGTAACTGAGGTTTGAAAATCGGTAACAGGAACTCAACCAATACAGTTTTCTTAAATCGAAATCTCTCCCGATATGAATTGTCACTAAAAAGTTCGAAAGGATTTGATAAATCTTTTTAATGCATGCGGTTCAGCTTAAGCAGATTTTTGAACTTTTGGAAGAGTTCAAACCGCTTATTGTTTATAATCCGTTTCTCCATCTTTTATTTTAAATCAGTCTAAATTGAACCACATATATGTAAGTACATGCGAGTGGAGAATCTAGGGACCAAATTGGTAACTTAACGCGTCACTCACTAACGCGAGTGTACTCGCTGAGTGGAGGTTAAGAAAACTGAACCTGAATACCAAAACGCCACTCGCACTCAAATATTTGTGAGCTGAGTGTGGATTTGAGTGTGAGTGTAGTAACCTGAATACCACCCTCAGGGTGAGTAGAAGCGTCGCTTATCGTGAAGGTTTTGACGATGGCGAGTGCAAATAGACTTAACTGCTAACGTCGTGAGGTGAGAGCAAGGTATAACTAATTACCCATCAATGGCGTAAGAAGTGCGTAACCATCACGCGAAACCTTGCCCTGTCCAGATCCCTGGAAAAATTGTCCAGCGAAATATTTGTCCCTTATCGGCAAAACGTTACCCAGTCAATTATTTGTCCCTTGAAAAATGTATTCCATTTGGTTTCAAATAGTTATCCCATCCAGTCCCTTAGTTCAGTATCACCAAGTTGAGACCATCAAACATACACTTAATTATTCAGACCTTTAGCTAATTCTTCCGAACTTTAGTTTATTCTTAAGATCTTGAATTAATTCTTCAGACTCGCGTATCGTAAAAAGGCACAGCAAAGAGGAAATGCAAGAATTATCTCGCGGGATTTATTACTGTTGTTCGAACTTCATGAGGACTAGCTTTTAGTACTCACCCTCGCCCTCATTTTAGTACATACATTTTGCTATGCCTCGCCCTCATTATATGAGGGCCCTTCTTTTATGATAGGAACTCGCTCTCATCCTACAAAAATTGAGGTCGAGGGATGAGGGCGACTGAAGAACTCCTACCTCGTGAGGGTGCCCATCAATGAGTAGGGCATTCATTCATCCTACAACATACGGAGAGTGACGTTGTGTCAGAATGTACGTGAGTTTGTTGACTTTGCATAGAATTTTAAATTCCGCCCTCTCCGGCTCTGGGGTCTGCACGCAAGATTTAGACAAAAATTAAGCTCTTCAGCTTCTCTATAATTAATAAAATGACCGTATAAACGAATGGCTTGGAAAATTGAGCTGTCAGCAAAAAAAATCTTGGTTTTACAAAAACGAATGAAAATCGAATGGCGGAGTAAAACGAATGCAAGAATGACGAAGCAAAGCGAATACCTACTAGACATGTCAACTACGGTATTGTAGTACGGTAATACCGTAATTACTGTAAAAAATTGAGGTACGGTTTAGCTACGACAATTCTCGGTTTTTTGAAGCGATATCGTATCTCCATACGATATCGTCGAGGCTCATAAAATTGTGGTTTTTACCTCTACAAGTCATGTCCAGAGCTAAAGCAGCAATACTGTATCCCAGAGATGTCCAAATGAAATCGCCTTCCTTCAAACCTTCGAAGGCAATTTTTTGAAAAAACGCATTCCTTCATCCTTCTATTAAAGGAAGCCTTCAAAATATTTTGCCTTCCTTCAGCCCTATTTTACTTATTAATATAATGCCTCCAGCCTTCAGCCTTCAAAAAAAATCAGTCTTCGTTCCTATTCAGCCTTCATAACACGAAATACCATAGCAATGCATTTAAACAACCCTTTTGCCGGTGAAACACCTGAAATCAGCGATACAATTTACTCAGTTGAGTTCGTTTATTAAAATCAGAAGCAATGAAGTAAGTCTCATTTTGCATATATGTAACTGTACATTTGTGCGTTTGTAGTGTTTTTAGTACACTCTCATTGTTGTATTTGTAACTATCTATTGTAGCTGATTGCACGCGCGAAGCCTTCTAAGTAGCAGAGGGCTACTTTACATACTTCCTTCCTTCGCCTTCCGTTTTCTGTTAATACTATGAAGGCTTTCTTCAGCCATCCCGCCTTCCCTTCTCAATTCTCTGGAAAATTCCGCCTTCAATGAAGCCTTCATTGAAGGCGGGACATGTCTGTTATATCCTAACCCAAGTCTCCGGATATTTTTATTGATGAAAATATACGTACGGTACGTGCTGAATGAATACATACTTTTATTAAGTGTACGAACATACGTACAAGCCCTGACACGCTACGAAAATGACGTGACGCCTGAAGCTAAATTTTTATTGTTGAACAATTCTGTTGAATTTTTACTTCATCTATTTACATGCATACCATAAAAATCGGCTTTTATTCACGTTTTCCCTGAAATCTGATTAATTTACGATATCGTACCTTAAAAATATTAGCGAAGTTTTTCCACTTTATGGTAACGGTAATTACGGTATTTTAAACAAGAACGGTATGAACATATCTAATACCTACACAATTAAATGGAGGGTACAACTTACAACTAAGTATGCACTTGAGGGATGGGGTGGGTTCATTACTTTATTCAGATCTTAAACTAAAGGATAGTCATTGTGCGTGAACTTGTGTAAAAAATGGATGTATGTATGTTTTACTTACAATGAGAGAATTATGATGTACGAATGTTATGTATTTGTGACTGTGAGAAAAACTATAGGATCACAAAGTAAAACTGATGGTAAGCAAGCACAAGCGAGTGTAATTTTGTGAAATTCAGATAATGTGGCTTGAGTTTAATATACTCTTAGTTAGTCAAATAAAGCCAATCAAAATTACTATTAAGCCAATTATATAATAAAATAGCTAATGTGACAAAGTCCAGTGTAGGCCAGGAAACGATCAGTCTGTAAGCAACAAAGTTGGGATTCAAAACTATTAGTAATTTGTCACTACTAATTGTAAGGTTGACACAGGTTTCAATTACTGAGAACTTGACTTGTACTTATTATACTGGAGAGTTGCTCTCACCTGTACTGTCCAATTAGTTCTGCTGGTACGAAGATACAAGGCCTTAGGATCCAGTGGAAAAGGCTGATGACTTTCCTCAGTCAAAGGTCACTTGGGTAAATGGTTGACCAATTGCTGGAGACATGACCCAAGCCAGGAACAAATGTTCGATGGTTATTGGTAGTAGAGCCAAGGTTATTGATAGCTTGTACATTAGCGTTAAGCGAAATTTACATGAGTCAAAACTAAAGATATTATGCATGAACAGTCATTTTGTAATATTTATGTAATACAACCCCCTTGCTCACATAAGAAATTAACCCATGAAATATTTGATTCCTCCTGTTCGTACCAAATTCTTTTCCAGAATTTCTAATATTTACTTCATTGAGTAGAATCAATATTTGAGATCACAGGGTTTCGAAACGTCAAGTCGGAGTATTTTTCTGATTGTTATTTTCTTAATTTTTTGATTCCCACACACAATTGTTTGAAACAATATTTGGATGATTGTTTGCAGGTAATATTTATGGGATTTTCAGGGAACTATTAGGTACATATTTACGTTGAGAATTGTAGCAACGACCGGAAGATACCTAGAGTAAGTTTGGAGAATTTCATCTTCAAGAGCGAGAAAGGGAGAGTTGCGGAAAAGAAATGTTTTCCAAAACTTGCCATTTTCCAAAGGCAATTAGGCATTCATAAAAATTATTCGATTTATAGGGATGACAAATTAGGGTCACCATGAACTACTCAAATAGTTTCCTACATATGGTTAATTACAATAGTGACCCCAACAGTGACCAGTGGGGTACATTCAATTTTGTGTGTGTGTGACAATGATATGTTCCTAATAAGTGAAACAAGCCGTCTTTACCTATCTGTTCTAGTTTGTAGGTCACAAAACTAGAAACAGATCCCATTAAACAAATATTGGATTACGGATACAAATTACTCTTAATTCAACAGACTTGAAAAAGTGGATTCCATGCTTTAGATTACATAAAAAAATTGCAGTAGTTTTAAATACGATTACGGGTTACATTTTTAATATCTGGTGCATTGATTGCATACTACTTTCCGAAATTGTTGACATAGGATGATGGATTACTTTTCAAATATTTTAGCAGTAGGATTACCCTCATGGGGTTACAGTTAAAATAATTAGTAGCAAGATTACAGCATTTCATTATATTTCAAAATTATTAAACGCCAGTCTGCGGTTAATGATACTGTATTCTCATATTTTAACATACGAATTAAACAGCTCCGCACGAGGTCGGTTAGTCCAGTCAAGTCCAGTAATTGAGTAATAAAACCAACAGCACACAACCACAATTGAATTCAGTGTAGTTCAACTCACTGATTTGAAAACACAAGAGTTTTGAAGTTGTTTGGATGAAATGAAGCTTGTGAAAAGTTCTTTTGATATTTAACCAACGAACTATTTTCAAAACAAGAGTTTTGAAATCAGTAAAGGCTATTATTACGTAGAATTTTGCACACTGAATTGTAAGCCATCCAAAAGTTTGAAAATTGGAGGAAGGTGCCTGGACATTTCGTACGTTGGCATTGGGGAAGAGAAATTTCAAAGATAAGATCTCAGCGTATAATAGAGTAAATAATACAAATTTTTATAGCTTCACCCCGTATGATTCAAGACACCTTCATTAGAAAATCAATCAAATCAGAGATGTCCGATTGAAATGACCTTCCTTCACGTCTTCAAATGACTTTTTTTTTTAAATTCCTTCCTTCTTCTTACCAATAAATGAAGCCTTTAAAATGGTTTACCTTTCATCAGTCCTCCATCAATTTTAAATTAATGTACCGTTCCTTCAGCCTTCCTCCAAAAACAGCCCTCCTTCATTTCGAGTCCTCATTTATTGCAAAATTATAGAAATGGTATCAAAACGTGCATGCATTTTAAATACAAAGTAGTTTTGATCAACAATATCATCCCATTTGGATGTCATGAAAGAACGTTCATGACAATATTTAACAACGTTCACACTTATGCCTTGTATTTTAAGAATCAGACATAGTTTACATGAAGCCTTCAATACATCCAAAGGCAAATTCTAACCCGCCCTTCGTTCGCCTACCATGTTTGATAAATTTTATGAAGCGTTCCCTCAACCTTCGGGAGAAAATTCAGCCTACTTTCTCCCGAACAGTGTTGGGCACCTCGCGTATATATAGGCCCTGTAAATTGGCGATGGTATAGGCAGGCTGGTAAACGCTGAAAGAATGTAGACGAAGTAGGCAAAAATGGTAGGCATTGTATAAATACTAGGCCAGTGAATATGAAGGCAAATATTACACCAATTATATAGGCAAGGAAAAGGAAGCGTTGCGATCATGTCAGAACATGATGTTAATGGGTACTGTGGAGTCAACAGCAAACCCGCTTTACTCAATTAAGCACAGGTGTTGTAACACCTCCCTCTACGCAGCGATTGGCTTCTGTTTTCCACGTGACAATTTGTATTTTCAACGCGCGCCCAGGTGATAAGTATGTACATAATACAATATATTCTGAAAGTAGACAATAATGCAGTTTGACTTTTTTTCCACTTTATTTTATTTTCGGGAAATTTTATACTTACGTACAAAAATCCTACTGCATTAAGAACAATTCCTAAATCCATTTCATAACTATGTAATTAAGAGTTTTGCACTGTATCGAGAACGTCGTCATCATCACTATAATCATCGTCATCCGAATCGTCGTCAGTGCTAGATTCATCCGTTCCTCTGTCTTATAGTACATAATTGGTGCTTGTATTTTTTCTATAGCTCAACTAAATTATCTCCGGCCCACATCGATTCCTCGGTCTCAATTACGTGGTTTACACAAGATGACCACAGTGACTCCGGTTCTGCGGCAATGGCATCTTTAGTTATTTTAAGAACGTTGTTAGTTCCTCCACGTGAATTTCCCTTTCCTATTTTTGCCTTTACCCAACTCCATACAAGCTCAATGGGATTTAAAAAAAATGAGCCACTTGGAGCCAAAGTACCCGTACATTTTCCCCCCAGGTTTAGTACTCTGCGTTGATACCACTGCTTAACATCGTCGTGTCGTG